>OU343221.1:2134788-2303330 GCA_910596185.1 Chrysanthemum makinoi | reverse complement strand
TTGGTGTTCTGCGGCATGTTATTTTCCACTTTTATTTGCTATTTTAAACGTTATACGAATATGCACGTTTTCTAATAGTCTTTGTGGAAAACTAGAAGGGGGGGTTGAATAGTTTTACCAATTTAAATCTTCCTTTTAAATAATTAGATCGACTTATGTCAATCTATTTGATTGTTTATGTTGGACGTTGATAGATGGATATATAAACGGGAAATGAAATATAAAGAGTAAGAAGCACATCACCACAACACAAGTTATTTATAGTGGTTCGCTAAGGACACCTTCCTTGCCCTACTCCACTCCCTCAGTCACCTACTCGAGTTCGAAGCACTACACCAACTCCTTGTATGAGAAGCCTTCACAACGCCGCTTAACCTTTTTCCGGTACAAAGCAATACCGAAGTTCTTTCACACCAAGGTAACCACACCTAACACAACGTCGCCTACCCTTTTATAATGCTAGGCTAACCACCGAGTTCTTTCACACCTTAGGAGAACTAATCCTATCACAACGCCGCCTACCCTTTATTAGGTACTAGGCTAAGCACCTTAGTTCTTTCACACCTTAGTTGAACTACACCTTCACGACACAACACCCAATCTCAAGGAGATCCACTCCTTGTTACAACACCATCAAGGATATCACCATCCTTGTATATAAACAAATACATATATGTATAACGATGCACCTCATCGATTATACGACCAAGCATTCTCCCAAATGCTACTTGATTTGATTCTTTGGCATCCTTCACTAATGCCTTTACAACGCTTTGGCACCCTTCACTAATGCCTTCGCTCTTGACACCTTTAGCATCCTTCACATGTTTCGACAACGCTTGGCACCACCATGCCTTCGTTCACACCTTTAGCATCCTTCACTAATGCTTTGACACGATGATGAGAACCTTTCACTAATGCATTTTCTTGACTTTCGGCATTCTTCACTAATGCCTTCAACCCAACATCTATGGAGAATGGAAGAACTATCAACAAGAGAACCTTAGTAGTCTTGATGATGACTGGCATGGCAACTCATGGACTTGAGCTTGCAAGTCTTCAAGAAGTGGTGATCTCTCCTTTAAGAGGAACCTAGTAGATCACACAAAACAAAAGACAAACTACATAGATCACTTAGATCCAGGTTAGAGGGTTAGAATACTTTGGGAAGTATGTGTGTAAACCATATATAGAGAAAGAAATGGCTCTCTATTTATAGAGAAAATTCGCTTGCTCCTCAAGATCCCACGGATCCCTACCACAAGGGATCCGCCTAGCACAAAGCTAGGGATCCGTGGTCCCTCTTGCCCATGGGTATTTTTTATTATGGGTCATGGGTCATGGGTTATGGGTTGATCCATGGTTTTCTTTCTAGATACAATGAACTTATTTAAGTGGTATATATAAAACCATGGGTTATGGGTCAAAACCATTTGCTAATATTTACCCATTTTGTATATACTTGTATTTACCCATTTTAGTATACACTTAGTTTTTACCCATTTTAGTATACTTATTTAAGTATATGTTTAACCTAATATGTAAACACTAGTTGTTGTACATATGTATCTAAATCATAAAATCACTTATACTTGTTTTAGTGTTTTATGTGAAAGTGTGTTAGAAAACTATTAACTCATTATTTTACGATTTATTTGTTTCTAAAATGATTTTACTTTTGTTATCGACCAAAACATTAGAAGATCGTAAAATATAAATAAACGCTTTTACGGCTTATTTGTATTAACAATCTCCCCTTTTTGTTGATGACAAACATAAAATTATTTTAAGGAAAAGCTAAAAATTGTATTTGAATTTGTGTTTTTACTTCTCCCTTTTTGTCTAAACAAAAAGTGTTAAAAGAAACTAACACAATTTTTATAAGAAAAAAAATGTAAAAATGTAAAAGAGAAAGTGACGGAATGGTACTGCCTTTAACTCCCCCTTGACGAGTCCATCCCTATGTAAGGGCGTCAAGGACATAACGTAAAAATAAACTAATTGTGTTTGCAACTAAGTTTGCAAATGGTTCGTCTAAGTGACGAGAATGCTCCTGAATATTGCAATGTTGCAATGGGGTGTCATGAAGTGTAATCCTAAATTGGATTAAGTTGCAAATGAATTTTGCAATGTTGTTTGATACAAAGCTCCCCCTAGCTTTTATGGTTTCAATATCTTCATGTGTATTTTGAATAACTACAAAACAAAGGTTAGAAAAACAAGAATATAGTGCATAATTTTCTGCAAAAAAGAGACTGTTAGTATAAATTTGTGCTCCTGCATTGACGGATCCCACCTGCTCTCAAGGAGGGATCCGTCTAGGTATTTCGGAGGGATCCGGCTATCTGTTACAGTTTCTTCAGCAGTGAAGAAATGTCAAGGAATGCTATGTGAGGAAATGAGATATATGCACAATATATCAAGTACAACAAAGATAATCATAGCATATAAGTATTCATTCAATAAAACAAGAGATACACCACCAAATCTCTAAAACTAAGAGAATGAACTTAGCCAAACAATTGCTACTAATGCTAATGAATTACCCCAATTCAAGGTTCAACTAAACTAAATGATGATCAAGGATGAAAAAGGTTTCCTAAACGTTTTAAGTTGAGTTTTTGAATGTGATGCTTATTGTAGTTTAGGCTTATTAACCCTCTAAACTTCGAGGAGGTGATAATACATGAAACGTTGCTCTTCACGTAGTTCATGTATCAACCTTTCAACATGTTTACAATGATAGCAATCCTTGTCATGAGTTTCTTGAAGTGAAAGTTCAAGTGAAGTGGGTTGAGGATCTTCAAATGAAGAAGAATTTGATGGAGGTTCATTAAGTGGTGGTTCTACAATGTTTGAGGGTAGAGGTAAGGAAGCATTAACTTCCATTTGGTTGGGTGGATGCCTTTGATGTTTTCTCATAATCCAAAATGGACTATTGGGAGGAATGATAGAGTTTGCTTTTGGAGCAAGTGTTGATTCAACACTTTGATTTTGTTGCTCAATCTTTTCAAGTGAATTAGTTGGTAATGGTGAAAGATGAGATGGCCAAGAGGGTAAATCTTCTACATTGTGAGAGTGGGGAGATGATTGTGAGGTGGCTCTAGGCACTAATGATGTTGGTTGAGTTGTGGAGGGTATGTTTGGTATAGTATAATTTGGTGATGAAATCTTAGTGGGAACATTCTTCTTGGGGATTAGTTTGATTGGTTTCCTTGGTGTAGGGGAAATCCTAGCATTGGTGGACTTAACCGAGATGATTCGGTTGAGGAAACTTCGTGTATGATTCTAGCAAGTTTTATGGTTCTTGAGTGGATGAGTAAGCACTAGGAGCTTTTCTCATGATGAGATGACTAAGAAGAATGGTTGCAATTGCTGATAATTATGTTTGTGTTTGATGACTAAAGTATTCTTGGCAATATGGGTTATAAAGAGAAGAGTTTTGCAATTGCATTTAAGACTTAATCCACTAATGTTCTTGGAAATGTGATGATTAACATGCACAAGGTTGAGATTCAGAGTTTCACTGATCTAGGAACTCATTTAAGATGAGATGGAGTGTTTGAGTTAGAAGATGAGTTGAAATGATTGTTTTAGCTATGTTTGACATAAACTGTCACACGGATCCCCGTTCTCCTTCCTTGAAGGGATCCGGCTAGGCTAATCCTAGGGATCCGGCTCTCGGCAGTTATGACAGGTTTGAAATGAGGTTTTTAGGAGCTAAAGCCTATCTTATTTTGAATGTTTTAGTTTTCCTAAAGGTTTAGGATAAAAGGGTACTTGAATGATTAGAGGTGATAAGTGTTGTAGCAAATGATTGCTTTTTATGGAAGGAGGATGGGACAAGATGACTACCAATGGTTGTCTAAGGATGACATTCAGAGTTATGAAGATGTCAAGTCATAATAAATGATCCTAGTGATCAGATTTAGGCTTGAGGTGATATTAAGAAATATTCTTAAAAACTACAAAAATTGAAAAACTAATTTTTGTCTTATCATGAGATATAAATGACTAGAAGCAATTTCCTAAAATTGCTTAGCTTATCTTCTTAAGTGTTTTGAGAGGTGAGAAATAGTTTGTGAGTAGTCGAAGCGAAAATATGGTGAGTTTAGATGTGTTGATAAAATAAGACTAAGATCTTAAGTAAGCTTTTAGTAAGTCTAAGCCTTTCTCATCCTAGAAGTGGACTTAGTTGGGTTCTAAAATCATATGCTAAGCTAATGTGATGTTATCTAGAAAGCAGTTTGGATGTATTGTGAATGTCGTGATTGTGATCTCGATGTCACGGATCCCACGGTTCCTTCAAGGGGAGGGGATCCGCTAGGCTAATCCTAGGGATCCCAGATCTGCAAATCAACTAACATAGAACCTACATTGCAAATGATGTGCAGTTTATGCACACTAGTAAATCCACAGATAAATAGTAGAAACAAGCATGTTTATCACAAAACACTAGTTAAAGACAATATCCAAATAACCATAAACAGAAAGTGCTAAAATCCAAACATAAGATAAAGAAAAATAAGCACAATCCTATTGTCTCTTTCTTCAATCCTTTCTTTTCCTTTTTGACGGCTTAGTGAGGTTGTATGCGAGGTTTTGAATCATGCCCCTCAATTGCTTAAATTCCGCGGTCTCGTTTGGAATGGTCAGAAGTTGTTTGTGGTATTTAATGATTTCCAATTTGATGTTGGCTACGGGGTCGAAATCTTCTTCATCTTCATCTTCTTCACCGGCCGAGGAGTCCGAGAGAGCTTTCGGTTGTTCTCCATTGACCATGAATCGTTTAGAGGGTCGTTTGGTAAGAGGTACCATGACGTGATTGGAAAGATAATGATCATCGTTGATAGGAGATGGTTGCAATGTACCAACATACTTACAAAGTCGTGTTAGAAGCATACCATACTGAAGTACCATGTTGGAAGCTTTGAATACCCCAACCATTCTTCTTACCATGTAATAGGCAAGATTAAATGGCCTTTGATGGATAAGACAATAGATCATTTGCACAAGACATGCGTTGGGATGATCTTTGTTTCCAACTAGGCTAATGACATTTTCCCTAAGGATTTCTTCCCATTTTCTAAACATGGGGTGCATTTCAAAAAGTTCCATTTGAAAGGGATTACTGTGAATGAGCTTTGTTTTCGGTCAAAACGGGATTGGTCGGTTCTTATTTTAAAGATAGTGTCTCGGATGGTTTCGGGTTCATCAATAGGAGTGTTATAGAGAGGCTTAGGATCAAGTGCAAGGTTTTGAGCGTTAATTGCCCAATCTTGAGAGTACATACAAATTCCTTCACAAGGAATGCTAAGAATTTGAGCAAAGGTGTTGAGAGGAAAAGTGAAGTTTTGTTTATTTATGATGAAAGCGATTAAAATGCTATCATTGATGTTTCGAATGATCCTAAAGCTTTTGTAAAATTCAAAAATGAAAACCGGACAAATTTGTTCATCTATGTCAAGGAGACAATCAAAGTTGATTGTCGAGAAAACTTGACGAATGTCGGTATCTTCAAGGAAACATTCCTTGACTACACGACCTTCGTGGATAAGTCGTTTTACAAGGCTTTTGAAAATTTTACGGTCGGTTTTGGTCAGTCCCTTCTTACGATAGTAATGAGTAAGGTAGTGGATGGTGTCATGATGATCTTGTTGAGTAGCTTTGGGCATGGTTGGTCCTAAAAAATACAAATTTTTCAATTAGGTAAATTTAGTTGGGATGGGTTTATGGTTTTGATTTGTATTAACAATGTTGTGAACACAATGTGATTTTGTTAAAAGCTCCTTTTCATGATTAATTTAAAAAGCCCTAATTAAATTAATTGATTAAAAATTAAGAAACCATAAACCCTAGGATGAGGATGAAAAATTAGAACAAGTTAATGTAATTACTTACAATGATGTTCTAGGAAGGAATACTTGAGAGTATGGAAGCCAATGAGGATGGATTCAGAGTTTAGTCGCTTTAGTGTTATTTGAATAGAGGGAAAAAGATCGGGTGAATTTTTGAAGCGTATAGTGAGTTCTGCTCCACCTGTTCCTCCGGATCCTTTCAGTATTTGGGATCCGCTAGTACAACTAGAGGGATCCGCCATGCGGGACGAAAGGAGTTGTTTGGTATTATTTTTGTAGTAGGCTTATAAATTAGCTTGCCCAAAAAAAATATTAGATGAGGATTGTTTTTGAATGATGATTTTCAATGAATTACATATCGAGGGTTCATATGTGATGACGCGCAAGTTAGTTTGACGAGAAAAAAATAATATCATCCCCTATGTTGAAAAAGACTAAAGGTGACGAAAGAGACTTCTAATGATGTTAGTGATTAGTTAAGCAAAGATAACTTATGACAATAAATGGGACTCATGTAACCTATCTAATGAAGAGTAAAACATACCTCTATGCTTCTTGATTTGGTATAGTACCAAAAATACTTCATGAGCTTTTAAAGTAATCCTTTGTACTTGGTGTACATAGGTTGTGATTACCTTTTAGATCCTTCCTTGAATGTTGACTTCATTAATCTTTAAATGAAGACTTTGAAGAGAATCTAGCACCTAAGATTTCTTAAAAGCAAAAGTGATTAGAATCATCTATCAATGTCCAACAAAATGATTTAAAAGAAAATATGACCAACAAGAAAAATCCTTCTTTGTAGTTTTCAAACATACACGGATCGTATCAAGTTTTTAAAGTACAACATACTTTAAGAAACTTGGTAACTAAGCTCTGATACCAATTGTGGAAAACTAGAAGGGGGTGGGGGTTGAATAGTTTTACCAATTTAAAACTTCCTTTTAAATAATTAGATCGACTTATGTCAATCTATTTGATTGTTTATGTTGGACGTTGATAGATGGATATATAAACGCGAAATGAAATATAAAGAGTAAGAAGCACATCACCACAACACAAGTTATTTATAGTGGTTCAACTACAAGGACACCTTCCTGCCCTACTCCACCCCCGAGTCACCTACTCGAGTTCGTAGCACTACACCAACTCCTTGTGCGGAGAAGCCTTCACAACGCCGCTTAACCTTTTCCTGCATTAAAGCTAAATACCGAAGTTCTTTCACACCAAGGCGCAACCACGCCTAACACAACGTCGCCTACCCTTTATACGGTGCTAGGCTAACCACCAAGTTCTTTCACACCTTAGGAGAACTAATCCTATCACAACTTCAAGATACCCTTTATTAGGTATTAGGCTAAGCACCTTAGTTCTTTCACACCTTAGGTGAACTACACATTCACGACACAACACCTAATCTCAAGGAGATCCACTCCTTGTTACAACACCATCAAGGATATCACCATCCTTGTATATAAACAAATACATATATGTATAACGATGCACCTCATCGATTATAATGCGACCCAAGCATTCTCCCCAAATGCTACTTGATTTGATCCTTGGCATCCTTCACTAATGCCTTTGACACAACGCTTGGCACCCTTCACTAATGCCTTCGCCTTGACACCTTTAGCATCCTTCACTAATGCTTTCGACACAACGTTTGGCACCCTTCACTAATGCCTTCGTCTTGAAACCTTTAGCATCCTTCACTAATGCTTTGACACGGATGATGAGAACCTTTCACTAATGCTTTCATCTTGACACTTTCGGCATTCTTCACTAATCCCTTCAACCCAACATCTATGGAGAATGGAAGAACTATCAACAAGAGAACCTTAGTAGTCTTGATGATGACGAAGCATGGCAACTCATGGACTTGAGCTTGCACGTCTTCAAGAAGTGGTGATCTCTCTTTTAAGAGGAACCTAGTAGATCACACAAAACAAAAGACAAACTACATAGATCACTTAGATCTGAGGTTAGAGGGTTAGAATACTTTGGGGAAGTATGTGTAAAACCATATATAGAGAGAAAGAAATGGCTCTCTATTTATAGAGAAAATTTCTTCTGCTCCCCTGATCCCACGGATCCCTACCACAAGGGATCCGGCTAGCACAAAGCTAGGGATCCGTTGTCCGCTCCTCTTTGCCCATGGGTATTTTTGGTTATGGGACATGGGTCATGGGTTATGGGTTGATCCATGGTTTTCTTTCTAGATACAATGAACTTGGTTAAGTGGTATATATAAAACCATGGGTTATGGGTCAAAACCATTTGCTAATATTTACCCATTTTGTATATACTTGTATTTACCCATTTTAGTATACACTTAGTTTTTACCCATTTTAGTATACTTATTTAAGTATATGTTTAACCCAATATGTAAACACTAGTTGTTGTACATATGTATTTAAATCATAAAATCACTTATACTTGTTTTAGTGTTTTATGTGAAAGCGTAAGTGTGTTAGAAAACTATTAACTCAAATTATTTACGTACTCTATTTGTTTCGTTAAAATGATTTTACTTTTGTTATCGACAAAACATTAGAAGATCGTAAAATATAAATAAACGTTTTTACGGCTTATTTGTATTAACAGTCTTTTGTGCACATACTCTTTTGTTTGTGCGGTGCTATTTTTAACGTTATACGGATATGCACGTTTGTAATAGTCTTTTGCGCACTCTTTTCTGTCTGTGCGGTGCTATTTTTAACGTTATACGGATATGCACGTTTGTAAAGGTCTTTTGCGCACTCTTTTTTGTCTGTGCGGTGCTATTTTTAACGTTATACGGATATGCACGTTTGTAATAGTCTTTGGATAATTTGGGGCTATCCTCCCAGTACTGGGTTTGCAATACCTCTTACGTACTTTGGTGATTAAGCTACTCACCAGTTGTGTTATTCGTGATAACTTTATGCTATTCGGAAATAACATAATCTTGGGCCGTACCCAATTCATGTGCTTGCGCGTCTTATGCACTTTATAAAAATAAAAAAACATTTTAAAGAGTAAAATAATGAAGGTGGCTAGTTTTCATCAATCTTTTATTAATTGATTATATTTTTTAAATACATTACAGAAATAGGTAAATCCAAATACATTTTATACTTCCCTGCTATCGGCTGTACTCTTTTATTTCCGTAGCTATGTAAGTCGTGCTTCTCTTCAGAGTTCCGCTGATGGCAAACGTTGTTTTCTTTGGGAGATTTCTTGTATTATGGAAGCTTGTTCTGATTATCATCCGCATGTTATCCTTCTGGATTTGTTGGTGTGGGTAACGTCTTTGCGAGTACCCGTACTTCCTCCATGGGCTAGAATCCTCTCCTTGTATGCTACTTTCTCCTCTGAGACCTCGTGGTCACTCTTCCGACGATGATCCCTGAGGAACTACCGTGCTATTACCTTCGCTTCTTCGAAAGTTCCGTTTTTGAAAGTGTAGTCGGTGAAAGTAGCTTTTATATATATATATATCCCGGCCCTTGCAAGTTGGTCATCTTTACCTTGCACTCGGTCTGTCCAACCAGATTCACTTTGGTCGGTAGACGTGTGCTTGCCTCGGAGCCGGGGTGCAACAACAATAGGATATGTGCGTAGTCTCAGATCCTTTGTTGCTTGCCGTTGCAAGGGAAGCTTCCTAATAGCTAGGGGCTTCTTGATATAGCTCCTTGCCCCTAGCGTTCCTTCTTATCCTTCCCCGAGGACCCATTCCTTTTCACACTCCACCATTCCCGCCCCTACCATTTCAGTTCCCGCGTGCCTCCTTGACCCGGCTGTCTCCGCAGTTGACCCGTGAGCACTTGTTCGATCTTATTTCCCAACAGCTACTGAGAGTCTAATCGACAGTAGTGTTCCAGTCATGAGCGCCACAACTCTAATTGGCAAGGAACTTGGAAACGCCGTAGGAGGAGGTTTGAATGACGGGGCGTCATGGTATTTTGCGGTGGTGGGTGATTAGCCATTATTTTAGAACGACTAACTGTTATTGGTAGTCATTTAAGAACATGTTTGTGTACTCTCCGTATTCGCCTTCATTTTTCCCTTGTGATGGTGATAAGGGTTTAGGTCATTTATGTTTTCATTGTTGCTATCTGGCCGATATATAGCCATGGGAACAAACTTCTTCAGACTTTTCTTTTTAGGAATGTTTGACCTTGGAGAACTGCGATTATTGCTTTTGCTTTTCTTGTGTCTTCCTTTTTTTTTACTTCGCGTATTTATAGCTTAAGATTTTACTATTTTCCACGCTACCGGCGCTTGTCTTTTCTACCAGTTGATAGGTTATTATATGCCTAGGCTCATAGCCCCGTATATTTTTCTCGCTTGATTTGATATGATATTCCTGGGAAGGAACGCTGATCTCTGTATTTCGATTTCTTCCTTTCTAGTTATATGGATAAGGTTTATCCTTTTACCTCCTCGCACTTGCCTTTTTGTTATCATGCCCGCCACGCTTTCTCAGCTTCTCTGTGTGTTATCCCTTCCAGAGTTAATTTTTACAAAAGTTACGGTTCCCGTGTTTTTCTATTCTCCCGAGCCAAGTCACGCTGACAGATATTTTCCTTCGTCTTCCTAGTATTTTTCCGTGCTTGTTGTTACTCCTTGCCACATATATTTTATTATATATATATATATATATATATATATATATATATATATATATATATATATATATGCGTCGTGGCCGCTTTATCCTTGCTATTCGTCAGCTTCTATTATCGACTCTTTCCGTTTTGCTTCTCTTTGTTTCTTCAAATGCAAACATTCTTCCGTGGTATGTCTTGCTTTCCCATGGAATTCGCAGAACTTTCCATCGACCTTCTTTGACCACCGATTTGAGGCGGCCCGGGACCTAGCTCTTCTTGTCGCCGGTATTTCCTCATGCCTTATCACCAAGGAAACCTTGTTGCTTTTCCTGCCTCTGACTTATTTTTATGCTCTTCCCCAAATACCGCCGATGCTTGACTGTTGCTTTTTCCTTTGGTATTTGTATCCACGGCTTTTTCCTATGACGTCTTCCCACAACTGCCTCCCCTCTAAGAAAGGAAGTAGTCATGTTCATTACCTCGGACATTGACTTTGGGACTGTGTCGTGTAGCCGCTTGATCAGTTATGGGTCAGTAATCGCGTGCATGAATCCAGAGATTTTCATAATTTTCGAGGCTCCTTTTACGTTCCTGGTTTCTTCCTTGAATCGTTGTACGAAATCTTCTGTTAGTTCCCCATCCCTTTGCTTGATGTGGTGAATTTCCACAGGGTCTTTGATGCATTTCTTTTGTTGCAGGAAGTTAGTCAAGAAAGCCTCTTTTAGCTTGTCGTAGCTATCTATTGATTCGGGCGGAAGGTCATCAAACCAGACCCTAGCGATCCTCAGAGTGTGGAGTTGAGCGAATGTGAAACCATGTTGGCATGGCCCATTGTTCCACCTTTGCCGCTGCTGGAAGATTTTTAGGTGATCCTCGTGGTCTCCGCTTCCATCGATGTTTTCACGCTTTGTTGGCATCCGCATTACGTGCATTCGGCAAGTAGCGATACGCGGAGTGAACGGATCAGTTTCCTGGCAGACCCAGGGGTTGGCCAGGTAGCTAATCATTTGGCTTCCACCTTTTGATTGTGGATCCTCGACCTTTACTTCCGTGAGGTTCATCGTCTAAATGGTTATTCGCCTTCCGCGACCGAGTTTTTTCGGTTTCCTGACTTCTCATTCCTGATCCTGTCTGCCGCGATTGAAAACCCTTACGGTTGCTCCTCTCTTTCCTCGGCATCCGAAGTACTTGTTGCCTGCGGTCTTTGGGACAAATGGAAACACTTCCTTTCTTATCTCCGAGTCGGTGGAACACACTTTGGCGCAATCTTTTGAACATTGTCTCCCTCACGTCCTCCTTTATTTTGGGTGACCTGGATCGGGTATGACCTTGGCTGCCGTCATTTTGCGTGTTCCTCCGCTTTGCTTTCTTAAGCTGTTTCTGCAGGTCTTCACTTGACGTTTTACTCTGTGGTGATGCCGGGTTTTCATGAGAATCCTCCGGATTTCGCTATCTTGGCTCTTTCTTCACGTTTGAGCTCTCCATCACAATAGGCCGATCTTGTCGAAATGCTTATCACAATACCGGAGGGCTGCGTGGGACACAGTCCCTCCGCCCGTGAGGCCGTTTGATCTCCTCTTTCTACCGCATCCGCAACGCGGGACACGAAAGCGGAGTTTGTCCGAATCTGGTGCTCATGGTGAGTATTTTCTGGAACGCAGTTGTGTACCGGGTCCCACGGATGGCGCCAACTTGTTAGTACAATTTGTGCGATGGGTTATAGAAGGTCTGGACGCAGCTTACTGGACTGGGCCGGCAAGCCTTTGGTGGATTGATCTTGTACTAATTCAAGTAGTTTGGATGAGATCCCTGCACAAGAAAGGTAAACCGTTAGTCTTACCGTGGGGACGGACCCCACGATTAGACTCCGGCATGAGAGTAAGTATGCATTCTTGAGAGGGAAAGTAATAGTATGTGTGTAATTATAAGGGAGAAAGTTGTTCTACCTTGTATGGGGATTAGGGCCCTTTTTATAGGTGAGGTTTGCCGCTGGGGCTCCCTGGATTATCGCATATAGTGGTTAGTTGCCGGAGCCGGACCCTTGACGGACAAGGGTTCCGTGTTATTCACAGATGCGGACGTGAGAGGTCTAACGGTTGAAGGTTCAGCCCGTTATGCCTTTTGCGTACATTCCAAGGCCTGAGCCATAGCCAATTTAGTCATTGGGCTTACTGTTGGCCTAGGGTCTGTGATTATTGGACCTGAGTCCAGAGTGGGCGTAGAGTATGTTTTTGGCTTAGCGGGCCTGTTATACATACTATACGTCATCAAGTCCCCCCAGTCTAGTATATTCATTGCGTGCGGATATTGTCGCATTCGGTGGATGTCACTAGACTTAGGTTGACTAAATATTTCGTCGTGCGCTTTTTCTTTTCTGGAGATGCTTTTTTCTACCCTTAGGGGCTGCTATACACCAAATGCTTCAGAGGTTTTCCATGACGGTGTCACATGCAACCCAGACAGCGTCATAACTACAAAGTGACGCCGTCACAAGTTGATCAAGACTGTCACAACATGCGCGCGAAGTAGCTAATACTGTTTTGGACATATCTTTTGCATACGAACACGGATTTAGATTATTCAAAAACCCACGCGAGAGAACGAGAAAATCTACAATTTGGTGAAAAAGGCATCGCGACTCCGTCATTTTTTAGTTTTGACGCTGTCACTCCTTGCTGACAGAAAAACTGCCTATAAATATAACATTATACCTTCACTTTTTGTAAGCTCTAAACCCTAAATCCGATTCTAGGGTTTAGGTATGTGTGTTTCCAGCAACTTAGAGGGTTTCAATCACTCTATAAATATCTTGTAATGGTTTGTTGATTCTACCTTAATTCATGTCTGCAATTATCATTATTCTTGTTTATTATTCATTGATTATGGTTGGCTAATTCACCTAGTGTTTGCTTATGATTGTATAAAACTTCTATATAATTAATTAGATCTTACTATTTTTTATTGATGCTTGTGTCTATCTTCATCACTAGGGTGTGACAAATTCAATAAGTCTAATTGATTTAGTTAATAATTCTTGCATCCTAATATCTCTTGTTTAATTGGTTGTCACGTTAGATTAAGGAAAACTTGATTCTTCTTTAATTATTGCTAGCATGAAAGTCCTAAATAACGATTATAAGCCCTAGAGTGTACTGATAGGCTCCCGTTGTATTTATTGCGTGAATTGCGGCTTGTGGATACTAGGATATTCGGGGGAGATACCTCGGTACTTGGCGATCCCGGGTGTTCTAAAGGAGACTTATACATTCATAGAAGTATGGAATTTGGCACCGCCCTATGACTAAAACATGGAATACAACGCCCCAATTAAACAAGGATGTGATAATTCAGTAGGTAGAAATGGATAGCTAGCAAGGAGTAATACATCATAAGTAGATACGCTTCACCTCTCTTGTAGATTCTTAATTTACTTTTGTTGCAATTAGTTTAGTAGTAGTTTAATTAGTTAAAACCACCTCCTCCAAAACTCGAGATTTTTATTGCTTTTTAATAAATATAAAAGACTAAAAAGAATTACCCTCACTCTTGCCTTTTCGCCATATATCTCGACTAGCATCTATATTCCCCTAGAGAACGATCAACCCCCTGGGCTTACCCATACTACACTACAATGATTTGATACACTGCCTAGTGGGTTGTAAAGCTTGCTCGCGGAAAAGGAAGTCTTTGTACCCCTATTGGGAATAAGTCCTGAACACATGCTAAATTCTTCTAAGGCTTTCTTGATAATTCCAACTGAAATAGTATCTCCATGACTCATGACTAGAAGGTCATCTACAAAGCACACATGAGACAACTGAGTATCTTTGCATCCATATGATATTGGAATCTTCCTTCACTTCTGATTTGTCTGTTCAGCATAAGAGAGAAAACCTCCATGATTAGAGTAAAAAGATATGGAGACACTGGGTCCCCTTGCCTCAGACCTCTACCACCCTTAAAGTAGCCAACTCTTTCACCATTAATACTTAAGGTAAAATCAGTAGTTGTGACACACTGCATGATCCAGTTCACCATTCTCTCCTGAAAGCCAAATTCTATAAGAATCCTTCTTAGAAATACCCAATTGACTGTATCATATGCCTTTTGTATATCAATTTTAAAAGCCACCCTTTTAGGAGATTGTTTTCTGTCATAAACTCTCATAATTTCTTTAGTCAACATGATATTATCTTGAATATGTCTGCTTGGAATAAAAGCACTCTGACTGTAACTAACCAAAAACCCAAGAGCATGTTTGATTCTATTTGTGATCACTTTAATAATTGTTGAATTAACATGTAAGAAAAGTGACTTAAACTCTATTTGGGTTGTGTGGTAATTTTGGTAATTTATGTGACTTGTCCTACAAGTTTGTTGACGGTTAGTTTAGCCTATAAATAGGGATTGATAGTTGTAGAAAACTAGAAGAGGGGGGGGGGGTGAATAGTTTTTACCTATTTAAAAGTTTATAAAATTTTAGATTGATAGTATGTGAAACCTTTGGATGTTGAGATATACATAATGCAAGTTAGTATGAAAAGAAATAAATACGGAACTAGTAAAGAAAGAAAAGGATAGAAATGTGACACAATGATTTAATAGTGGTTAGGCTACAAGGACACCTTCCTTTCCCTACTCCACTCCCTGAGTACCCAACTCGAGAGTTCTTAAGGACTATGTCAACAAGCTCCTTCAACTGGTGGATAAACCTCACAACGCCGCTTACACTTTTTCCGGTACAAAGCTAAATATTGAGCTCTTAACAAAAACGGAAGAACCAATCCAATCACAACTATCACAACTAAATTTATGAACAAGAAGATATATCAACAACAAGAAACAACTCAGTGATCATGAAGTGATGAAGAAGTCGAGAAAACTCATGTCTTTGAGGAATGAATGACCTGTATGCAAGAAACGTGATCTCGTCTTGTAAGAAGAACCTTGAGAAACATAAGAGAAAGAAAGCTAGAAGAATAATCCTTAGTTCAGAGTTTAGAGAGATATAATAATGAGAAAATTATGTAAGAATGAGTAAGAAATAAGAAAGAAAAGGATCACTATTTATAGTCTAACTGACTACTGTACACCCGGATCTGGCGGATCTCTTGAAAAACGGATCCGGTAGATCTCTTGAAAAAGGGATCCGGCCAGTGTAAACCTAGGGATCGGCACTGGGTTAGGTAATCTGGATTTTAGGTTACAAACCGGGTTTCGGTTTATGGGTCATGAGTACCCAACAGGATTCATGCATGATGCAATACATACTTTGGGTCACGGGTCATGGACTTTGGGTCATTGGTCATGGGTCATGGATTTTACCCAACTTGATGTCAAGCATGATGTAATGCACATGGGTCATGGGGTTTGGGTCAAGGTCTATGAGTCATGGGTTATATGTAGGGGTGTCAGTAGGGTCGGGTTGACCCGAACCGAACCCGATAAGCCTGATTGGGTCGGGTTAAATCGGGTTGAAAAAGCTTATCGGATTAGTTTCACCCGAATCCGATAACCCGACATTGTTATCGGGTCGGGTTAAGGTTAGAAAATTTTTGTTGTCGGGTTATCGGGTCAACCCGACAAGATGCGAAAATTGTTGGAAAATTGGTTTTGCAAAATGAGTTTTTGCGAATTTTGGACACTATTAATATATGATATATGTTATATATATTTATGTTTCTTGGTAGCTTTGCGTTCTCCTCGACGAGAGCTTCGCAACGAGCTAAAGTATGTCCAAAATGGAGTTGAAATGAATGAGATATCGTGTCTCAAAGTGAGGAACTTGAAACATAAAACTTGGAAAAATGGGAGAATCCCACATCGCCCAAAACAAGAAGTGGGTGCTTGTTTATAAGGAAATTATAGTTTTGGCTATCAAATTCCTTTAGGTTGGTTATGCTCCCACTACTACGTGCGTGCGCGCAGGGGGGGGGTTGCAGAAAATGGGATTTCCGGGCCAAAATGAGTTCAAACTTCAACTCATGCGAGCCCGCGCACGACCTGCGACACCACGAATGTAGCTCCGAAGCCTCGCATACGCAAGATCTTTTGCTTTGCTGAAGTTCCTTTTTCCGAATTTTCTGAATCTATTTTAGGAAAAATAGATTTAAACTTATCAAGTAAGTTTACAGAATTCGGTTTATGTTTTTAAATGTTATGCAAATCAGTTTATGTATTAAAGATTTGCGAATCTGTTTTGATAATAACAGATTTTCGTTTATATGGCTGCAATATTTTTCTTGGAGGACAAGTTGAGTCTTCAATATAAATAAAGCCATAGGTCTCATTCGTAGGATATATTCTGAAAAACACAGCTCCACCACAGTAACGATCCATCAATCTTTTCGACAAACGCCAAGCTTTCCGTGATCTTTCGGCAAGTAGTCTAGTCCGGTACTGCACAACAGTTGTGTACATTGTACCCTGAGAAACAGACGGCGAATCTGTTTTAATGGAATCGTGTTCAACACGAGCCTCGTGCAATTCTCTTATTGCTTTCATTTAAATTACGTTGAATAGTGTCTGTCTTCTACTTCTACTCCATTCTGTCTGTTATTTATTTTCTGTCGTTTATTTATTGTAATTATAATATGATTTTCATAAATAAGGTGTACACCGTTTCCCACAGTCTTAAAACAGATTCGGTTTAACCGAATTTATAACACTTTGTTAAAAATCGGATTTATTATTAACAGAATTTTATAACTGTTTTCTGTCGAAACCTTGTTGAGTTTCTTTGGAAATCAGTTCTAGTTAACAGTTTTAACATACAGATTTGGATTACAGATCTATAACGTTTTTTTTAAGCAGTTTATTATCAGCTTTAACGAAACCAAGATAGAGTTTCTATTAAACTGATTTACTCGATCCATCAAAACCAAGAAAGAGTTTTGTTGAATCAGATCTTGTACAAGTAGATACCATTTAAAACAGTTTGTTTAATTGTTTGTGTTTGATCTTTCGTGATGACAAACACCACTACCCTCCCTGTGACTACTCTTGTGAACGTAATGGTGCCGCCATTACTACCACGGTTGCTAATCATGCTGAGAAACCAGAGAAATTCAATGGGCATAATTTCAAGAGGTGGCAACAGAAGATGTTCTTCTATCTCACTACTTTGAACCTTGCGCTGTTCTTAAAAGAGAACCCACCTAACGTGGAACCTCCTACAGAAGGTCAATCCTCTAATCAACAGGTCGTCAAGCCTTGAAGCATGGAAACATTCAGATTTTTGTGTCACAACTATGTTCTCAATGGTTTGGTTGATTCTTTGTACAACGTGTCTTTGCAAGACCAAGACTATGCCAAAGTATTATGGGAGTCATTGGAACACAAGTACAAAACTGAGGATGCCGGTACAAAGAAGTTCGTGGTAGCTCGTTTTTTGGATTACAAGATGGATGATTCAAAGAATGTGATGAGTCAGGTTCAAGATCTGCAGATTCTGCTACACGACATTCATGCTGAGGGAATGACTTTGAGTGAAACTTTTCAAGTTGTTGCTATTATTGAAAAGTTACCTCCAAGCTGGGTAGAATTCAAGAACTACCGGAAGCATAAGCGAAAGGAGATGAGTGTTGAAGACTTGGTTGTTCGTCGTATTGAACAGACAACAAGCGCTCGAAAAAACACGTATACGCTTGATTCTGCAAAGGCAAATATGGTTGAGCATGTTTCGTCATCTTCAAAGTCCAATGTCAAAGCTAAAGGCAAAGGAAAATGAAAGAATGACAAGAAGGGCAAGGGGAAGTCTGATTACCTTGCTCCTAAAGTGCAATGTGAAACGAAGTTCCAAGGGGTGTGTTTCAATTGTGACCACCCGGTCACCGTGCCGCTAACTGTAAGATGCCGGCGGGTGACTCCACGCCAGCTAATATGGTGAATGAAGATGTGGACATGATTTCTATGGTATCCGATGTCATTGACATGATCTCTCGGTTAACCGGTAGGTTCCAACAACAGGGGAATGGTGGGTGGATCTGGCTACCCGTCATGTGTGTGCTGATAAGAGTATGTTTCACTCTTTCAGAGCGATTGATAGTGGAGAGAAGTTGTACATGGGCAACTCTGCAACTGCTGAAATCAAGGGCGAAGGTGATGTAATCTTGAAGATGACATCCGAGAAAGAGCTCAAGTTGACTAATGTCTTGTATGTTCCGGAGATTCGCAAGAATCTTGTGTCTGTTGTTTGCTGAACAAGTTTGGTTTTCGTCTTGTTTTTAGTCTGATAAGTTTGTTCTTTCTAAGAATCAAGTGTATGTTGGTAGGGGATATGCCCTGAATGGTATGTTTAAGCTCAATGTAATAGTTGTTAAGAATGATATCAATAAAATGAATTCTTCTGCTTACTTGATTGAGTCTTCTAATATGTGGCATGGCCGTCTTGGACATGTAAATTTTAATTCGAATGCCGCTTTGATTAAATTTAATTGCATACCTAATTTCCTTATTGACTCAAAATATAAATGTGAAACTTGTGTTGAAGCCAAACTTACAAGAGCATCTTTCAAATCGGTTGAACGAAAAACCGAACCACTTGATATGATACACACTGACATATGTGATTTGAAATCACTACCCACAAAAGGTGGCAATAAGTACTTTATCACGTTTATTGATGATTGTACAAAGTATTGCTATGTTTACTTACCGAAAAGTAAAGATGAAGCTATAGACAAGTTTGTTCTATACAAAAACGAAGTTGAGAATCAAATTAGTAAGAAAATCAAGGTGGTCTGAAGTGATAGAGGAGGTGAATATGTGTCTCCATTCACTGACCTATGTGCAAAACATGGAATTAGACACGAGTTCACTGCTCCCTATTCACCTCAGCAGAACGGTATTGCCGAAAGGAAGAACCGTACCTTGAAAGAAATGGTTAATGCCATGTTGATAAGTTCGGTCTCCAAGCCAGGACATGTGGGGGGAAGCCATTCTAACGGCTACTTATCTTTTAATTAAGATACCTCGTAAGGAAAAAGAAGAGACCCCTTATGAATTATGGATGGGAAGAAAATCATCATATCAGACTTACGATTTAGTGTGGGGTGTCTAGCAAAGGTAGCTATACCGACTCCCAAGGCCCAAAAGATTGGACCTAAATCTGTTGATTGTATATTCATCGGATATGCTAAGAATAGCAGTGCTTATCGCTTCATTGTACATGATTCAAAAAATCCGGATATACAAAAGGGTACATTAATGGAATCAAGGAATGCTTCATTCTTTGAAACTATATTTCCTTGTTTAACGAAGGAAAGTGGAAGTTCATCTAGAATAGATGAAGAAGTTGTCCAAGATAAGAGACAACAAGATGATAATGATCTCCAAGATGAGAGACAAGATCAAACTGAGGAAGAAGAGGTTGAACCTAGAAGAAGCAAAAGGGCAAGAACCGAGAAATCGTTTGGACCCGATTTTTTTTCTTTTATGGTTGAAAACGAACCTACTTCATACCGAGAAGCGGTTACTTCCTCAGAAGGGCTGCAATGGAAAGAAGCCATTAAAAGTGAAATAGATTCTATTTTACAAAACAATACTTGGGAGCTCGTGGATTTACCTCTTGGTTGTAAACCACTAGGCCATAAATGGATCTTCAAGAAGAAGATGAAAGCTGATGGCACCATTGACAAGTATAAAGCAAGATTAGTAATCAAAGGATTTAGACAACGTGAAGGTCTTGATTACTTTGATACATATTCGCCTGTTACGCGAATAACCTCGATTAGGATGATACTTGCTATTGTCGCTTTAAGAAATTTGGAAGTTCACCAAATGGATGTGAAAACGGCATTTCTAAACGAAGATTTAGAAGAAGAAATCTACATGAACCAACCTGAGGGTTTCATGGCTCTTGGACAAGAGAACAAAGTTTGTAGGCTTGTTAAGTCATTATATGGCTTAAAGCAAGCTCCCAAACAATGGCATAAAAAATTTGACCACGCCATGCTAGAGAGTGGATTCAAAATTAATGAATGCGACAAATGTGTTTATGTCAAAGACACAAATAGTGGATATGTAATCTTGTGTTTATATGTTGACGATATGCTTATCGTTGGCAGTAACGACAAGATGATCAAATCTACTAAAGACATGTTGAAATCAAAGTATGACATGAAGGATATGGGTTTGGCTGATGTGATCCTTGGAATAAAAATCATACGAACTCAGAATGGACTTGTGTTAAGTCAAGCACATTATGTGGACAAAATTCTTAATACTCGTAATGTGGGGGATTTCGGCCTAACTAGAACTCCAATTGACACCGGTAAGCATCTATCTAAAAATAGAGGCTTATGTGTTGCCCAATTAGAGTATTCAAGAATTATTGGCATGTTAATGTACTTAATGACAAGTACTGACCGACTTAGCATATGTTGCTTAGCGGCTAAGTAGGTATACTAGTAACCCATGCTATGCACATTGGGCAGCCTATGACTAGGTACTTCACTATTTGAGATACATCGCCATTATGGACTGCATTATGATCGATATCCGTGTGTTATCGAAGGATACGGATGCAAATTGGATATCTGACATAAAGGATTCTAGATCGACTAGTGGATATGTGTTTACACTAGGAGGAGCGGCTATATCTTGGAAGTCTTCCAAGCAAATGGTATAGCTAAGTCCACGATGGAATCAAAATTTATCGCATTAGATAAATGCGGACAAGAGGCGGAATGGCTACGTCAATTCATAGAGGACATACCAAGGTGGCCTAAACCAACGCCATTAGTATACATTGTGATAGTCAATCGCAATTGGCAGGAGCTCATAGCATAATGTATAATGGAAAGTCTAGACATATCCGTCGTCGACATAATTCGATACGACAACTACTCTCAATAGGAGTTATCTCAATTGACTATGTGAAGTCAAAGGATAACATCGCGGATCCGCTTGCGAAAGGCTTAAGCAGAGAGTTAGTAAGTAAGTCGTCTAGAGGAATGGGACTAAAGCCCTTGAAGGAATGAGTTTCTATGAAGGAAAACCTAACCCAGTTGACTGGAGATCCCAAGATCTGGTTTCAATAGGACAACCTAATCATAGAAATGTAGGGGAAGTCACGTCAATGAGTTACTAAATATTGTAACTTTCCTAGTCCATTCCTATAACAAATGTGACATGTTGAGAGGTTAAACATATGGCTTTAATGATTCAGGATGAAATCATAAAGCATAATGATTCAAGATGAAATCACAAAACATATGTTTTAATGATTCAAGATGAAATCACCTATGTGAGAGAGAAGTGGGGTCGCGTCGAAGGGAAATGTGGGGGCGCAATTCCTAAGAGCTCTTGCAGAACCAGGCTAGTGTTCATGACCATAACGAACACGACTATGAGGACTTGACAATGTCAGAGAGAGTCTTGTGTGAAGTGTAATGTCGTATACGTAAATGGATGATGAGTTCAAGGACATCGCGTCTACTCAGATCTAGGAGACTAAGTACATCTCACAAGGGAAGGTTCAAAGGGTTACACCTACCTATCCTATGCAAGACTTAACCGCATAAATTTCACCAAAACTTTCGTGTGTTTTCGACCGATCTCCATTCATGTGGGGGATTGTTGGAAAATTGGTTTTGAAAAATGAGTTTTTGCGAATTTTGGACACTATTAATATATGATATATGTTATATATATTTATGTTTCTTGGTAGCTTTGCGTTCTCCTCGACGAGAGCTTCGCAACGAGCTAAAGTATGTCCAAAATGGAGTTGAAATGAATGAGATATCGTGTCTCAAAGTGAGGCACTTGAAACATAAAACTTGGAAAAATGGGAGAATCCCACATCGCCCAAAACAAGAAGTGGATGCTTGTTTATAAGGAAATTATAGTTTTGGCTATCAAATTCCTTTAGGTTGGTTATGCTCCCACTCCTACGCGTGGCAGGCGCAGCTTGGGGAGGTGCAGAAAATGGGAATTCGGGTCAAAATGAGTTCGAAGCTTCAACTCATGCTGCGATTCTGGACACCTAATGCAGTACCAAGCCTCGCATACGTGCGTATCTTTTTCTTCTGCAGGTTTCTTTTTCCGAATTTTCTCAGTAATCTATTTTAGGAATAGATTTAAACTTATCAAGTAAGTTTACATAATTCGGTTTATGTTTTTAAATGATATGCAAATCAGTTTTATGTATTAAAAGATTTGCGAATCTGTTTTGATAATAACAGATTTTCGTTTATATGGTCGCAATATTTTTCTTGAAGGACAAGTTGAGTCTTCAATATAAATAAAGCCATAGGTCTCATTCGTAGGATATATTCTGAAAACGCAGCTCCACCACGGCGATCCAAGCAATCTTTTCGATCAGAAACGCCAAGCTTTCCGTGATCTTCGGCAAGTAGTCTAGTCCGGCTGCATACAGCAATGCTATACCCTTGTCTTGCCAGGGAAACAGACGGCGAATCTGTTTTAAGGGAATCGTGTTCAACACGAGCCTCGTAATTCTCTTCTTTGCTTTCATTTAAATTACGTTGAATAGTGTCTGTCTTCTACTTCTACTCCATTCTGTCTGTTATTTATTTTCTGTCGTTTATTTATTGTAATTATAATCTGATTTTCATAAATAAAGTGTACACCGTTTCCTACAAAAATCATTATTTAGTTCTTTTGTTTTTTTACTGATAACATGAAAAGCCCAACACCTGTATCTCAAATTTGCATAGAACGTATTGGTTTTTCAAATCCATTACAGCCTAAAGCCAATAGGTTAATTGTATTACTCGGTACAACATATCAACATGTATAGAAGATACAAAACGGTGTACAAGAAAAAGAAACATAAGTTACTATTAACTTTGGTTCCATATAGTTTTGTTTTAATATGACACAAGTCTCAAATGACACAAAATGAGGCTTAGTAGTCACTGATATACTTTTCTTTGTTTGCTCAGCTAACATTTAAACCTTAGTGTTGCAATAACTTTTATAATTAGTTGAACCTTTTAATTGGTTGTAAAGATCGATAATGCCGCAGCTTCTTCATCACTTGAACTTGCTCAACGTCTTTCTAAAAAGGTAAGCAGTCATATAATCAACTCGTAAAACTCGTAATGGTTCTAGCTTGTTATATGATCATTACCATAGTATAATTACTTCAGTCTACTAACTGATACAAGTCATATAACATTTCAATGTTTTTACTTAATTTTTTTAATACAAGTGAAGAGTGATAAATAACATTGGCTTTTCTTATAGAGTAATAAACATGAGATGGGCACTACCTAAACGGTTATCAAGTTAAACTTTCATTGTTATTCACGTATATTTGATACTTACTAGTTGCTCATTTGTAACTGTTCCAAAAAAAAGTCACATTTGATAATTTATTAGCACCCGAGAACTTAGTAACCGTTTGAAGAAAAAAAGTCACATTTGATAATTTATTAGCTCCTCATTTGTAGTATCACCCGACCCGACATAACCCGACCCGAATACCACCCAAACCCGATAACCCGATTACTTATCAGGTCGGGTTACGGGTGAGTTTTAAAAATCAAAACCTGACTTAACCTGACCTGATAAGACCCAATAACCCGACCCGATAACACCCCTAGTTCTATGGATATATGGATAGTCTAAGAAATTTACATATATCTTTAATTATTACAAACAAATACTTAACTAGATAAAATTTAAGTAGTAAAAACAAATATAGTAACATGTAATTTTTAGATTTGTACTTGATATAGTTTTAAATTGTTATCCATAAAACTTAAAAAGATTAAAAAATATTAATAAACGTTTTTATGATTTATTTGTATTAAAAATATTAGAATGTAACGTGTGTTCAACAATTTTTCTAATCAATGACATACCATTAAGAGCACGTGTACGCTAGGATTCTAGTTGACTTTTGATAAACTAAGGTCTACTGCCACACATTACTATTTGCCTCATGCAATACTCGTCGGGTACCATGTCAACACTATAATTCCGATCCATGCATTTCTTTTTATTCAACATTATGTGATGACGTATAGTTTGTATTCGGGTCACTTAACCCACCGACCGCTATAATGCATTCTTACACGGGCATAACTCATTTAGCAGAATGCTCTTTGATTTAGATTTCATGGGCTCACGGCCCAAACCCGAAATTTTGGCTTCGGATATCGGATATCTCCTATTTTAGAGAATCATGTATTCAATGACCTACTTAAGGCGGGATACGTGTCAGAGGTTGGGAACACGAAACCAATAAGGATTTCGTGTATATATAAAGGGCATCCAAGCCTCATTAAAAGGTACGATCTAAAACCCTAACTCTCAATTAAACCCTAAAACCGATTACTTACTCTCACGCCGGAGGATAATTGTTAGGAATTAGAAATTCCAGGTATTAAAGAGTCGGTCACCTCAAGTATATGTAATCGTTAGAAAGCTCGTAGTCATAGTACTTCTATGTTAAGTAGTATTTAGTTTTGTAACACCGTGGAGGACGGACGGGTCTTTACCCATTGTATGCCTCCACACCCGTTGTGTGGCGTTTAATTGTAAGACTATAAATACTCTCTACCTTCCAAGGTAGAGAGTTGGAGCTCATAATAAGAATTTTCTTTCTCTCACTAAAGTTCCTAAACCTCTAACTTTCTATCTAGAATTCCACTTACACGCCTACTTTGTGTTATGGTTTGATGTGTATGTGAAATCCAATATCCTTCAATTGGTATCAAGAGCCATGGTTAGATCATATCTTACATATCTTTGGATTTCTAGTGGTTTTTAGGTGGTTTTTGAGTTTGAAAAAGTTTAGTGGTTTGTGCATCATTTGATTGATTTCTTGTGTTAAAGCTTGGATTTTGTTAGTACTTTTGTGTTTAGAATCATCACAAGTGTTTAGGTTTTCATTTGGTAAGCTTGAATCATCTTGGTTGGGTTATTTTTGGATTGAAAAGTGGTGTTTATGTGATTTTTCTTGCTAGCGACTTGGTTCTCAGTGTGATATTCATCATAGCGACTTGCTTCATAAAAAGTTAGCGACTTGAAGTGTTATTTGGTAGCGATTTGGTCCTAGCGACTTGTCTATTGAGACAAGCCGACAAATAGTACAAGTTAGTGGATTCTCCACTACGACTAGCTTACTTAGTGAGGTTAGCGACTTGCTTCGAGAAGGTGTTAGCGAAGTTGTAGTGCAAATTGTTAGCGATTTAGTATTCTTAGCAATTTGGTGTTAGCGACTTATTGGACCTTAGCGAAGTTGCTCTTTAGCTACTTGGCTGTGTAGCGACTTTGGTGCTATAGCGAAGCATTTGGTGATTTAGCGAGTTGGTACTTAGCGACTTGGTACTTAGCGACTTGGTTCAAGGGGTTTAGCTTAATTTGTTGATTTTACGTAGAAGAGGTTTGACCAAAGTTGACTTTTTACGCCAAAACTTCAAACGCCATAACTTTTGATCCGAATCTGCGTTTTAAAGTGAAATAATTGTCAAAACGACCGAACATGTTGAATATTTTTGAGGTTTCACCACGGTCGTGGCTTAATTTTGAGGCCCAAATCCCTCCTAAAGGAAGTTATTGAGGTTTTAAGTTTTTAGACCTAAAAATTCTCCGTAATAACGTGCATCAACCAATCCAAATCTCAACCAATCAACATTTCACTTTTCCTACTCTGAACAATCTAAAGTCCTATCACTTTCAATCAATTCTTTCATTGTATCGATCCATCACCATCTTAACACATCATGTCTTACTCTCTTGAACCCAATCTGATCTCGAAGTGCTTAAATTGTATGATGCCGGGATAATAATGATAATGGATGCTACATCGAACCATTAAAGATGTTTGAATTAAACAATGAGGATGTGAGATCTTCATGTTCGAGTAATGCAAATGAGAATGCCATGCAAATGGAATGCACGATTGAGCCATATCAACTACTTCATCGCACCTCACACAACCGTTATCCATAGCTGGGGATCGAACATGTAGTGCTCTTTTCCGCCAGGACTTACCTACATTGACAAGCTTGATGTTGAACTTAGAACATTTAAAGCTGCAAATTACCAATGAAGAGGTTCAAAAGATGGTTCTAGTGTGCAGCTCTTCAAGTAATCTACAAACAATTTCATTATTCATCCGGGGAATATCGGTCACAGATACGACATTTATCAACACTTGACCGGAATTTCCTTCAAAAACATACTTGGAATGGAAATTCAGAATTATTCGAGACATTATCCAACTCATGGATAATGTGAAAAGTACATTGAAGAATCCGCACAAAAAGAATGAAGACGTGAATGAATGTCGTGCGCTTGAAAGATTGTTGTGATAAGTTGGGTAATGTATCCGCTTTGAAGAATCGGTGTTGCTTGAATGCGAATGTCGGTGACAACAAAAAATGATGAGTCGGATAATGGAAAAATGGAATCTTCGTGCTCAAATTCACAAGAGAGAGAGGTGCACCGGACACAACCTGTGCAAGTTAATGCAAAGGAACGCCCATGGAAGCTTCGATGTACCCAAGATAGAGATGCACCCGCCATGTACCGTGCATGTCAATGCTCAGGTAAGTTGCATGGATGTTTCTGCTGTACCTAGTTGTGCATCTTTTACTCAAAATGATGATTATGAACTGCATGAGTACGCTGCATTTGTGCACGATGGTTCCCTTTACCACCGAGCTTAAAGCATATATAAGGATCAAGTTGCTATTTATGAACAGCGGGCTAAGTTTGAGTTGACCACCCGTGAGCAGGAAATGGATGTCCAAATACGCATACATCATTAGAAAAAGTAAATTTAGAGAAGAAGTATTAAAACAAGAGTTAAACTCCTTACAAGAAAAGCTTTCTAAAACCGCTAAGCAAAAACAAGAACTTCAAGAAAATGTTAAAATGCTTAAGCAAGAATTCAAGGCTAAGGAATCAAAACTTGTGAATGATTTTTCCAATCTAAAAACTTTGAAAAACAAGCTTGAAAATAAGTTGTGCGTACAAGGGAATACCATTCAGACGCTTCACATGATCACTAAGCATAGAGTTCTTAGCGATAAGCATAGCATTCCCCTTGTTGAGGAACCAAATCCAGAGGTAATTAAAAGGCTAGAAATGCTCATAAGGTGCTTTATGATGGTAATGAAATCCTTAAGCCTAGAGCAGAAACCTAGTTGCTTGAGTGCGAGGAAGATAAGAAATCGATGAAGTCACTAGGGAGAAAATGAATAAGAAGTTAGAAGATCCCGAGTGTAAAAAGAATAACATAACGATCAAACCCCATAATTACACTAAAGAAAATTGGATCTCCTTGAACAAGTTTAAGCCTCAGACTCTATTAACCCCTGAACAAGTGTTCAGGAAAAAGGATATGGAAATGCAAAAGTGAAAATCTTGTTGAAAAGAATCCCCTTTGTAGGAAACTGCCTAAAGCAACTGTATATCCTCCTAATACACCAATGCACTTAGTTCCTAGATCTATTGCCACTAAAAGCAAGACCTTAATCAGCCAATATGTTATCTTTCAACTATTTGTTGATTTTGAGAAAACTTGTAAGAAAAGGATCACACCCACGGTATAACTGGGAGGGGAAAGGGGTTTTAAGCAAACTAAAGAATGCTATTTAACAGAGGTCATGCCTTTCTTTAAACAACTAAAAGATCAATTTGAGAGTCTTAAAAAGGGGCGATTCACGATATTAAAGAAATGGAAAAGGAATTTGATGCAATGTTAGTTGAGGTTAGTGACTATGAGAGAGAATTAAAATATAATGAGATTGAGAGGAAGAACTTGCATACACTGAATGAGAATCTGATTTCTAAATGTATTGCTCAAGATGTGTTTTTCACCGCTACAAATTGTTCTATTAATGCTTCTCAATTTCATGAATTATCTGTTGTTCTGAAAGTCTCCCATGATCGTGTCATTGAGCTTGAAAAAACTAATTCAAAATTGCATGAGAAAATAGAACAGGATGATCATGATAACTTGGTCAAACATTATTCTAAAATAGAAGTTGAACATCTTGCTTTGCAATTAAAACATCAACATCTCAAAGAAAATGTTAAAACCTCAAATATCAAGACATCCTCAGATGCTCCTGAGTTTGATGCAGCTTTTGAAATTAGCAAACGTGATGAACAAATTCGAGCTCATTATAACACGATCAAAAGATTGAAAGCCCAAATTTCACAACTGAAAGGTGAAAAGAAGGATGTGACAGGTTCCCATATGCCTCCACCTTTAGATTCTCAGAATTTTCAACTTCAGAACATAATTGATAACTTGCAAAAGGAAAATGATTGTTTTAAAGCTAAAATTTCAAAGGTTAATGATCAAAACAAAGAGTTATGTGATTCATTTAAAGTTAATCATGATAAACAAATTGAAAAGATAACTTTTTTACTTAACGATATTGAGAATCTGAAGCGTGAGGTGAAAGGAAAGTTGCTAATCCCCAATTGCAAATACTCTGTTCCTAAGGTTTCGCTTTGTGATAAATATGCTATCGATATGTTATATATTCCCCCTCCCATTAGGAATAATGAACTTGCACATAAAGAATATCTCTCATACCTTAAGGAAAGTTTGAAGGGTCTCCGTGAGATTGTTGAAGATGAAAGATTAGAAAAACCTTTTGATAGTACTATAGCCTATGCCTGCATGGATGCCAAACGATCTCAGAAACTCTTAGAGTATGTAATTGTCACAAGTCCGAAATCTAGAAATAGGCGAGATAGAATAGTTGTGGCTTGTTCTATGCCTAAAGCCAAGCATGTGACCCTTGATATGCCTTGTTCCATGTCTAAATTCAAGCAAGCAACCTGTGATGTACCTCCTAGAATTTCGTGATCCCATCACTTCTAGACCAGAATGCAAAGTAGTGAAGCCATGTAATGTTCCCATCGTTACTTCTACTGATGTTAAGATTGACACTAAAGTTAGCGGGTCAAAACCTAGAAGCAATGCAAAGAAGGATAGGATTACGCAAACTAAAAGTGATCATGATAAGGAAGTGAAAGAACACTATAGGGACAAGAAGTTTGATTTGAACAAAAAGAATCGTGTTAGTTCTAGTATTAGCTCTAAGCTTACTAAAATTAATTCGAGGCCTTATGCTTTCTGCAAAACATGTAAAAATGTTTAATTTCACGTAATCATGATAAATGTGATGTGTTATTTCGAGGTCTAAGATTCATAACCCGTTAAGAAAGCTTGGAGAGCGAAACATTAAGCAATCCAGAAACCTACAGGAATGTGTTTACAAATGTAGGATTTCAGGTGGAAGCCCAATTAGTGTCAATATTAACGCAGCGTGGCAAACCTACCCTTAGCTAGATCCACTATGCCTAGAATAGTGCACATTAAGGTTTGAAGCCAACCGGTAGAATAATCCCAGTAGGCACAAAATGTCATTTGACTAAGTCTGATGCTTCTACTAGTTCAACTCCTAGGGATAATGCCATTGCATCTAGGGTTTCTGTGATTCAAAGATAAACATGCAACCAAAAGGAACCCATCAGCACGTGGGATCCAATGTTTCCAATTCTATCTTAGATGCATCTGTTGTCCAAAGCGTGTCGCATAAATCGCCCTTGGTATTTGGATTCGAGGCTGAAAGCATATGATGGCTCTTAACAATGACGCCTGCTCACTTCACCGGTAGAACCTCATACTTCATCATAATGGTGTCTCAGATAACACTTCAGGCCCCCGCTTCTTCAAAGAAAAGAAAAGTGTACGCCTTAGGCGCTTTATCTTCAACTAAAGAGAAATTCTCTCATGAATGGCCATACTCATCTACATTCTTCATCAACAAGCTTCATGTTTTTCCACGCCATTCAGGTCATCAAGTAGATCTACGTTCATTGGTGTATTCTCTTATTCTCTTGTTAAATCAAAAATGGCAACTTCGGATGCAATTTTTGAAGGGGAGAAGAGTGAATATACTACATGATTATGGATGTTTGAATAATGAAATGCTCCGTTTGAAAACATATTTGCTCCTGAATCTTCATCAGAACCATCTTATTCAGAGACATCGACTCAAGCTACTTCAAATTCCTCAACAACTGCTACATGAACACCTTCGAAAATGGACTCACGATCATCCATTAGACAACATCATTGGAAATCCTTCTCGCCCAAGATCAACGAAACAACTTGCAACCGATGCCTTGTGGTGCTTCTTCAACTCAGACTCTACTCTCTAGATCGAACCAAAAGATGTCAAAACCGCCATGAATGAAGATAGCCGGTTCAATGCCATGCAAGAAGAAATTCATGAGTTTGATCGACTTGATGTATGGGAGAGTTAGTACCGCCCGAGATTATGCTATGATCATTTCTCTAAAATGGATCTTCAAAGTGAAACTTGATGAGCATGGTGATGTGTTGAAGAACAAGGCTCGAATAGTTGCTAAAGGATACCGTCAAGAGGAGGGTATAGACTTTGAAGAATCTTTTGCCCTTTGCTCAAATCGAGGAAATTAGAATATTTTGGCTAATGCTGCAAGTAAGAACATGGTAGTCTATCAAATGGACGTGAAGACGGCATTCTTGAACGGAGATCTTAAAGAAGTCGTCTATGTCAGCCAACCTGAAGGCTTTGTGAATCCTAAACATCCTACCCACGTTTATCGCTTGAAGAAGGCTCTGTATGGTTTAAAGCAAGCTCCAAGGGCATGGTATGATACTCTATCAAAGTTTCTTCTATCTACCGGATTCAAAGAAAGGAGCAGATTGATCCAACATTGTTCACCAGAAAGTCGGGCAAACATTTAATTCATGTTCAAATTTATGTTGATGATATCATTTTTGCCTCAACTGACCCCAATGAGTGTGATCGTTTTTCAAATGAAATGAGTTCAAAATTTCAAATGTCAATGATGGGACAAATGTCATTTTTCTTGGGATTACAAATTTCACAAAGTCCCGAGGCATTTTCATAAATCAATCTAAATATGCATCTGAGATCTTAAAGAAATTTGGATTTGATTCAAGTGACCCTGCTGACACTCCCATGATTGATCGAACCAAACTAGATGAGGACCACTCAGGGATCATGATTGACCAAACGAAATATCGTAGTATGATTGGATCCCCGATGTACCTCACAGCTAGTAGACCGGACATCTTGTTCACTGTTTGCATGTGTGCTAGATACCAGGCTAAGCCTACTAAAAGCACCTTGAAGCGGTTAAACGGGTCTTTCGGTATCTCCAAGGAACCATCAATATGGGACTTTGGTACCAGAAGGACACCGGTATGTCACTAACGACCTATGCATGAATCCGATCATGCAGATGTCAAGATACTCGTCCGGCACGCCCGAGGTGCTCGGTTTTGGGTGATAAGCTTGTGAGCTGGTCTTCAAAGAAGCAAATGAGCACTTCTATTTCTCTACAGAGGTAGAATACATAGCCATGTTATCTTGTTGTGCTCAAATCCTTTGGATGAGATCTCAATTAATTGACTATGGCTTTGTATTTAACAAAATCCCTCTCTGATCGCGGATAATAAAAGTGCTATTACTCTTTCATGCAATAATGTTCAACACTCAAGAGCTAAGCATATCGACATTCGACATCATTTCATCAGGGAACAAGTGGAAAAGGTGTGGTGGAACTCTATTTTGTGAGGTCCAATATCGTTAGCGTGACATCTTCACCAAAGCTCTTCCACCTAATTTTGGCTTGAAAAGCCTTCAACCAGAAACACTCAAACGTCTTAAGGAAGAAGACGAGGAGTAAAGGTCTATGCTCATCTATCTCTTGTAAATATTTATTCAAAAACAAAATACAAAATTATAAAACTTTCAAAATCCATAAAAATCTGAAAAATTCAAAAATCTTCAAAAAATATTGTCAATTTGTCATGTTTTTCTCGATTCGATAATATCTACGGTTTTGTGCTGTCATTCAAAGAATGACACGGACTTTAGATGTTTCTAATTTTATTAAAAAAAATGGTTTTGGTATTGTCATGCTGCAGAACCCGCTTGTCAAAGAAAGAACAGAGCCATACTTGTATCATATTTTCAAAATTCCATGCTCGATTCTAAAAACATTTATCTGTTGCGAAAAAACTAACTACTATGAAAAAATAACTCGGACTCTATTTTTGATAATCATCTAGATTTATTTGTCAAAATATCTATCTCTCAATCAACAACCTATGTCATTGATTGAGGGGAGAATGATTTCAATTAAATTAAAAAGTTATTTGGCATTCAATTGTTTTCAAAAGATAATCATGCATGTTTAACCAATGGAGTTTAAAATCTCAAATCGATCCATTATCAGCTAAAACGCTTTCATAACCAAGTCACAATTCTCCTCAAAAGCTTTCAAAATCAATTTAAATCTATAAGAGATCACAAATCTCAAATGATTTGATAATTGAAGTGAAAGGGGAGAATGTGTGATTTAAATTGGATTTAAACCGATAATTCGGTAAATGGTTTTATAAGGATGTACAAGCTCTCCTTCCCACATGTGACAAACGATTTCAAATTTTCCATGCACATGTTGAGGGGAAGCATCTATCTTAAACCTATGATTTGAAACGTGATCACTTATCTCATGTGCGGTTCCTCTAGTATGTGCAAAACTCTTTTCAAATCTCGAGGCACATATTGATAACAGGGGAAAGCAAAATCATGAAAACCTCATCCTTCCCAAAATGCTTTATCTACTTGATTCGATTAGGGAAGTGATGTTGATATTTTTAGAAAATGGTAATCAAAGAAGTTAATTCTTTCTCTTGCCTCCGTGTGGAAAACTATTTCAAATACTTGATTCACATGTTGAGGGGAGTTCTTCTTCTAAAAATATCAAAAACAATTCAGGTACAAAATGCTTTGATAATATATCACAAGTATCCGGATTGATTTTCAAATGGTTTTCAATTGTTTCCTATGGCAGATGAACAATACCAAATAGACCGACCAACTTTACTTTATGTATGCTGATATAAGGATGATAAGGTTAGGTATTGGTTCCCATGATCCCGCCAGAATGAGGAGGATCTACCTGGACTATCCACTAGATAGTGTAGAGTCCTTAGGTATGATGGAAAAAGGAGAAAAGTGAGATACGGGAAGAGTGCGGACTGAGACAGAGCTAGTACTCGAATAAACCCAACAAGGTTCTAGTTATGAAGTCTCGGTAAGCAGAAGGGGTTGAAGAATGAAAAAGAATTGAATGTGAAAAGGGGTGAAAAGAAATAGCCCTCCATTAATTCAACCTTAGGGCAGAAACCGGTTCAATTCATGCTACACGTGGAAAGTTACTTAGGTAACTCAGGTATTGAAGACAAGACGCCATGGACCCGCTGGACGACCGCACTCAACTTCCCAAACCACTCAAGTTCCTCTTAAAAGGACTTGTTTCATTCTCACGGGAACCTACATTATCTATCGACTTTCTCTTAGAGATTGTTGATATTGAAGAAGGAGACCTCTCCCTAGTCTCCGATATAGGATCCAAATATGCACAAATTGAGTCTAGAGCCACGAGATCATCAATAAATCTCATTAGGACACTTTCAATGAAGACTCTTGTTTCACACAATGTGGAAAGAGAGATTGTATCTTAAGAGTCTTACGCATTATCCTTGTGGTATTGCGTAACATCCGAAAGTGATGTGTTTACATATTCACTATGAAGATGGAAAGCCTTCTGGAGCCAACATCTAACAAGCTCATGGTGGGTGGCATGTGAGATCTATTATACGATCAACCATGTGACAACCGAGGAATGTAAACAATGGGGCTTCAATCTTTTGAATCAATCCCGTTCAGTTATGGATTGACGGATACCTTTGAAAAAACGGTCTTTGTGCTTTAAAACTCTTTTCATTAGCACGTCGACCGTGTACTAATGTTTCAAATCAAAAGGTGTTTTATGATTGATAATTGATTTTCATTAAAACCTTCGTTATATTACAAAAACAATTTCTATTGAGCAATACACGATTGTTTTTCAAATCTCTTTTCATCAATCGGTGGACTTAAATTCGCCGTTCACTCAATTCGTGTTGTCTTCTTTGAGATCGCCCGGGTTTGAGAACGCAATTAGAGCAAGCTAAACCTATCAAGGAAATTCTTCTGAATTATACAGGATCACGCAAGATTTGTACCGGGATCAACGAACCGCGTCGTGTACCTCAATTCATCGAAAGTGATCAAAGACACTTCGATGCGCTTTATTGCTAACTGCCTTATGCAGGTACACCCCGACGCTTGCAAATGCTGTCGGAATGGAGCGTCAATCCATAGCCGCATGCTCACACAACAAATTCATATCAAAAGAAATCATGATTGGTGCATCAATGACTCTGATATTCTAACTCCATGCTTCGCCACGCTGCCGCCAATATCATGAATCAACGAAAGCTTCCGCTACTGCGAGAAGATATCATGATCCAGAATGTGAGCATGTCGGTCCATAAGTCACAACATCACATAATACCAACACCACAATGGATGTATCAGAGATTTTCTATTAGCCGATGATCTCAAAAGTCGGCTCAACATTATTATCACGCTGGATCGAAAAGACCTCCACTTGGATTAACCAAACATGCAATGAGTGGAATCAATGACTACGAAGCCGGAGCAAAGTACTACATCAAGAATGCAAGATCAATTGTTAATGTAATATCTCATTGTATTCAATGTCATTTTAGTATATGTTTGAGGTGACCTCCTTTAGGGGGAGATTGTTAGGAATTAGAAATTCCGGGTATTAAAGAGTCGGTCACCTCAAGTATATGTAATCGTTAGAAAGCTCGTAGTCATAGTACTTCTATGTTAAGTAGTATTTAGTTTTGTAACACCGTGGAGGACGGACGGGTCTTTACCCACGTATGCCTGATCCACACCAGCGTGGCGCTTTTATTAGTAAGATTATAAATACTCTCTACCTTCCAAGGTAGAGAATTGGAGCTCATAATAAGAATTTTCTTTCTCTCACTAAAGTTCCCTAAACCTCTAACTTTCTCTCTCTAGAATTCCACTTTATACTCTACTACTTTGTGTTATGGTTTGATGTGTATGTGAAATCCAATATCCTTCAATAACGGAGACAATCCCATGGTAAGCCTAATCTGTTTTCGCTTTCTTAAAGTACGTGTTCAAGCATTAAGATCCAATTGACGTGAACCGAGTCCAAAACAAGGAACGCCTTAACTTTTGTATCATCAAGTGGCCATCCTGGGACCAATCACTAAGATCTAAGAACTAGAATGACAAAGCAAGGAAACCTAAACCGGCGATCGATAGCGACCTACAAGGGAAGAAACAAAGAAAAGGATCTCCAAGCAGTCACTGGATAACCAAGGTAAACCAAAATCAAGTGGTCATATCCGTCTCTCCCGACAAGGGAACCACGCACCTGGACAACCCATGCCACTACGAAAACCACCAGCTTTTTACCACTCCTCCAAACGGTGTTTAAACGACCTCACAAAACGCTAGCACCTCCAAACAGGTCCGTGAGGAAACAAACACCCCGCTAGAAGAGTCGCTGTCGAACTAGCACCGCGATCTGCACTACAAACCTTGGTCGCCTCATGCAGAGAGGCTAAAAGAGGTCTAAACCTGAGCTCCTAAGCCCGACTCAACTTTGACTCAGAGTATGAGATCATCCCCTATCAGGCCATCGAGGGATAGCGCGGAAGGCGATAGCCACGCTTGTTTTTCCCAGATCGGGAGGAGAGTGAGAACGATGAAGCAAATTAACTACAAGACCGAACAGATCGAAGAAGATGGACGGCGCATCATCAATGTCCACTTAGGCTTGCAGTCGCGGTCCATGATGATCGAAGATCAGACTCCCAATGGAAGCTCTTCAAACTCCGATTCGGGATTGCCGCAGCCGAAGAGGGAAGCTCATCCTCGACGATCGAAACGCAAATAAAAGGGAAGCTTCGTTTCTTCCGGTGATTCCTCGGACAACGAGAGGAAATAAACCGACACCGGAAGTCCAGGGAACATATCGCGCACCGTGAGGAGGAAGATATGTTCTTCCTCGGCGCCAAAGGGATTTCGTGCTCGCCACTCGCCGCGTACGATTTCAAAAAATAAGATAGCGCAGCGCTAATGCGAAAACCTCACGATGGAACAGTGATCCGGACGATCACCTAAAATTTTCAATCACCGCTACCATCAAAAATTGGCCACAACCTCGTGTGGTTCCACATTGATGGCTTTGAATAATACTTAAAGGCGCTTTCACCGAACTTCACTAAAGGAAGAAATGCTGCCAAAACTCGTCGAACTGCGTGGTAAAACAAATGCGAGAATCTACAAGCGCTATGTGGAGCGCCACAAAGACGCAGTGCATACATGTCAAGGCATGTCATGAAATACTAAAGATCTCGTGGTTCATGAACGGGATCAATAACCCGAACTCAAGAGGTTGAATCCACAAGGTCCCAAACCTTTGATGAACTTATGAAACGCACAAGGTCCTTTATCCAGTGAGAGCCAGGACAAGAAGAAAGGCTATTCAAAACTATAGGTCACAAGAACCCTAGAAGGCAATCTAATGACTGCAAATAACCAAGAACAAAACTACCATGGTGTGGAGGCGAGAGAACCACAAGTATACCCCATCAACCAAGACTCCAAAGGAGATATTTGCAACCTTAAGACCCCGAGACCTCCCACCAATGCGCATCTGAAGAAGCTGGGAACGGATACTTGCGGACTACCATGGATGGCTACACCACCAACGAGTGTGTCCAATTGCGCCAACTAATTGATAAAATAGTAAAAGAAGGCAGATTACCATCTTCTTAAGAACATCAGGAGAGGAAAAGATAAGCAAAAGATCGAAACAAGAAAGAAGCACCCAAGGATAAGGTCGATACCATTTACATGATACAATCATGGGCAAATAAAGACTAGGCAAAGGATCACCTAAAAGTTTTCCTAGTGGAAGCTAAATTTCTTTCCCACTGATCAGCGACAACGTGGTAGAACCGCCACCATTGAAATTAATGGAGGAGGTCACGATATCCACCGCATATGTTGATGTTGAGGAGCATCCGTAGATATAATGTATGAATATTTTTCAAGCATCGCGACTGAGATACGCGAAGATTAGTTAATCCCGCCATGACCCGCTGACCGGTTTACTGTGTGAAAAGATATGGCCCATGGGCAAATACGCTACCAATCAATGTTGGTAATAAGGAACATTCCATTACCGATGAACTTTATGGTGATCAAATCCTTAAGCCATACAATGGCATTATTGAAGGCCGTGATATCAACATACGCCAGCATCGCCTTACGAACATGGGATGCTCAAATTCGCTGGGAGGAGGCATTGTGACTCTCTACAATACCACCGTGTACCATTTGAAGAATGTACCACACGAACATGAGAGCGGACACATTCCGCAACAGCACAAGAACTAAAGTATCAAACCTTCGGGTCGCATCATCCCGACACCGTATAGCATACGACGGGATCACACCGATATCGGGCAGTGGCGCCGTATGCTGATTCTTGCAAAATAATCTAGACATCTTGCGTGGAACCAAAGCACACTGACTGTGTGCTGCATGCTCGATTACGAACAAAGTTGAATCCGACAAGGATACCCCCAAGATTTAACGTAAGAAGCGCCGCCAGTTTCGAAAGAAAAGCCATTTCTTGGAGAAGTACACAAATTTGTGGATGTGTATCATGCAGAAGTCTACTACCATGACCGGCTTTCCAACCCGCTGATGGTCAGAAGAGCGCATGGTAGTTGAGGATGTGCTGGACTTCACAGATCTCAACAAAGCATGTCCACAAGATCTACCCACTACCGTGATAGATTGGAAGATAGAATCTTTGTGGGATACCCACCTCAAATGTTTCTAGACGCATACAAAGGATACCACCAAATCCAAATGGCTAAAGAAGATGAGGAAAAACGGCCTTCCATACAAGCCAAGGCGTCTATTGTTATACAAAGATGCCCTTTCGACTTAAAGGGCGCTACCTACCAAATGATTGGTAGATAATGCATTTGATTGAGCAAAAGGCGCAACCCGGAAGTTTATGTTGACGACCTTGTCATAAAAAGCCATACCGGAGGACTAATTGGCGACATTGAGGAAACATTTAAGACTCTACGAGATCAACATGAAGTTAATCTAAGAAATGCACCTTTGGCCATGTAGGGCATGATTGATGTGAGCCCGATGGCATTAAACCGTGGTCCGTAGAAAACGGTTGGTTGTCATCCAACTTCCTTCACCACGCGACGCTTGAAAGAAGTCCGTCTCTTAATGGAAACTAGCGGGTTTGAACGTAAGAAGTCACCTCTCTCTTCAAAATGCTCAAGAAGTGTATAAAAGTGGAGACTTTCGTTGGACTACTAAAACGTAAAAGCTTTTATACAGCCTTAAACAACACCTAGAAGAACACTCCCCACGCTAGTGCGCCCCGCGACGGGGAAGAATTAATTATGTACTTATCTGCTACTTTGGAGTAGCCAGTCATGGCTGTAATACGACGGATAGACATTCAAGCAAACACCTGGTATATTTTGTGAGCAAAGCACTCTAGAAAACGAGATTAACTGGCCGCGAATGGAGAAGTTGGTCCCTGCATTAGTACGCCGCCAAACGGTCTGTACTTCCAGCGCACTAATAGCAGCAGATCACGACCAACCTATCAAGCAAATAATCTCCAAACGATGATCCAACGACTACGTATGGAGGAGGCATTAGGTGAGCATAACATCTCCTACGCATCTACGCTCTGCGAGGCATATACTAGCAGACCTCATCAAAAAACCGATATCGATGACGCACCTTCCCAAAGCAAGGTGGAGCTACAAGAACCATGGATCTTATTCACTTGACGTATCTTCATCCGTAGGGACGGTCGCGCAGCCTTATCCTCAATAATCCGAGGGAATGGAATTCACTTACGACCGCGTTTTAATTCACGAAACAAACAACGAGGCAGAGTATGAAGCCCCGATTGTGGACTACGATTGCAAAATAATGGGCATACGAACTTGAAGCGAATGGATTCTGTTTGGTAGCCAACCATGTGTCAGCGAGTATGTAGCAAAAGAAACATGATTCAATACTCGACAAAGACCAAGTCCTAATCCGTTTGACAGGTTTACTATCAAACAAGTTCCGGAGGGGAAAATGAAAGGCGGATGCATTGAGCAAGATTGCATCCACAAGCTTGCGCGACCACAAATCAAGTATTGGTGGAACTCTAAGAGCAAGTCCATCTCGAGATGGAGATATCCACTGCGGATAAAAGAACAAGGTCCTACATGGATGACTCCAATCGTCGAGTTTATAAGCAAGTGCGTTACCCCCAAGAGCGCATGACACGCGAGCAACGACATCACAGGTTTGAACTTCTGACTAATACTATATCTGCTCATTCCTACAACCACGTGTTGTCGACTTCCCTTCAAGCAGACTACGACTCGCAGAGATCCACACCGGTTCATGTAGTATGCATTCGGACCACGCGTCCGCTTGGCGCCGCTTTACGGTTAGGATACTATGGCCCAATGACACCGCGGACGCCGCGAGACTTAATAAGAAAGCTGGCGACCGCCAAGTTCATAGACCCATTCCACGCCAACCAACGCAGAGCTAACACCTATTACGCCGCCATGGCCATTCCATAAATGGGGTATCGACATTTACGCCCCTTCCCCGCTGTTAGGGGATTGAAATTCCTATAGTGGCTATAGACTATTTAACTAAATGGATTGAGGCAAAGGCAGAGCGACAATCACAAGGTAACTGTAAAACGATTTGTTTGGGAAAATATCGCATATGTTCGTCGGATTACTGGGAAATCATCTCTCGACAATGGAAAACAATTGCGTGACAACCCTTTCAAGGAATGGTGCGAGAAACCGAATATTGCACAACACTGCCAAGAACACCCACAAACCAATGGTTTCGTGGTGCGGCAAATCGAAGTCTAGGGGTGAATTGAATTGCCGCTAGAGACAAACACAAAGGAAGGTAGGTAGAAGAACTATCGCATGTTTTGTGGGCTAATGCATTTCAATCAAAATTAGCACGGGAGACACTTTTCTCTTGTCTATGGGACGTAAGCCATACCGCCCAAAAATGGGATGCCAACTATTCGACTGCGCGGGTTAATGTTACAACCAATGATCGATGAACTGCAGATGATGGACTGTTGGAAGAGGCTGAACGCCGCTAAATATACTGGAGGCAAGAACTAAGTCAAAGATGAAAGGATACTATGGTGCCAAAGTTCTGCGTCTCATTCAGACCGAGGCGACTTTGTATATCGCCAATGATGCGAGCCATCTTGAAGGGATACGGAAAACTTGGACCGAGAATGGAAAGACCTTAGAGGTCATTGACCCATTAGGAAAGAAATACATAAGTGACATGGATGGTCGTGAACTACCACGCACATGGAACATTTGCAATCTCAAGTGATGTTATCTCTAGGAACGGCTACGAGCAAGCTTACGGACACCCCCGCACTTTAATAAAGTGCTCAATAAATATCCGTGCATTTACATTCTGTTTTACTTAGGCAAATGTCTTTCTTTTTTCTTTTTACAAAAACTTGCAAGTATTAATAAAACATCGCGGTTTCTAGCTAACTCCGCGACACACTTCAATTTGTTATTTACATCTTATTTATGTTTCAACACTGTTGTTATATTACCCTTTGTCTACAAGGTGTGCATGCACTTATTTAACCCACGATGTTAAAAGGATGAGTAAACCTACTAAATAACTCGTTGAGTAAGAGGGTTGCAAACCCATCAACATTGGATCATGCATCCTTGTTAAACACCTTATTTTCAAGACGTTGGAATAAGTTCAATGCGCATTCCACGATGGATGCATCAATGCATACTGCGTGGCGTTTAACAAACTAGGAATCAAGACTCTTGACTCCTTGATATGATATTTACAAGACTGCCGCGCATATCACACCATACACGATTATGATAAAAGTACTTAGACATTATGTTTCAAGTACGATAGGTCATGACTTTCATACATGATTATGGACTTCATTCGCACTTATGTAACAGTTTGATACTTAGACAATAAGTACGTTTTTTTATGCAAAGACAGATAACTGAGTACAAACATTATCAGTCGCAACCATATTAACACACATTCAACAGAAGGAACATTTTATTAAATACCACGAGTTCTTACAAAAAGATATTTACAAAGAAGATATAACCTACATACTATTACAACGCCTAAGAGATGAGCTCTCCACATGGCTTGCAGCGTCCCCAGTCTCTTTTAGCTTCTTCAACAAATCAGAATCTTGGCGTGATACCGTGGCAACACTAACAGTACCCGGTCCGATCTAGGAAGATGCTTTGCGCAAGACCACCGCAGAATGGCCTTTCCCTTAACACCCTTCTTCTTTGCAAGCCTCGTAGCATAAGCTTCTAAGGATTCCTTCAAAGGAATTTCCTTCTCAAGTGTGAAAGGGTTCAAGATGTCATTTGGGAAGCTGAGCAAAATAGGCACACCTGTTGCGGTGACTCATCGGGCTTCAAAAATAATCGTGGTTCAGCCTGCATCATCAGCCGATTGGCGGGCAATGTCAATCCCTCCATAATTACACCTATGGGATAGTCCTGGTCACGCTCCAACTGAGCAATTTGAGGAAGCTCCAACAGCTTCATCTCTTTCATCGCAACGACCAGATCCTCATAGGCATGTTCATTGTACCCGGGCACTTATGCGACAGGCACCTTTAAAAGGGCACCCTCATGCAGCTCCTCTATGGCCTCCGCCTTGCCCACAGCGCCAATGCACACTGCTTTGCCAAGCGCCCCAAATCACGTCTACCACCTCCGAGACTCCAAAGTACTTCGAGGCGACAAAGCAGCAAACCATGGTGATAAGCCACCTACGCCGATGTCGTTGAAACAAGCTGGGATCACGGCTCCTCGTCATACTCAATGAGCTTGTGTAGCTTCATCTCTGATCCTCGTGAGCTTCCACAATTGCACCAAACTCCCCAACCGAGAGAACAACTCTTCCTTCCCTTTTCCAAATACTCAGGGCCCGGATGCACGAAGCCTTGTAATCCGTGATGCAAAGACGCTTCTTGGCTTATTTGGATCGGCAATGACATTTTTTCCTCAACAAGCTTGGATAAGAATTTGCCCTCCACACCTCGCCTGGGCACTATCCAAACGAGCCTCCAAAGCGCGAATCTGCATTACACGTCTTTTCTGCTTGGCGCTGGCTACTCTCCCCGGTATACCTTGACTTTAGTCGCGCAACCAATGTAGCCTAGTGCGCAGCAGCCAAAACAAGCTCCTCAACTAGCTGGTCAGTGGGCATATCCCCAGATGCTAACGGCTCGGTGCCTTGGTCCTTTGGATCCTGAGGGTTAGCGCAGCGGGACTTGCCTTGGGTGGTGACTCCCAGTTGCTTAAAGTAGTCCCAATGGCTTCGCATCGCACGAAAAAGAAATGAATTAATAACACACGAATATGAGATCTGCGATTTGGCGACAATACTTACTTGGGGGAGCGGTCTCATTTGGAGGCATCGTCGATGAAGACTCCACGCCAAGAATGACGGACGTTTTTCACGGGCGAACTTGCGCCATCACCACCTGGCGCTCTCTTTACCTTTAGACCTTGATTTGCCTCCTCGTCTCTAGGTCTTCCATGCTCTCGCTACATCACAGTGTATTACGGCTCCACTAAGGGGAAGGTACCCTAGAGGCACGTTGTAGAGGTCGCCTCAGCTGTAATGGTGGCCCACCGATTCCTCCAGGTTCATCTCCATTGTAAGCCTGCGGTAGCTTCGAGCAGGGACTTCCTCTCCCTCAGCGAGCGCCCCCTACGGTAACTGGCGTGGCCGCCAACTTCCTTATTGAATAGATCCATCTGCTAAAGAAAACAACAAAAACAAACCAGTTATATAAAGTATGAAGGTGAAAAGAAAGGCTCACATTAATAAAGCAAAGAGTCACGAAGGACGAGCACCCACCCGCGTCATCCTCGTCTAAGAAGGTTGGCACCTCATAGTCTCATCGAAATAGTTGCGGCGATGCCCATGTGCACCAAAATGCCTCGGGTAGAACCGATCGGAATACGATTGGCATTTATCATTTCGCATCATCGGCTATATGTCGAGGAGAGCTCATCCCGATTAGCTTGAACTTTGGGTATAGAAGGCTGGCGCCGCGGAACAACGCCTCATTCACCCGAAAAATTTTTCTCCGCTTCCTAAGCGGCGTCTACTTTCTCAGTATAATAACATTGCGGTAGCCTAGCGCAGCCGCCAAGCGATACCCACGGATTTGACCATGTTGTATGGTAAAGCAGCGGAAGAAGATATACGATGGGGTTAATCGCCAACAAACGGCAATTAACCTCGAAGTTTAGTTATTTTCTTTGCACCTATACGGTCACGGTGAGATATGCGCGATAGTAATTTAATACATCGCACAAGAATAAGGATATGGGCACGTTGATTCGCAAATTCAAAAAGCGTGTATATCCCTACTTTCCCGGGGAGATCGCTATTGCTCGACACTGCATCCTAACTCTTGGTTGCGGTAAGTGGGATATAATAATCCGAGGTGAACTCACGAAGTTCATCCTCGGTCATATTGGACTCAAAATCTGGTAATCCAAGAACCATGACAGGATTTTTAAATGCGCACGCGCTGTTACCTTTGGAAGATTAAGGGTTTCGTGGTTGCAATTTGCGTTTTCAATAATGGTGGAAATGTCTTTTCTTGTGATACACACAGTAAATGGGCGGCGATGGTTTATATAGGGTTTCACATCCATGGGATGATCGACACGTGGACCCCACTATCTCTAAATGTGTGGATAGGATATGTTGATGTGACACATTTCTGACGTTACTTTCCACATTTGAGGTATATATTTGACTTAAGTGGACCGGATACACGTATTTTCTCTTAGGAAGGAATCCTTTGAAGCTTCTCGCTTAAGCGCCGGGTTATATTTGCTTACAGCTGATTATTAGTCTAGCATCCGCGGGTTTAACCCTGCGCATACTAGACTGAGGAACATGATGACGTATAGTCCGTGATTGGTCACGAACCCGACCAATGACCGCTACTATCAAGCCCAGACGACTGGCTAACCCAATAACATTTGGGCTTTGAAACCGCGAGGCCCAAACGAGCAGCTATTATGGCTTCGGATATCTCCTATTTTTGGAGATACGTATTCAATGACCGACTTAGGCGGGATACGTCGAAGGTTGGGGGACACGAAACCAATAAGGATTTCGTGTATATATAAAGGGCATCCAAGCCTCATTAAAAGGTACGATCTAAAACTCTAACTCTAAATTAAACCCTAAAACCGATTACTTACTCTCACGCCGGAGGATAATCGTGGGAGACAATCCTACGGTAAGCCTAACGGTGTTTTTTGTTTTCTTAGTGCGCAGGTCTCAAGCATTAAGATCCAATTGATACGGGAACCGGAGTCTAAACAAGGAACGCCCAACTTTTATATCAACATTATGCAAAATGTTAACCATTAGTTGCTAGTTGTTTCAAAACGATTTCAAATACTTACAACCGGACGTAACCTCAAGCTTCACATCCTTGTTACCGTCAACATATTTGGCTTAAATGCATGCTAGTGAGTGTGAGTCCCCATCAAGTTGCGGCTACCATCTGTATGCTACCGTCAATATTCAAAATTTGATTATTAGATAATAATATATGATAAACTTACAAGTTTACCAAGCTATTGCTTTGAATGGTTAACAAATCTTCTATACTTTTTGATGGTAGAAAAGTTTTGAAAATAACTTAAATAGTAAGAAGCTTTTGCTCAAACACATCGTGTTAGAGATGCTCTAAGCAAGACTATATCTACCGGTCGACTTATTTAATAAACTTTAACGGCAAATAATAACTTGCTATCGATTAAAGAAGCTAGTTATAATGATAATAAGCTGGATTGTTGATATATAGAAATGTACATATGTGATCATTTCAAACAACATCATCTAAAAAAGTTTAAGTTTGAATAGAATGGTCCCCATTTCCCTAACTTGTCGGCACATCACGTTACCTTTCTAGAAATAGATCATTATATTGATGCGTTTTTCGAACGATAATCTTGGTTGGGTGACAAAATCAACTTGTTTTGCTAAATTATTTGATCCAAATACACACAATTGGCTTGATTCATGTAATCATGTTATTGAAGAGTTTGCAGCTTTTTAAAAGTATGATAAGCATAAAGAGTGTAAGCAACTAAGCATGCACGTATATTCTAGACTTCTTGATGTCATCACTCATGAGGACAAATATTTCGCTGAAAGATGACAATCTGGAAACACAAACACCTAGTGGAGTGGAGTATAAAAAGTCAAAGCAAATATGCACTTTTATTAAAAGCAAATGCCTCCAATTTAATTTCTTGTCATTGGTGACACATAGATATGTTATAGAATCTAGCTGCAGGCTTAAAGTTGAAATTATTAGGACGGTACCTAGTTTTTTATTAGGACTCTTTCTAGTTTTTTTATTTTTATTTATTTTTTTATTTTTATAATTTTGTTTATATCAAAATTTATAAACCCGAAAATGCGAATATATAAAGTTTAATAGTAGCTCAAACGCTTAAAACTGCGAAAAATAAAGCAGAACCGACAAACGTGTTTGTTGAAAAAAAAGTGAGTGGAACGACAGGGAATATTCTATATGATTTGACATCATAGGAAAGGTTCCAATAGTGTATCCCTACTTCATATGTGTCTCTGGACATATATAGCAAAATAATCACATAATCACAAACATTAAACTGAAACTAAAGTTGAAGTCAAAATAACCACATCTAGAATAAGCTAAGCAAATGGTTGACCAGATGAATCACATTACAATATTTGCCCAAAAAGACAAATCTTTTGTTGCATGGGGGCACGTAGTTGTTGGGCACACATGCATGATAATTTAAGATATATATGTTTTATTGACTTTGTTTATTTATATATATTTTTAGTTTCTTATTAACTCATTTGAAATTCACATCTTTTCGATAACAACCCTCATTAGGACGTTCCGTCCTACATGTACTTCAAGTTAACAATATTAATTGGCTAAAAAGAACACACACACACACACAAAAAACTACTATATATAACAACTAACAAAAAATAATTTTCATGTTAATGATAATGATGCGATTGCATCACATGATCGATTTTGACTAACGAGGAAAAACATCGTAGCTTGAAAATCAGGTTATCAAATGTCGGATCTTTTAGGTGGTCCTATTTTGGTTACGTAGATAATAATATAATAAAGCCAATATATTTTATTTTAGTTTATTCAAGGCACCTTATCTTTACGCAAAGTTTAAAATTGATCCCTCCACTTAATAGTTTATACATTACTGCTATAGTATTTACTACTCTGTAATTAGTAGACTTCCACAATAATAACGAGTAAGTACCGTACGGAATATTTTAAAAATTCATAGGTATTTGAACTTTTTGATGAAAAATATTTTGAATTACTGTTATGCTACAAACTCTTTAACTATTATTAATATATATTTTAAAATATATGTTTTATGTTTCGTTAATGCAATGTAATTATGTTAAATTGTATTCGACCTGACCTGACCTGATTCGACCCGAAACTCAAAGTGTTTGGCCATGTGATTTTTTTGCCTCGATTATATTGGGGAACCACCTTGGTTTTACGGCTAGATCCGCCACTGCATGGTACCTTTTAATTCTTCGGTATTTATAACCCACATTCTCACTTTACTTATTACAATCAACGAAAGAGGGGGAGGTTGAAGCGAAGATGGAAGTTTTAGACGATGGTGTTTTGGTTATCAATGTGTCGAGTATCAAGGCCGTTGCGACTTCAAGTACGTATTCAACTTTTTTCTATTTCTCAATATTTATCGTTTACATGATTAGTTAGTATTAACAATGTTAGTGATCACCATGCACCACCTTTGGCCGCCGTACATCACAACCGTTGACCACCGCACACCGCCACCTTTGACCACCGTAAACCGCCTCCCAAACACAATTCGGTTATAAAAACACGTACATAAATCTAGATTGATGCAAAGCGAAATTTATTCATCGTTAAGTTTAACACAAACATTTAGTCCATTAATATTGGAAGACGAGGAGAAAAAATGTTATTTCGACCTAGCTAACGATATGACGATGACCAGGAACTTAGTAGGGATCGGGAGGGGTCGTGCTTAGAGACGGAATCAGGATCAAATATGACCGGGTGCACAATTTTTTTTTCAAACATTAACACTGCATCGAAAAAATTCATAGGGGTCCCAAGATCACCGCTGAACCCCTGGTTCCCCCCTCCCGCCAAATAAAAATAAAAATAGAATAAGCCGTACGGATATTTAAAAAAAAATGTACACCACCCCCTAAAACAAATATATATTACAACTTGGCTTCTTCGGTCAAACTTGTCAAGTTTCGTTATGACGGTGACGGTCGGTGGTGGAGACAAGGACGACGAAGATGATACGGTGACGGCAACGATGGCCGCTGGTGGTGTAAGCTGATACTTGTGGTTCAAACTATTATAATATTTACAAAATATATCAATAATTCAATAGTGTTGTCTGTTTTCTAGATTTCTTTGGTGAAAGCTTATTATCTACGCAATAAAATTTGTCACTTTATTGTATTTTTCACATGTAATAATAAAGCTGTTAAGAGTGTTTGCATGGAGTCGATATATTAAAAGGTGTAAACCCACTACTCTAAGTTTTGATCTAGTTTTGAGGGTTTGCTTTCCGTTGTCATATATCAAAACCACGAACCAAACAATATAAACAGGGTCGTTCAATGGATTTTGGAGACCCTGTGCGGTAATGATAATGAGGCCACATTTTCGACGAATTTTAATGTAAAAAATAAAAGTTGGTCGACTTTTATTCTCAAACATGCAATTGCCACTTGATATTTTCTTAATCTCGCATTTTAGTTGTGATCACATAACACTATTCCATAATAAACTTAACCAATGACTTAAATTCATGCATATATAACTTAATATTCCGTAATATATAAAAAAGGGGCCTCATTAAAATGATGGCCTCGTGCGCAATATATAACCAATGACTTAAATTCATGCATTTTGGCTGTGGTCACATAACACCGTTCCTAGCTCACATACTTGCCCCCGTATTTCATCTTCGTTTATATCATTCACTATAAGTTGTTACAGTGTTAGTTTTTCTAGTCATTTGTATATGGAAAATGTTAAACGTAGCCTTAAAGGCATCCACTATTTTGGTTTATAAAAGAATTTATAAAAAGATGAAGAGGTACATAATACTCTTAACCATAGTGGACATCAATTTCATGCTTACATGACATGCATGAAGAGGTCCAATATCTTAGACCTCTTCATAATTTAATTCACTAAGTTCTATTATACATTTATAAAGCTTTAACAAATTTATTTATAATGAAAGTAGGTTTATAAATCTAAAAGGTTTGTGTGTTTGTGATGTAGCATACAATACTTAATTATAAATCTTTGTAAATATTTATCATAGTTGATGCTCTTAACGTAGAAGACATTAAGGCATGCATTGTATGTTTGTACCTTACTGATAAATCACTCACCTTCTATGTATAACTACTCCCAACCGGCTTAACGTATAACCAATTTTGCATCTTTTTAACTTTTAAATTGTATCACATAAGGCTATAATAACGAAACTCTTTCTATATTTATACATCTTGCTAGTGGCGTTCACAAATCGGGTAATACCCACAAGAACCGAAAACCGAAACCGAACCAAACCAAATAAAACCAAATCAAATATGCCAAACCGAACTGAACCAAATTAAATATCCAGTTTTCGTTTTGGGTATAGTTTTGATAAAATGAAACTAAACCGAACCGAAAATCAAATTCAAATAAATATATGACATTTACATATAAAAAAAAACTCTTTCCTAATATAAATTAAATATCACATTTTTTAAGTTGAAATTTTTTTAATGCTAAAAGTCAATATAATTAGATGAAAAAAAAATATAAATTATGTAATTCGAGTTATTCGGATCAACCTGAAAACTCGAATTCATATTCGGTTTAATCCAATTTGAATTCAGTTCAATTCAATTTTGCAGTTTTATCTAAAAAAAAATCAATCAAACTAACAGAATAAACCAAAAAACCCGATAACCGATGAACACCAAAACGTTTCGCATATCACTAATCACTCGTTCAATTTTTAAATGAGAGGTTTAAGTACTTGCTATGTGTGTTCAAGACTTCAAGCCCAAATCATAGGCCCAACAACCCATAGTGAAATAGATCATTTATGTACTTACTATGAGTGTGTTCAAGCCATCATAGAGGACCCTTTTAGCCCAAATCAGCCAGGCCCCATGCTAAATTTTTACTAGTATCTCATTTTCCAGATTCCAAGTGATACAACAAATTAGTATTTTGATATTACATATATTTATAGATTTCCCGTTTGAAAAAACAGTGCTAATATATTGTAGTAATTGTTTGTTTCTATTACGTTGCTTCTGCCTATTTTGAGTGTTTGCTAACTGCTAAACATCGCCTAATAATTTGTTACGTTTATGGTTTTTGTGTTTGTGTGTGTGTTTAGTTTTCACTAAGCTGAAGGAGAAAATTAAAGAAGCAATAAACAGAAATGATGTCAAAGCGATCGTTCTAATAGGTAAACTGTACGTTGAATTAACATTTACTTTCATGTATCTAATTTTACTCGCTCATAAAACTAATGACATATATACTTTCTTCTTGTTATGTTGGCTAAGTGTGATTTTCTTACTTGATATAGTTAAAAATGATGATTTTTACGGTGAAGTTGACATCAACAACTTCCAAAAAGCGCAGACCGGTACGATTGTTTAGTTATCATCTTCTACAAGCTAGTATCTTACTCCATTTTGTTAGTTCATAATTTTATATGTTAACTGATAATTAAACATTGTTTCCAGGAGACTTGTCTCTTCTACCCGATGTATCAATTGGTCTTGTGCTCAATACCATTGAAGGTCTTGTCAAGTTCTTATACAACTCTGATTTTTCTAAATTATTTTATAAATCTATTAAACTTATGTTCTTATGCCTACTTAGATGCCAAGAAGCCTATAGTTGTTGGAATAGAAGGGCCGTTACTCGGGGTTGGATTAGAACTTAGGGGGTGTATGGGATTTGCTTATGTTAGAGTGCTTATATCTACCTAAAAGTTAGCTAGTAATAATCCGAGAGTAAAATAAGCAAGTTAATATGGTACTTAATAAAAAAGCTAAATTACTTTTAAGGTACTCAACGACTTCCTAGGCTCGTGGGATTGCCGAAAGCAATTGATATGATGTTGGTGAGTTCTTCTCTACAAAATTTACAAATAATCGACACCATATACATGTCAAGTTATATCTACCTTTTGTTTCATTGCCACAAGAAAGTTAGTATACATGTCAACTGATAAATATTTTGGCCTACAAAAGAAACATATATGGAGATAGACCATAGCTGATTTATGGTGAATATTTGACTGAAATTTTTCTTTCTGTAGACATCTGAACCTATACTCTCGGAAGAAGGGTTAAAGCTAGGTCTCATTGATGCTATTGTCCCTACTCAAGAGTTACTAAAAGTGTCAAGGCAATGGGCATTAGATATTGCCGAAAAGCGTAGACCGTGGGTCCGGTCCCTTCACAGCATCGACAAGATTGGTTCCCTATCAGAAGCACATGAGATAATTAAGGTTGCGAGACAGAAAGCCAAGCTGACCACACCTAATATGCCACAACACGTAGCATGCCTTGATGTAATTGAGGAAGGTATTTTGCATGGAGGATACCCTGGTGTTTTGAAGGTATGTTTGTTTGGATCCCTTTTGTCCTAAAATAATTCGATAAGGCTATTACAATATGTCCCAAATAAATGCATTCCCGTCAAATACAGGCACACTTGGATTAACATTAACTAGATGGACCTATAATAAGTAAATGGGTCAAATATTCTTATATTGCTATGCAACCTAAACTTATAGTACATATTATTTTTCCTCAGGAGGGCAAAGTTTTTAACGAGCTTGTGGTTTCAGACACATCAAAAGGTCTATGTCATGTGTTCTTCTCACAACGTGCAACTTCAAAGGTATAACAAACTCAATAGTGTGAGTATCTTTTGCTTTCTGAACATTCTACATCTTTTGCTTATTTTTCATCACTGGCAGGTGCCTAACGTTACTGATATCGGACTCAAGCCAAGGGCCGTCAAGAAAGTTGCTGTGATTGGTGGAGGTTTAATGGGTTCCGGAATAGCTACAGCCCTTATCATCAGTAACATATTTGTTGTTCTTAAGGAAGTCAACTCTGAGTATCTTCTAAAAGGAATAAAAACAGTAGAAGGTAGGATCTGCATTTTGATTTTTGACAAATCGAGTTTATTCTGCCACTTATATACTAGAGATGATACTTAAAGGTAGTATTTACTTGTAGCAAATATCCGAGGTATGGTTGCAAGGAAAAAGCTGGCACAGTCCCGCGCTGAAAAAGCGTTGACGATGATTAAAGGGGTATTAGACTACTCAAAATTCAAGGATGCGGATATGGTCATTGAGGTATCTTCATTAATGGATTATCCCTTGTTTATTTTGAATTTTCATGTAACTTAATAACATCGGTGTACATAGTTGGCGGGAAAATGAAGACAACAAAATGGCGGGAAGCACTTGGGGTTGTTTGTTGTGTTAAAGCGTGAGCAGTAGTATATTTATGACAACCATATTTACTTCAGACCTACTTTTACACATGGCTGGCTGAGTTAAAAATAAAAGGCCAAAGTATTTCCGTATAAGTATAAGACCAGATTTATTGGACGATGTTCTTCGTGTAAGTCGTGAAATACGTTCAGTTACAGTCGCCCGCGATAAGATATAGGTGCCTTCTGCAGAGACATGTTGATATATTAGACTAAATAATAAGCATAATTTTATTTGTATCTTGTATCTTATTCAAAGAAATTAGATAGTTACTGTATTTCTTAGTCGAACACGTCTACCATTGACCTGAATTTGGTGGGTGAGAAACTAGGGTCTCAAGACCGAGTTGTGGGCGCTCATTTTTTCAGGTTAGGTGATACAGCCCACATCTTTTAGAAAGTTCTGTATATTTTATTAGAAATTCACTTTGGCGACTTTCAATTCATATAACAGCCCTGCCCATGTGATGCCTCTATTGGAGATTGTTCGCACATTCAACTCCCCTGTAGTTGACCTTCTCATTAAAAATGGAAGAAATGGTAACCTTGTTATTATATGTGCTCATGTTTCATATTTTGTTAGCTTCCAAGAACGAGTCTTATGTCTACATAACACTCGTGTTTCAGGTAAAAACAATGGAAAAGGTTATTACATTTATGAAAAAGGCAGCAAGCCAAGACCCGACCCTTCGGTGCTACCAATTATAGAGGAGTCAAGAAAGCTAGCCAATCTTATGCCACACGGGAAGGTAACTTTTAAATATGATAAAAAGTTATTAAAAATGAAATGAAAGTCTACGCATAATCATAATAGATTTATATAAATATAATATTTTTATAAAGATGTTAGGATTACCGGTTACTGAATGATCCAAATGGGACACAATGCCAATATTTATTTACTTCCGAGATTTGCTAAGAAACACAACAAAAAAATTTCATTTGTTTTCACATATTCATTTGTGTTGATTAGATTCTGAAAGTAATGTGTTTGCCTGAATTTTTTGTGGTAGCCGATATCCGTGACTGACCAAGAAATAGTAGAGATGGTACTATTTGCCGTAGTAAATGAGGCATGTCGTGTTTTAGAGGAAGGAATTGTTGTTCGAGCATCGGACCTTGACACTGCATCCGTTCTTGGGATGAGTTTTCCTTCGTACCGGTACACACTCATATTAGCTCCGAACTTTCCACTCACTTGTTTAATCTGTCATTGGCAATTTCCAAAAAGGTTTAGGTCATAAAATAGCAACGTACTTTTTTAAATGTATCGTTTTGGTACGTGTATTATTTATTGTTCCACTTAATGTTGTGTACTTTCATGTTTTGTTCCATTTTGCACATTTTGATGACGTGTCACAGTTGAAAGTTTGGCACGTGTCACAGTTGAAAGTTTGACACGTGTCACCATTTATAATGTGGCACGTCATCAAAATGTGCAAAATGGAACAAAACATGAAAGTACACGACATCAAGTGGAACAATAAAAGTAACGCACCAAAACGGTACATTGAAAAAATATATTGCTATTTTACGACCTAAACCCTTTCCAAAATCGTTCAGAATTAGGAAAACTGTGTCCTTTAATTTTGCATTTTGTTCAACACATTAAAAGGCTACATAATATGATTTGACTAATTAATAATTGTTTGGTTCTGGTCGCAGTGGTGGCATCGTCTTTTGGGCAGATTTGGTAGGAAGTAAACACATATATACAAGTCTTAAAAAATGGTCTGAAAAATACGGCAACTTCTATAAACCGTCAAGATTCTTGGAAGAGCGAGCTATGAACGGTGTACCTCTGGTGAGAATAATCCTAATCCTCCATTATGCATACCATCATTGTTAAAAGTAATGATAATTACACGTTCATTAAATTTTGATTGGGGACAAAAAAAGTGTTCCGACCCAATACACCCCGAGTAAAAATACTGTAATATTTTCTAAAGTAACCCGGTTTTGGAGTTTCTTGGAAAAAAAGATACAAAAACAATATTTTTAGCTTATTTCCATGTGTGTAACGTGTCGATATGATTTTGCAGAGTGCACCGGTTTCAGCACCTATGAGCTCTAGGGCTCGACTGTAAGCAAGACTATGTACACAGGTTAACTTACATGAAGATGGCTGTCAAATAAATCTAGTCTTCTGCTTAATACTTTTACGGCATATAATAATTAGTTTCCGATTAAAGAAACTAGTAGTGTTAAGATGGATTATTGAGGGTGATACAGAAATGTCGATGGTTCCCAACTTCATTAAAAAACATGTTACAGTACTTTTCTAGAAATAAAGCTTTTACTCATTATCGTAAATATTAGTTGACATTATGTTAAGAGCTTCCAAAAATTACCTGGATTGTGTGTTTTTTTATTTTCTGTTCCTTAAACAGGTTACTTTTTTCATAAAAAAAAAACCAAAAAAAAGTAGCCAAAAAATGTTTGTGGATCGATCCCACCCGACCCGTTTCAACCCCAACTAAGAAATAACTATAATTTCTTTGAATAAGATACAAGATACAAATAATCTTATGCTTATTTTTTAGTCTAATATATCAACATGTCTCTGCAGAAGGCACCTATATCTTATCGCGGGCGACTGTAACTGAACCTATTTGCAAGACTTACACGAAGAACATCGTCCAATAAATCTGGTCTTATACTTATACAGTTACACGGAAATACTTTGGCCTTTTATTTTTAACTCAGCCAGCCATGTGTAAAAGTAGGTCTGAAGTAAATATGGTTGTCATAAATATACTACTGCTCACGCTTTAACACAACAAACAACCCCAAGTGCTTCCCGCCATTTTGTTGTCTTCATTTTCCCGCCAACTGCAGAACTGAAAATTACTATTTTACCCTTTGAGGCGTTGCTCCACACTTTAGACACCAAGTGGCTTTGTCTAAATCCACACAAAATAAATGTCTAAATGCAGCTGCAAGCCATGTTTGAGTTATAAAAACAAACCAGTGCACAGTTTATAGTCATCCTTATTGTTCCTCTGTAGTTTTATTTTCTTTCAGTTTTGGTTTTCAAAAAAAATAACACCTTCAAAAATATAATGTATATTTTCAAGCATAAGCCCGGCCGACACTCAGACCGCACATGCTCCAACCCATTAACATCGAAAAGCCTTTCTATCATCACTGAAATAGGTACTCTCGGAATCACAGGATAAACACCACAAATGTGATTAGGTGTTTTCCCGTGCATGGGAGTATCAAATTAAAGCGATATTTTGTACTATAATTCTCTTTTTTCTTCTTCATCTTAATCATTATATGTGCTTAAATAATGCAGGCCAAACAATAGATAAACTTAACCCCAAATAAGAGATAAGGAAGAGATGACTATAAAACATTTATAGTGTCACCAAAACAATGCCAAACATGGCGTCCTAATAGTCCTCTTCAACACGTGACCCTCAATAACCAAACCACCAGCTTCAAGTCTTCAACAAGCTCCATACCCTGAGTAAAGAAATATTGATGTTGGTTTAAGCTCAAAGGAAATGTTCGCAAATGATGTATTGATGAATCGATGGGTTTATGTTGTTTTAGATAGTTAGCTTGAATACATAAGCATTTGTCTTTTTATTGTATTTGATTGTTGAATACTTGATTAAGTACAATCATGTTTATCATATCCGCTGCAAATTCTCTAGCTAGTTGATCTCAAGCTTGTTTAGATATGATAGACATGTTTCTTGCAGGGTGTGCTTGTTTCAACTGGTTTACTCAAGACATAAAAAAAAGTAGAATTGCAAGAGAGTAAGAACTAACAAATCAACATTCTTAAAGTGTAATTAAATACTATGGACTAGCCGTTGAACCAAAGTATAAAAACTAATGGTGTAATGATACCAATATGCAACAAGCACAACAAACATGATCAGGTGCACAAATTTTTTCTAATCGCAATATAATTGAGTTTAAGATGCTAATTAAATAAGACTAAAAACACATTTCAATGGACCGAGATCATTTAAAATACATTTGAGAAAAATCGATTAAAATTAACACTAAATCAAAAAATTCATAGATGTCACGGGCACCCACAGGACCCCTGGCTCCGTACCAGAGTTCATCTCCTCACTATGAGTTTGTTAATGTGTTAGTTTTTCTAGTCATATCCAAATTTATACATTTTGCATATCATCCGTTCAAATTTTAAATGGGAGGACGGCCCAACAGCCCATAGTGAGATAGATCATTTATGTACCTATTAGTATGTTCAAGCCCAAATAATAGGACTCTTTTAGCCCAAATCAGCTAGGACCCTAGCTAAAATATTCTTTCTTTCTCCTGATTGCACATCAAATATTCCCTCGACCACACAAGTGATGCAACCAATTTGGTATTATGGTATCATCTATTCATCTCTTAGTCGGAGAGCATGGTAATGCTAAGCTACAAGCCCTTTGGTTCAAACGGTATATGTTATTTGGTACATTAGTTACAAATCAAAATGAAAAAAAATCAAATGCAAACACGATATCCTGCATTGCGTTATATTACGTTGCTTCTGCCTATTTTGAGTGTGTGCTAAACATCGCCTAACACTAAGCTGAAGGAGAAAATTGAAGAAGCAATAAGCAGAGATGATGTCAAAGCGATCGTTCTTGTAGGTATTTGAATTAGCATATACTTTTTACCACATTTTCATGGTTATCTTGTGAGGTTATTAGATGTAAACGTTAATGACTACCAACTGTTTGGATGAGCTTACTTAGAAGCTTAAATGTTTCTTCCTAACCATGCAATATTCATGAATATTTGACAATTTTTATTTTAAGCACTATATTTAATTGTTATTTTTTTTTCTTTTGGTGCAAAAAGTGAATTATATTAACTTCCAAAACATCGTACATCATAAGAATAACAAACATTCATTTGGACATAACCCAAATCAGATACAAAACAAAAAACTCAAAACATCAGATATATGCTATAACTACACATATCTCTGATGAAACTGAACTCTGACAGCTAAAATAAAGCATTTGTAAAGATAGAGCATTGTCTTCACTGTACTGTCCATTCCTCACAACCTGAATTCTCCTTAATTGCACCATACCATCTAGTTACATTTTCATAACACCTTCCCACCAAGACCATTCAACCATCATCAACAATGACAAAGGTAGGAAAGGTGAATGACATCACTAGGAACCCATATCCCTTCCGGTCAAAGGCTATACCAAGCAACTTACATTTCTATCTCTAAAAAATGGCTTCAGTTGCTTGGGAACACACTCCTTCAGGGAAGACCAACCATTACCTCATTTGACAGTGTATTGGATGGACCAAGAAGGATAATCTTTCATTGCTCTCTATTTCATCCATCATACACCATCCACCCAAGCAATTTACCCTTCACAATGGGAGACCCTACTTTATGATACATTCATACTGAATTAGACCTCCTACTTAGCCAAATATATATGTCCAGTTTCCTCCCAATGCCAAACTGGAACAAACATATGAGGTTAACATAGGTATAGTCACACCAGTTATAATTCCAAGATACAAGGTATCATCCCATTGTAATGGCCTACAATAAAATACAGCAGCAATTTTGACTATTTTGCTGCTGTTATCCAAGAAGCCGAACACCCCTTAAAACAGTTTTAATATCCACACATCCCATTCAAACTGTGCATCGGACTATTTGTATCACTCAGATGCAACACAAAGCCTTTTGAAATTTACTTTCCATTTGGTTTCCATCCTCTTCACACCTTTATTGTCTTTCACAGTGACTCCCATTAGCTTAAATTTTACATTTTCCACAATTTTATTGAAAACCTCCTCACTTTTAAGTTTCGTATCTCTAAAAATTCTATTATTCCTTTCATTCCAAATTTGGTACAAAGTTGCTGCAAAAACCAATCTTTTGATGACACTCCCAATACAGTTAATTACTTTATCATTAACAATGTCCTCCCATTCAGTACTCCCATTATTGATCTCTGCAATCTATTTAGCTTTAACCCATACCTCTTTTGAAAACTTACACTGAAATAATATATGTTGTAAATCTTCACTATCACATAAGCACAGATGACATCTATTAGCTATCTGGATCCCCCATGTCATCAATCTATCCTGAGTACTTAATTTGCCCTAGATAACAAGCCACAAGATGAATGAATGTTTAGGAATGCATTGAGCATGCCATACCTGTTTCCACCATGTCACTTTTGGAGCTTCATTGCTGATATCTTTCTTGACTGTATGAATGGATAATTCAGTGACTTCCCCACTATTGGACTTCCACATGGTTTTATCTCTTCTATTAGCAAGAATTTCAGGATCCTCAATACTAGTAATAATACGAAATTTGTTATACCGTTCATCAGGCCACATCCATTTTCCGTTGTCCACCATATCTTTCACCTTCATATTAGCATTAAGTCTTGCATCATATAAATCTCTGTAAGGGATATATTGAATTAAAGGACCAATAGAATTCCAATTATCATGCCAAAATGCAATATCATAGCCATCCCCTATTTTGCAAACCACATTCATCTTTATTTTATCTTTGATTTGTAATAAGTTTTTCCAACCCCAACTATCACCACTATCAGGTTGATTTCCCATATGCTCTTTCCCCTAAGTTTCACAGAATGAACCTATTTGATCCATAAACTATCTTTCTTCACAGCAATATTCCATATATGTTTAGAAAGCATGGCTTCATTCCATCTTTGAAGATCCTTCAAACCAGACCACCTTGATCTTTTGGTCTGCAAATTGTTTTCCAAGCTACTTTTTCCTTTCCTTGAGGAGAATCACATTGACTCCATAGAAAGTTCCTTAACAACCTATTAATATCTTTGATCACAGTTATTGGAATCAAGAAGACATAGGCCCAATAAACATGGATACGTTCTAAAACTGCAGCAATCAATTGAAGTCTTCCTGCATAAGAAAGACTCATATTCTTCCAATCCTTGACCCTTTTATTGATCTTATCCAATAAGCACCCATAGTATTTGATGAATGTCTAAATACTCATCATTTTTGTACCATTTAAACTGCAAAAATATCTGAAAACACTCAGAAATGCATCAAAATGATAAAAATATCACAAATAAGTGTTTTATGTGTTTTAAATGCAAAAATATCAAAAACAGATGAAAAACGTATCAAGTTTGCATAATTGGCAGTTTTAGTCCCCCAAGTTTCAAAAGTTGTCAAAAACAGTCCCTGGTAAATCAAAATTAAGCAAAAATATCATTTAAGGTCCATGGGATTCAAAAGTTGTCAAAACAAACCCTTCAAAGTTTAAAAATCACAATTTACAACTTTGGTCCCTCAACTTTACAAAAATGTCAAAATCAGTCCCTAGGTGTTTAAAAATGGAAATTATTCAAACTACACCCTTGTACTATTCATAAATGGCAAAATTGGTCCTTATGATAAGTTTTGAGAAAATTACAAGTTTAGTCCCTCGACTTTGAAAAGTATCATAAATAGTCCTTGGTTAATTTAAAAAGTGAAAATAATCAAAAGTAACCTTATACTATTTAAGTTGGCAAGTTTGGTCCTTGTATTAAACTTTGGAATATTTGCAGGTTTAACCCTTAGTTTTCAGAAGTTATAAAAATGGTCCTTGTGTTTACTAGCTACAAAAACTAAATGGACCCTTTTAATTATCCAAACCCAAATCCAATCCCTTATCCCAGCTGGCCCAACACCCCAAGCCCAAACCACCCCGTTATTAATAAAACGGGTCAAACACAGGTTTGACCATGTCACTGTTCACCTTTCCCCGCCTCAACACACTGGTTCCACACACGCACCTCCACCTGTGCTACCACCTCACCAACACCTTTCCACCTCTCCTCTCTACTCCACAGCTGGTTAACAACTCCCCTCCACCTCCACATCCACCCAAAAATCATTAAATGCAAAAAACCCACTCAAGACTTTTTGGCGCCAAAAATCAGTTTGAACAGCTGAGATTAATTTGAAGTCATTCAAGGGTGCAGGATTGATCAGAGATGTCGACTAGGAGTTTCCCAGCAATATTTAGTATATATAAAGCTTTGTAATAGATAAGAAAAGTAGTAGTTAATTTTAGTGTAGTATAGTTTGTCGTTTTTAGTGTAATTTCAATTTTCAGTGTAATTTTAAGATTTCTAGTATTAAACTAAGTTAACTCAGTGTATTTCAACTCTATTTCAATAATCAATTCCAGTGTTTTAGTACAATTTCAGTTTTATGCAATTTTTTATTTGAAATCTCATCTTTTCTTTGATGTTATTAAAAGTTGTTGTTTGTTGGTTGTTTAAACTCACTTAAGTCCCTAATAAGCTTTTATAAGTTTACTAATCATTAAAATCAGTTTTAGCTTAAGTTTACTAAAAATCTCAAAAATACTAGAAAATAGCTCATAAATAAAAAATCAAAGAAAAAGGAAGAAGAATTCATGGAGCATGGTTAATTTTGGATGACCTTAGCTTTAGTGGCTCAATGGGGAGCTATTAGGTGTGTTTTGAGGTCTTGATTCATAGTTCTCAGCTTGGAACCATTGGTAAGCCATAATTTCATTTTTGGACCTTATCGTTCATCGCCTTATTAGCTGCTAATCCATGTTGTTTTATGATTATCAAGTGAATTTAAGTCATAATATTACTTAATATATCTTGCTTGTTAATAAGAATTCATGGTCTGCTAGCCTTTCATTTTCTTACTGTTACACTAGCTTATATTGGATTCATCAGTTCTAGTAGTTAGTATAGGTATGTATGTGTTCATTTCAGTTTATTATGTCATGCTATTACCTTAGGAATCAGTGGTATGGATCAAATGATTAAAACATTTGGAAAATTTGCATTTTAGTATCTTAAGGTGTGTTTGGATTTAGGCTTATATCTGCTAAAAATGATACAGAGTTTGAGCTCGTCAATTCATATCACTTAGGTTCATTATACTCATTTAGGACATAAGTTTGTACTTGCAATTGCTAGAAAGTCAAAATCACATTTAAACTGATCTTATGCTCATTTCTGTTTGATTCAATAGCTAAAAGTTTGCATATAGGTTTAGAACTAGTTAGTATAGCTTGCATTAGGTCCATTCTATCATTAAACATCATAATCAGTTTAAAAGTTAAGCTCAAATTTCGTTTTAGTCAAAGTTTCATTTCTGTTTTTTAAAAGTCAAAAGTTGAAAAAACCAGTTTTTGGAAAACTTTGTTGAATTTTCATGGATTTGTTTCTGAACCAAAATTAATGAAAATGGGATATGTCCTAGTTCAGTTGGTCAAGAGCTTAAATCTGATTTTTGTGTAATTTTTCCAAGTCTCTAAAAGCTCTAAATAAGCTGTACAAATAGGCCTCATATGCCCTGTTCACACTCAGCTAATACTGAGTTGTGAACCAGGCATCTTGCAGCCTTTGCATAGGGCTCAGATTACATAGTTAGGGTCTAAAAATTGGTCTATGTGTAGTCTGCTAGGTGATCTCTAGGTCCCAACTTCTATTTTCCCATTTAGCTTATTAGGACAGCTTATTCATTAGCTTAAAGTAGCCCCGTATAAACTGTTTTGCATTATTAATCCCATAAGCTCAAATCTAGTTTAAGCTTATTTAGTAATCAAGAGTACTGTTAATTAGTTAAGATTAGACTTAATTTAGCATAAATTAGCTGTCTTGATCATTTGGTGAAATTTGGTAGCTTATAGCTTAATCTAGTAGCTTATTTAGAACTGCTTATCACTACAGCTTCATAATCTTGTACATTAGCCCTAGTTTTTATATTTTTCATTGATTTAGAATTATATTTTAGTATTTTCCTGAATTTTTCATAATTTTCCATCACTGTTTACTATTTTTCTTTATTTTAATCAGTTTTTAGGCATTTTTAATTAGCTTTTAATACAAATAAATCAGAAAAAGTTTAAAAAAATATGTTTTCAATTTTCCTAGATTAAGATAAATATAAAAAGCCAAAAAAATATTTTTCCATAATTTTCTTAGTTTAAATAGTATTTTCTAGCATTTTAATTAGTTTTAAATAGTTTCTAATTAATAATAAATACATAAAAAGTCTAAAAAATATATTTTTAGTTTTAAAATTAGTTTTATCATATTTTAGATTTTTCTAAGTCATAATTTCACTTTTCTAGCTTTATTTCATATTTTCTTATATTTTAGGGTATTATTAAATAGTTAAAAATAGTTTTTAATTAATAATAATTAGATAAATAGTTATAAAAATAATTTTCTTTTTCCAATAATTTTCTAGTATAATTAGGATTGTAAAAATGTATTTTTCATATCCGCAGGTATTTTCCTTCTTTATTTTCACGTTTTATTTAGTACGTTAACGTAATTTTATTTAAACGTTCATTTTAGGTTTTAAACGTTTATCAATTTTAAAAATAGTGATAGCGTTTATTTAATATAATTTAGCTTTTTAATTTTCTTTAATTTGCATTTAAGCCCCTGTAATTTACAAACTTTTTCCTTTAGGTATAAATATTCCAAATCTACAAACCTTTTCCCATTCAATATCACCCGATCACAAATTCGTTCTATTATAGTGTTCACACCTCGTTGGGACTTAACGACCCGGGGATACACTAAAATCTCCTGGACTTAATTGCATTTCGTTTTCAGACTGTTTGGACTTTTCATTAAGGTTGACCATTCACAAGTGGTTAGCTTGTGTGATAAAACCTGACTGTCTGGAGCGAATCAGTATTTGACACCAATTCTTTTATTTACAAATGGTACTACTAAATATGTTACTGGTAATCTTCCAATAGCAAATGGAAGAACTTGAGTAATAGCCATTTTCTCATCTTTATTCATGCTTCCAAAATACACTGTGCTTTTGGACTGATTGGGAATAAGGCCTGAACACATGCTAAATTCTTCTAAGGCTTTCTTGATAATTCCAACTGAAATAGTATCTTCATGACTCATGACTAGAAGGTCATCTACAAAGCACACATGAGACAACTGAGTATTTTTGCATCCATATGATATTGGAATCTTCCATCACTTCTGATTTGTCTGTTCAGCATAAGAGAGAAAACCTCCATGATTAGAGTAAAAAGATATGGAGACATTGGGTCCCCTTGCCTCAAACCTCTACCACCCTTAAAGTAGGCAACTCTTTCTATTAATACTTAAGGTAAAAGCAGTAGTTGTGACACACTGCATGATCCAGTTCACCATTCTCTCATAAAAGCCAAATTCTATAAGAATCCTTCTTAGAAATCCCCAATTGAATGTATCATATGCCTTTTGGATATCAATTTTAACAACCACCCTTTTGGGACCAGCTTTCTGTCATACACTCTCATAATTTCTTTAGTCAACATGATATTATCTTGAATATGTCTGCTTGGAATAAAAGCACTCTGACTGCAGCTAACCAAAAACCCAAGAGCAGGTTTGATTGTATTTGTGATCACTTTAATAATTGTTGAATTAACATTTTAGAAAAGTGACTTAAACTCTTTTGGGTTGTGTGGTAATTTTGGTAATTTATGTGACTTGTCCTACAAGTTTGTTGACGATTAGGTTAGCCTATAAATAAGGATTGGTAGTTGTAGAAAACTAGAAGGGGGGTTGAATAGTTTTTACCTATTTAAATTTAGTTTATAAAACTTTAGATTAATAGTATGTGAAACCTTTGGATGTTGAGATATACATAATGCAAGTTAGTATGAAAAGAAATAAATACTAGAATAGTAAAGAAAGAAAAGGATAGAAATGTGACACAATGATTTATAGTGGTTCGGCTATAAGGACACCTTCCTTTCCCTACTCCACTCCCCGAGTACCCAAATCGAGAGTTCTTAAGCACTATGTCAACAAGCTCTTTCAACTGGTGGAGAAACCTCACAACGTTGCTTACACTTTTTCCGGTACAAAGTTAAATACCGAGTTCTTAACACAAACGAAAGAACCAATCTGATCACAACTATCACAACTAACTTTATGAATACAAGATTATGTATCAACAACAATAAACAACTCAGTGGTCTTGAGGTGATGAAGAAGTCGAGCAAACTCTTCTCTTAAGGAATGGATGACTCATATTTAAGAAACGTGATCTCGTCTCGTAAGAAGAAACTTAAGAAACACAAGAGAAAGAAAGCTACAAGAATGATCCTTAGATCAGATGTTAGAGAGATATAATAATGAGAGAAGAAGTATATAAGAATGAGTAAGAATTAAGGAAGAAACAACTCACTATTTATAGTCTAAACGACTACTGTACACCCGGATCTGGTGGATCCCTTGAAAAAGGGATTTGGCCAGTTTAAACCCAAGGATCCGGCATACTGGGTAAACCAGTCCAGATTTTGGGTTACAAACCGGGCTTTGGTTTATGGGTCATGGACTATGGGTCAAAGGTACCTAACATGATGTCATGCATGATGCAATACATACTTTGGGTTATGGGTTATGGAATTTGGGTTATGGGTCATGGATTTTACCCAACTTGATGTCATGCATGATGTAATGCACATTTTGGAAAACTAGAAGGGGGGGTTGAATAGTTTTGTCGATTTTAAGTTAGTTTCAAAAACTTTAGATTAATTAATATGTGAGATCTTATGGATGTTGAGAAAGTATAGATCTAATAATAAAGCAAGTAAATAAAGTAAAGAAAAGGGATAGAAATGACACAACCGATTTATAGTGGTTCGGCTACAAGGACACCTTCCTTGCCCTACTCCACTCCTCGAGTCACCTACTCGAGAGTTCAAGCACTATGTCAACAAACTCCTTCACTTGGCGGAGAAGCCTACACAATGTTGCTTACACCTTTTTCCGGTACGAAGCTAAATACCGAGTCCGTAACACGGTGGACCAAACCAACACGACTATTACACAACAAATATGTGAAATATCTAATACAAGATCTTCGCTACAGAAATATTGCGGAGTGACAAATCAATCAAGGACCCCTTGCTTGGATGACTTGTAGAATGTTCGTGATCTCGCCTTAGAGAAGGACCTATATGAGAATCACAATAGAAAGAAAGAAGAACAACTCTCTAGATCAAGTGATCTATATGTTAGAAGAGAATGAAAGTGTTTGAGAGATTTAGTAAGAAGAGGGGTGAGTTAGAATGAAGAAATGACTCTCTATTTATAGGCAAAATCTTCCACTGTTCCCCGGATCCCTCCCACTTGGGATCCGTCTAGTGTAATCCTAGGGATCTATGGGACGCTCCTCTTTGCCCATGGGTTTTTTTGGTTATGGGTCATGGGTTATGGGTTGGTCCATGGGTTTTTTTTTGATTCAATGTATCTAAGTATACATTATATCTAGCCAACTTGGGTATGGGTTATGATCCATGGGTTATGGTCCATGGGTTGTGGTTTTTACCCATCCTAATAAACTATTACAACAAATGCTTAATTATTACATTTTTGTATTTAAATGGCTATATGTAAATGCTTTACAAAAATAACATGTATCATTAAAATTATACTTAAGATAACATTATATTTGTTATCAACAAAACACAAAGAGATCACAAAATATTAATAAACGTTTTTACGTTTTATTTGTATTAACACACATAGGTCATAGGTTTTCGGGTCATGGTCCATTGTCATAGGTTATGGGTATATGGATAGTACAACACATTTACATATACCTTTTATTGTTACAAACAAATACTTAACTAGATAAAATGTAAGTAAGTAGTAAAAATAGATATAGTAACATGTAATCTTTTGATTTTTACTTGATATAACTTTATGTTGTTATCGACAAAACTTAGAGAGATCGAGAAATATAAATAAACATTTTTACGGTTTATTTGTATTAACAATCTCTCTCTTTTTATTGATGACAAAACATAAAATTATAATGAGTAAAACTTTAGAACTAGATGTTTCAAGGTTTTGAAAAAGATTTTAAGTTTTACTCTCTTCCTTTTTTTTCGAAACAAATAGAGTTTCGAAGAGACAATATGACAGGATATTCATCCCAAATGCAAAACTCCCCCTTAACGTTAGCTCCCCTTAGATGAGGATTTCAAGTGAAAAATTGAGTTGGAAACCTACATAAGAAAAGGTTAGTGAAAATAATAGAGCCATATGATGATAACAAATCTAAAGACGAGAAGTAAGACAAGAGAGAGCCAAGGTACGTAAGACTAATCCTTGTAATAAATCGAAAAAGATGTAGTGGTATTTTAGGCCACATACACATGTAAAAAGAAGAACAATGATATGTTCTTATAAAGACTTAAAGAATATAAAACATAAAAAAGAACAAAGAAAGAAAAAAGTAGCAGATTATATTATTTCTCTTGGATGCTTGCATAGCCTTTTAGAGGTGGAAGTTTTGGTGGGTGAGGATGTTAATGCGATCTAGGATGTGTTGAAAAGTGAAGCACATTTTCTCCCTAATTTCTATAGCGACTTTTCTAGAACATTGACAATGGTCGCACAATAAATATTTTGGAAGTGGATGTAAAGGATCATTGATCTAAGAGGATTAATATGGTTGCAGAAGTGATGGTGGAATAATTGGTAAAGGTGTGTCCTCATCCTCTATATCGGGGAATGAGGGTGGTGGATTTATACTCCTAGATGGAATTTCTTGGAGATCATCAAAAGGATTTGGAGAAGTATAAGGTGTGTAAAAGACAAGTTCTTTGGGCATTATGGTTTATGGTAGTGGTGGTGTGGACTTAGATGTTTGAGTTGGAGTAGGTGGTGGAGTAGATAATGGTATTGGATTGGTTTTTGGAGTCTTGAGGAGTTCCTCTAGAGTAGTTAGTGTTTGAGAGCAAGGTGGTGAGTTGACTTGAGAAGTTATGAGAATCCTACATGGTAAGTTTTGGAGATGGTGGAGGTGCTATGATATGGTCTTTGGGAAGTGAAGAATTGCTTGGTGGTGATGAGTTGTTGGAGGAAGATAGTGGATTGATAAAGTAACATGGTCAGACACTAATCCAGGCGGTTTTACTAGCTTTAGGTGGTGGAGGAATAGTGGAAGGTGACAAGATGAAGTTTAAACTTTTAACATGAGTGGTTTCTTGGATGTGTTGTTCAAGTATGTTGGTGATGTTTAGAAGGGAGTTGATTTCATTAACTATGTTTTCTCGGGGTTTGAGAGGATTGAGATCTTTTGGATGCTATGGCTTGCTATGTTTCTGAGAATTTGAGAGGTTGAGGGTGATAGAGATGCAATAATTTTGAGACCTTATTTATAGATAGAAATCATGCATTACAATGAATGCTAAAACCACAAAATAAGACATAATCTAATGATTAGATATGAATTGAATGCAAGTAATCATAGGAGGTCAAACACTAAGTCTTAAACTCAATAAATATAAAGTAGAAAGTGGTAAAAGTAAGAAATTTCATGTTAAAAATGTCAAAAGAAAGACAAAATTATCTTCTATGCACCCGGTTCCCACGGATCCATCCCAGAAAGGATCCGTCCTGCTTTAAGGTGGGGATCCGAGTAGCTGATGTAGTCAGACACAAAAATTTGCGTAGAAATACATTAGGACTAGTGTGTGCCTATATGTAAACTATGTGGAGTTTCGGTTATCTTGACTCTAGAGGAAAGACAATAATAAAATTGTAAAATACATACATATATACGTGAGACAACCCAAATACTCCTTAATTCAATGTAGCTACGTTTGAATGTATTCGAAAATACATATTGGTTATGTATTCTCCTTAGCATTCAAGTGACATATGAGATGATGCATGAGTAAAGTTTTTACTTTATATTAACTATGTAAGAAAGACGTGAGTGTCCTAAACGTGAGAATATTTGATTTGAAAGAAAGGGGTGTAAGTTTCGAGAAATTGAATTGTTAAAGATAAGATGCAATTTTTTTTATTTTTATTTATTATTTTTTTAAGAAGCATATATATTTGTGTAAGTTTGAACATAAATCCCCATAGATTTTAATGGTTGTGATTTACGCGAAATAGAGATCCTAGACTTAGAAAAAGAATTAGAAAGGCATACCGTATAGAAAGAAAAGTTAGGAGAGAGTTTACGACGATTGTACCATAAGACCTAGTTGATGCGCGCGGAAGGCGTGTTCGGGGTCAAGGAAACTTCTTTTTTTTCGAGCAAGTTTTTCAACCTCCTAGACAGTGAACCTAATTGTTGTAGTGTAGTATGAGGTAAGCCTAGGGGATTGATATCGTTCTCTAGGGGAATAGGAATGCTAGTAAGAAATATATGACGAGAAGGTGGGGTTGAGGATGATTATTTTTTTTTATCTTTTTTATGGTTTTTTTAAAAAAGCTAATGTAAAATCTCGGGGCAATTGGTTGGGGGGTGGTACTTCTACCGATTACTTTACTTCTACTAATTATCTAATTATCTAATTACTACGGATAGCTATATGAAATTGAGGCGTGCTCGTACGATGATTAAAGATGTGTTCACTTAGATGCTATTACTCTCTAGTTATCTTTTATTGGTTGGTTGAGTTGTCACGTCTTTTATCTTAACACGTTGTATTCCTAAAGGTCGTAAGGTGTGCGTATTCCCTAGTTCTGAGTTTATCTCTCGTATATGATTCATGGAATCGGCAAGCCTAAGCTATTTCATCCATGCACCAAATCATCATTAAGCATACTCAAGCATTAAACACAACGATAGCTTAGTTACACTCCGAAGCCAATTTCAATTAAGACAAGAAACAACCTAACAACAATCAATAACTAGGTTTCATAGATCTAAGCAAACACACAAATAATTTAGCTAGACATGATAGACAAGCAAGCATACACACAATCAATCGAATATGGGGTAGACATAATGATAAATTGGATTGACTAGACACTCATCATTTTTGTACCATCTAGACTGCAAAAACATCTGAAAACACTCAGAAATGCATCAAAATGATAAAAATATCACAAACAAGTGTTTTATGTGTTTTAAATGCAAAAATACCAAAATCAGATGAAAACGTATCAAGTTTGCATAATTGGCAGTTTTAGTCCCCCAAGTTTAAAAAGTTGTCAAATCTAGTCCCTGGAATCTAAAAATATGGAGTTTTATCATTCAAGGTCCCTGAAATATTCTAAGTTGTCAAAAATGGTCCTTGAATGAATCTTTGGTCAAATGGCAGAAAAGGTCCCTTAACTTAAAAAATTGACATAAATGGTCCTTGGATATTTTAAAAATGAAAAATAATCAAATATGGTCCTTGTACTATTAAAGTTTGTCAAGTTTGGTCCTTGTGATAACTTTTGAGAAATTACAGGTTTGGTCCCTCAAGTTTGCAGAATTTACATTTATGGTCCTTGTGTATTAAACAAACCAAACGGACCCCTTTTGTAATTTTAAACCCAGCCAAACCAATAGACCCCAGTTCAAAATGCCACTTGAACCCCCCAAATGAACCTACCCATTATTAATATCCCACGGTCAAACCTCGTTTGACCGTCTCCTTTTTCTTTTCCCCGCCAAACCAGACACTCATCAAACCAGAGTGGTTTCTCACCACTTGGTTTTTTCCCCACCTCTCCACCTCACCACCACCTTTACACCTCTCTACCCACTCCCCCTTCCACCTCCACATCCACCAAATTGCATTAAATGCATATAACCTGCTTAAGACTTTTTTGGCGCCAAAAAATGCCATGTGTGTGATTCTGGTGTAATTGATGAATTCAATGGTCAAGATAAGGTGGGATATGTTCAGAGATGTCGACAAGAGTGGAAAAGATCATTATAAAGAGAAAGAGAAGCAATGTAGAAAGTATCTAGTGTAATTTAATTTACTTTATGTCGTTTTAGTTAATTTTAAATTTCCAGTGTTATTTAAAGCTTTCAAGTACTCTTTTAAGTATTCTCAGTGTAATTTAAATCTTTTTCAATAAGTAATTTCAGTGTTAAGTTCCATTTTCAAGTTTATGCAATTTTAAGTTCAAAAATCTCATGTTAATCAAATGTTGTTGTTAGTTGTTGTTAAGGACTGAATAAGCCCATATAAGCTCCTAGAAAGCTTATTAAAGCTTTTAGTAACCTTAAAATTCAGTTTAGAAGCAAAAAGCAAAAATTCATAAAAATCAAGAAAAAATTAGTTAAAAATCAAAAATCCTTGAAGATGGTGCAAAAGACTGAAGCAGGGTAATCTCTGGAATTCTCTTGGGTTATAAGCTTTGTGGAAAGCTATTAAGAGTGGTTCTTGTTCTTGGTTCTGTATTCTCAGTAGGATAATCTCTTGTAAGCTATTTTCTCAAAATTTGCATATTCTAGTATAAGTGTTTTAATCCTGTTAATTTTGGCTTAATCCTGTTTAAATATAGTTATTACAAGTTAATAAGTAGATTTATTAGTTTAAAAACTTGGTTTAGTGCTTAATGCTTCACAACAGTCCACATAAGGGGTGTTTGAATCTGCTTGTTAATCTGTGTTAGAGGTTAGTTTACTAGTTGAAAATAGTTGGTCTAGGTTTGTTTAGCTATAATTAACTCATATCAGTCATTTGTTTGCATCTAAATACCATAAAAGTCAAAATTACCTAAATTCTGTCTTAAACTCATAACTGTTAGGATTTTTGATTGCATAATCATGCATTCTGGTTTAAAAGTTGTTTATATAGCCTAATTCAGTCTCATAATAGCTTAATATAACATATTTAGAAGCCTAGGATCATTAGAATCTCAAATAAGTCAAAACTGCATGTTCTATTAAAAAGTCAAAATTTCTCAATATCAGTTTTTGAATTAAATTAAGAATTTTAGTGTGTGCTCATTATTAAGATTTAGCTTAAACTCTTTTAGGATATTAAAGTTTAGCTGCTTAACTTAATTAGAAAAATATTAGTTCACTTCTCATCAGCTTATAAAGTGCTTATTACTTAGCCTCTTTTGAACCCCTTTTCTGAAAACTGCCCTGTGCACCAGTTTTACAAGCTTATTCTCAAGCTCATTCAGAGCTCATTAGCTAGCTTAAACTTATGAACCTTAGCTTTTTGAGAAGCTCACCTAGTTGTGTCTCTAGTCCAAACCTTATTTTTCTATTTTTAGCTTATTTAATAGGTCTGCTCTTTGCTTTTAATTTTGTCCATTTTATTTAATACACCAATAAGTCAGTGGTTATCAGCTTTTTCAAAAGATTCTCCCAAGCTTATTAGTGAAAGCCAAACTTTGTAATTTAGCTTTTTGGATAGCTTAGTTGATAATCTTGTTAAGTCCAGTCTTTATTTTCAATTCCAAGCTCATTTAAGTGCTTAAAATTAAGCTAGAAGGTGCCTAGAAAACCATTAAGTATCCTGTTTACCAGTTTAAGCTTGTGCTTATTTTGGCTTATTCAGTGCTTATTCTTAAGTCAATTTGCTTTGTCAGTTGTCAAACTAGCTTATTATCAGTATTTAGCTTATTTCCATTTTACATTTTGCTTATTGAGTAGCTTATAAGCCATTTGGCTTAATCCTTGTGCTTATTCAGTCTTATTGCTAACTGTTAAGAAATCATAAGCCAAATCAGAGCTTATTAGTGTTTTTCATAAAAAGTTGTAGTTTTAACATTTGCTTATTTCCTTGTTCTTAATAAGTTTCAAAAAGAAAAATCAAAAAAATAAATATTTTGCAAAAAAGTCATTGCTGGGATTCGAACCCTGGCCACCCAGCTCACCACACACACACCATACCAACTGCCCTTGGGTCTTTGACTGGTTATGGTTTGCATTGTTTATTACTTAACCCTTCTTTGTTCATTTAGCTTAAACGTGTAAATTAGCTTATTTTCAGCTTATTTAAATAAGCTTTCACAAGTTTTATATTTTTCTCAGCTTCATAATAGTACTTAGTATTTTGTAAAAAAGTTTCAGATTTTTCTGAATAGTTTTAGTATTTTTAAACATTTAATTAGTTTAAAATAGTATTTAATTCATAATAAAAAATATAAAAGTCAAAAAAATATAAATCTTTTTTCTAAAATTTTCTTTTGTCATATAGTAAGTAAGAAAATTGTTTTTACACTCGTAGGACTTTTATTTTACAAATTTTACGTTTTTACTTGCGCACTCGCGTAATTTTTACATACAACGCACGTTTTCATTTTAGGTCACATTTTTAGATAATTTAAGTTTACGTTTTAGTTAAAATAGTTTATTTAAGTTATTTTGTTTTATAAATCAAGAAAAACATCATTTTAAAAATAGTGATAGCGTTTATTTAATATATTTTAGCTTTTTAATTTTCTTTAATTTGCATTTAAACCCCTGTAATTTACAAAACTTTCTTTTTAGGTGTAATTATCATTCACAATCCTTACTGATCACAATCCTTAGTGATTATTCGACATCTGAAAGTGTTAAACACCATTAATCCTCCGTGGGACTTAACGACCTGTGGAAACACTATACTCTCCAGATCTTAATTGTATTGGTTACATTTGTTTGAAGTTTATCATGGTTGACCATTCACAAGTGGTTAGCTTGTGTGATAAAACTTGACGGTTCGGACGCGATCAAATTTTGGCGCCGCTGCCGGGGAGGCTGTAAGCGTGTTTTAAGCATTCTCAGACCCGTACTTGCACATATACCACCGTTTGTAAACAGTTTTTTTGTAAAGTTATAAGAAATCAAAAAGTTCATTAACACTTTTCCTAAAGTGTTAACAACACCAAAAAAATATATAACATCAAAACAATCGTAACGTTTTCTAGATTGTGTTTCCTTTAAGGTGATTCTTAAAGAGATACGATTTGGTTAAACGAGACGATACCAAAAATATTGTCCAAAAGTTTTTAAACCCTTAGCACATATCCATACCTACGTCTTTTCAGTGGTACTTAATAAATACATAAAAATCAACCACCGCAAATCAAGGCAGTACACCTACCAACTGGGGGTGTGACCATTAATAAGTTCCCGAACAAAAGATTTAAAACTTGCCTTTGTGTCCTTGTGATTTGGTGTACCTTTTTCAAAGAAGCCATTTCATTTGTGATTATTGGTTAAGTTCACTTGTCGTTTTGCCTCGCATTTGTTTTGAAAACTGATTTTTAAACTTAGTGCATGCGCACTCGTTCTTCCAGCTCTACAAGTCCACTTTCTGAGCTTGCAAATATTCCTCGTAGGCGTAGAGGACGTTCTGCTCCTTCAGCCGTGACTGAGGAACGTCTAACACCACCAACCCCTGTCGTAATGGCAGAAGACAAGCCGATGAATGAGCTTCTCCAAGCACCCATCGAGGGTTATGGAGATGCCATTATTGTCCCAGCCATCGTGGCTGATACCTTTGAGCTCAAAACCGGGTTGCTTAATCTTGTGACCCAAAGCCAATTTTATGGTTTTGAGCGGGATGATCCTCATGCACATATTCGATGGTTCAACAAGATTGCATCTACCATCAAATACAAGAATGTCCCACATGAAGCAATTAAGCTTCTTCTGTTCCCATTTTCTCTAGAGGGACAAGCCCGGAATTGGCTTGAGAAACAACCCCCTCGTTCCATTGAGACATGGGAGGATTTAGTCACCAAGTTTGTTAACGAATTCTATCCTCCATCCCGAACTACAAGTCTTAAGAATGAGATAATGAAATTCTCTTAAAGATTTGATGAATCATTCGGGGAGGCATGGGATCGTTACAAAGAATTGCTTCGCAAGTGTCCGCATCATGGTTTTACCGAGTTAATGCAAATGGATACTTTATACAATGGTCTGAACCAAGCTAACCAAGACTCTTTAAATGCCTCCGCGGGAGGTAATTTCCTGAGCAAGACCACTAAAGAAGCCTTGCAAATCATTGAAAACAAGTCCCAGGTCCGCCCTTTCCGAACAAAGACATATCAGACTCAGTCTAATGTAGGACCTTCTACTTCATCTCCAGTGGGTACATCTAGCACCGATGCTAAGATTGACAAACTCACGGATATTGTTCAGGCTTTGGTTCTTGCTAACCAAAAGAAAGTCACTTTCACACAGACACCATCACATGGTGAAGTGAAGAAAGTCGAAGTCTGTGTTACTTGTGGTGGCCCTCATGCATACTACAATGTACTCGCCACCGATGGTAGTCTGTTTGAAGCCAATGCTATAGCCGGTACTTCACATCAGGGAGGTAATCAATACCGTCCTCAAAATGAACCAAACTACCGTGCTAATACTTATCAGGGACCACCAGGGTTTAGCCAGAATCCTAACATGCAGAACCGGAATCAGAACCAACCTAGAATGAACCAAGGTTATCAAAACCAAGGTAATTTCTATTCCGGAACAAATCAAGGTTTCCAACATCAAGGAAACCTTAATCAAAACAATTTCAATTGAGGAAATCAATTTCATGGGAATATGAATCCTAATCAAGGAAATTTTCAAAATCAAGGCCCTAATCCAAACATTAGAGGCCAGAATTTTCCTAATCAAACTCAAGCCATTGTTCCAACTGACCATCATCGATGAGTTATTGAAGCAGTTCATGAAATCCCAAGATGAAATGAACAGGTTGTTGGTTAGTCAGATTGCTGATCTTAAGAAGTCTTTAAATGATCAACCCTCGGGCTCAGGAAAACTTCCGAGCAACACGATCGCTAACCCGAGGGGCGATGCAAAGGCGATCACGACCAGAAGTGGTGTTTCATACAATGGACCCGCTATTCCTACTACCTCTTCTTCTTCTTCTCTCCCGAAGATAGTGGAAAGTGAACCTGAGGCAACAAAGGACAAGGAACTTCCTACTAATAACGGAGGTACCAACGATGTCCAACCTCAAGTTGTCCAGAAACCCAAATCCAATCCAGGAGTTGTTTTTGAACCTCCAGTAGCTCCTGTTGAAAACCCCAAATCCAAATCTTCTATTCCTTACCCATCACGTTTGAATGAGCAAAAGCTCCGCGAAAAAGCCAGTCATCAAATGGACAAATTTTTTCAAATTTTCCAAGAACTACATTTTGACATAAGCTTTGCGGATGCTATCATGCTGATGCCCAAGTTTGCATCAACTCTCAAACACATGTTAAGCAACAAGGAAAAGCTGTTTGAAATGGCTAAAAATCCTTTGAACGAGAACTGCTCTGCAGTTATATTGAAGAAGCTTCCAGAAAAGCTTGGAGATCCTGGAAAATTTCTCTTACCTTGTGTATTTCCGGGAATGGTTGAATGCTTTGCCTTAGCAGATCTTGTTGCAAGCATCAACCTGATGCCTCATTCAGTATGGAAGAAACTTTCTCTTCCGGACCTTATTCCTACATGCATGACTCTCGAGCTTGCAGATCGTACAATATCCCGTCCACTTGGCATTGCAGAGGACGTATTCGTGAAAGTAGGAAAGTTCCATTTTCCAGCTGACTTTGTAGTTGTTGATTTCGATGCTGATCCACGGGTTCCTCTCATTGTTGGACGAGGATTCCTGAGAACGGGCCGTGCTCTCATTGATGTATTTGAGCAAGAAATCACACTACGTGTGGGTAATGAAGCTGTCACTTTTAACCTTGATCAAACTTCGAGGTACTCCGCAAACTATGATTCTGAGTCGGTTAACCGAATAGATATCATTGATGTTGCTTCTGAAGAGTACTCTCAAGAAGTTCTTGGTTATGATCATAATTCTTCGAGTGATAATCTCACTCATTCATCTCAACCCATCATCGCCAATTCTACTCCTTCTCTCACTCCATTTGAGGAAAGTGACTTCATCTTGGAAGAGATTGAAGCATACTTGTCTAGTGATTCAGTTCCATGGGAAATTGATCACGCTCCCATCGACATCGAGGGGGACATACTTCTCATTGAGAAGTTGCTTAATGATGATCCATCATCACTCCCTCCCGTCGAGCTTCATAACAAGGAAGTCAATTCAGTTGAGAAAACTGAAGAATTTCCTGAAATCGAACTTAAGGACTTACCACCTCATCTCGAGTATGCATTTCTTGAGGGTGATGATAAATTACCCGTCATTATTGCTCGAGATTTGAGTAAAGATGAAAAAGCTGCTCTCATAAAGGTCTTGAAGTCACACAAGCAAGCAATTGCTTGGAAACTCTCCGACATTAAGGGTATCAACCCTGGGTTTTGTACTCACAAAATCTTGATGGAGGATGACTTCAAACCAGCAGTTCAACATCAGAGAAGAGTAAATCCAAAAATCCATGATGTTATCAAACAGGAGGTTATCAAACTTCTTGATGCAGGATTGATTTACCCTATCTCGGATAGTCCTTGGGTTAGCCCAATTCACTGTGTTCCTAAAAGGGTGGCATAACTGTTGTCACAAATGAAGAAAACGAGTTAATTCTAACTCGATTGGTTACGGGATGGCGTGTGTGTATTGACTATCGTAAGTTGAATGACGCCACCCGTAAAGACCATTTTCCTCTACCCTTCATGGACCAAATGCTTGAGAGATTAGCAGGAAACGAATACTATTGTTTCCTTGATGGTTTCTCGGGTTATTTTCAGATCCCCATTGATCCACAGGATCAAGAGAAGACCACATTCACCTGCCCATACGGAACTTTTGCCTACAGACGTATGCCTTTTGGACTATGTAATGCTCCTGGCACGTTCCAACGATGTATGATGGCCATTTTCCACGACATGATCGGGGAAACAATGGAGGTGTTTATGGATGACTTCTCGGTCATTGGAGACTCGTTTAAAACATGTCTCTCCCATTTAGAAAAAATGCTTAAACGGTGTGAAGACACCAATCTTTGTCTAAATTGGGAGAAGAGCCACTTTATGGTCAAAGAAGGCATAGTCCTTGGCCATAAAATTTCAAAAAATGGGATTGAGGTTGATAGAGCAAAAGTCGATGTTATTGCTAAGTTACCTCATCCTACTACCGTCAAAGGTATTAGGAGTTTTTTAGGTCATGCCGGTTTTTATCTCAGATTCATACAAGATTTTTCTAAAATCGCCCGGCCTATGACCCATCTTCTTGAAAAAGATGCTCCTTTTATCTTCTCACCTGAGTGCATCAAAGCTTTTGAAACATTAAAGAAAAAGCTTACGGAAGCACCCATTCTAGTTGCCCCCGACTGGGATTTACCCTTTGAGCTCATGTGCGATGCAAGTGATTTTGCTATCGGTGCAGTCTTAGGGCAACGTAGATCCAAGCATTTTCAGCCTATCCACTACGCAAGTAAGACTATGACTGAAGCTCAAACCCATTACACCACTACAGAAAAAGAGCTATTAGCTGTGGTGTATGCGTTTGAGAAGTTTCGGCCATACTTAATCTTGACCAAATGCGTGGTGTATACGGATCATTCGGCTCTCAAATATCTCTTTGCAAAACAAGATGCAAAGCCGAGATTACTCCGTTGGGTTCTCCTCCTCCAGGAATTTGATATCATAATACGTGATAAAAAAAGGAGCTGAGAACCAGGCTGCTGATCATCTGTCCCGTCTAGAAAACCCTCACCAAGATGTTTTCGAGAAAAAGGAAATAAATGAAACATTTCCTCTCGAGACACTCAATGCGGTTTCTTATCGTGGAAACTCTACCACCCCATGGTTTGCTGACTTCGCAAATTACCATGCGGGTAACTTCATAGTGAAAGGGATGTCGACCCAACAGAAGAACAAATTCTTCAAGGATGTTAAACATTACTTCTGGGACGACCCCTACTTATTCAAAATCTGTGCGGATCAAGTCATCCGACGGTGTGTTTATGGACAAGAAGCTATGGACATTCTCAAAGCTTGCCATGCTGGACCCACCGGGGGACATCATAGTCCAAATTACACCGCCAAAAAGGTGTTTGATTCCGGGTTTTATTGGCCTACGATTTACAAGGATGCCCACGAATTTGTCAAAACCTGTGACGCTTGTCAACGTCACGGAAATATCTCTCAAAGAAATGAAATGCCCCAAAACACCATTCAAGTGTGTGAGATATTTGACATTTGGGGCATTGACTTTATGGGGCCATTTCCATCATCTCGAGGCAACAAATACATACTCGTGGCTGTTGACTATTTGTCAAAATGGGTTGAAGCGAAAGCTTTACCTACCAATGATGCCCGAGTTGTTGTGAAATTTTTAAAATCTCTTTTTGCTAGGTTTGGAACTCCGCGAGCTATAATTAGTGATCGTGGTACGCATTTCTGCAATGACCAATTTGAAAGAGTCACGCAAAAGTATGGTGTAACCCACCGTCTCTCTACTGCATACCACCCCCAAACAAGTGGGCAAGTGGAAGTTTCCAACCGTGGTATAAAAAGAATTCTTGAAAGGACAGTAGGCGAAAACCGTGCATCCTGGTCGGATAAACTGGATGACGCACTTTGGGCTTTCCGTACAGCTTATAAAACACCAATCGGGTGTACTCCATACAAGCTAGTGTACGGAAAGGCATGTCATCTTCCGATTGAGCTTGAGCACAAGGCATACTGGGCCTTAAAACATGCCAATTTCGATATTCAGACATCTGGTGATCACAGAAAAGTTCAAATGAATGAATTAAATGAACTCCGTGATCAAGCATACGAGAACTCTTTGATCTACAAACAAAAGACAAAGAAGATTCATGACTCTAAAATCAAGAACCGCGTTTTCAACGTTGGTGATCGAGTCCTTCTTTTCAATTCAAGATTGAAGATATTCTCGGGAAAGCTCAAGTCCCGTTGGTCTGGTCCATTTACTATTGCTAAGGTTTATCCTTATGGTACCATTGAGTTATCTCAGCCTGATGGTCCAAATTTTAAAGTGAATGGGCATCGATTGAAACATTATTTTGGAGAGGACATTCCACCTGTGGTTGTCCCGGATCTACAAACTTTCCCCATGAACCAATGAATGCGGGGATCGAGTCAAGCTAGTGACTCGGTAATCAAAAACAGTAGCACACACAATATGGGTTTTCACCCATATTTCTGATTTCTTTCTACTTTCTACCACCCTAGTGTGGGGGAGTTGCCCCCCGCTGTTGTATATAAGTACTCTCTAAAAAAATGTGTATATATCAAAAATAAAATAATGGCCGTAGTATTTCCCTTTTATGTTCTATGTTTCGGCATAACCGCCGGTACTTTGAATATTTAGGGCAATATTCATTTCTAGTGTGGGGGGAATTCTCACGAATTTTATCATGTAATTATACCACAATTCCCCATTTTGGCCAAATTTTTTTGGAGTAAGTGTTTTTCACTTACTCATTACTTATCAGTCCGCCATGTCTAATAAACATAAGGATTGGCTAATCCAGGAGCAAACGGCTCTTGGTAAAGATATCTCAAATCCGTTGACGGCTTGCAATTTGCCCAAAATTGTATGGTGTTCAGCTCACCATATCTTTAACTAGTGAAGAGTTGGCTAGCTCGCAAGTTTATGGCTTGTGGTAAAGGCAGTTGGAAAGCCATAATTGGTAATCGACTCACCAAAGATAATATTGATAATTTATCTAAGAGTTGGCTAGTCCGAAGCAAACGCTCTTCGGTAAAGACAAATCAAAACCGTTGAAAGCTGGTGATTTGCTCAAAATCATTTGGTTATCATTGTACCAAGGTTCTTACTTGAACTGAAACAATTGGCTACTCCGTAGTAATGGCTTTTGGTAAAGAGATGAAATCCATTAATTTTCTCAAAACATTGCTAGGGACTAGCAATATCTTAGTGTGGGGATTGATGAGTGTCTAAATACTCATCATTTTTGTACCATCTAGATGCAAAAACATCGAAAACACTCGAAATGCATCAAAATAATAAAAATATCACAAACAAGTGTTTTATGTGTTTTAAATGCAAAAATACCAAAATCGGGTGAAAAACGTATCAAGTTTGCATAATTGGCAGTTTTAGTCCCCCAAGTTTAAAAAGTTGTCAAATATAGTCCCTGGAATCTAAAAATATGGAGTTTTATCATTCAAGGTCCCTGAAATATTCTAAGTTGTCAAAATTGGTCCTTGAATGAATCTTTGGTCAAATGGCAGAAAAAGGTCCCTTAACTTAAAAATTGACATAAATGGTCCTTGGATATTTAAAAATGAAAAATAATCAACTATGGTCCTTGTAATATTAAAGTTTGTCAAGTTTGGTCCTTGTGATAACTTTTGAGAAATTACAGGTTTGGTCCCTCAAGTTTGCAGAATTTACATTTATGGTCCTTGTGTATTAAACAAACCAAACGGACCCCTTTTGTAATTTTAAACCCAGCCAAACCAATAGACCCCAGTTCAAAATGCCACTTGAACCCCCCAAATGAACCTACCCATTATTAATATCCCACGGTCAAACCTCGTTTGACCGTCTCCTTTTTCTTTTCCCCGCCAAACCAGACACTCATCAAACCAGAGTGGTTTCTCACCACTTGGTTTTTTCCCCACCTCTCCACCTCACCACCACCTTTACACCTCTCTACCCACTCCCCCTTCCACCTCCACATCCACCAAATTGCATTAAATGCATATAACCTGCTTAAGACTTTTTTGGCGCCAAAAATGCCATGTGTGTGATTCTGGTGTAATTGATGAATTCAATGGTCAAGATAAGGTGGGATATGTTCAGAGATGTCGACAAGAGTGGAAAAGATCATTATAAAGAGAAAGAGAAGCAATGTAGAAAGTAACTAGTGTAATTTAATTTACTTTATGTCGTTTTAGTTAATTTTAAATTTCCAGTGTTATTTAAAGCTTTCAAGTACTCTTTTAAGTATTCTCAGTGTAATTTAAATCTTTTTCAATAAGTAATTTCAGTGTTATGTTCCATTTTCAAGTTTATGCAATTTTAAGTTCAAAAATCTCATGTTAATCAAATGTTGTTGTTAGTTGTTGTTAAGGACTGAATAAGCCCATATAAGCTCCTAGAAAGCTTATTAAAGCTTTTAGTAACCTTAAAATTCAGTTTAGAAGCAAAAAGCAAAAATTCATAAAAATCAAGAAAAATTAGTTAAAAATCAAAAATCCTTGAAGATGGTGCAAAAGACTGAAGCAGGGTAATCTCTGGAATTCTCTTGGGTTATAAGCTTTGTGGAAAGCTATTAAGAGTGGTTCTTGTTCTTGGTTCTGTATTCTCGGTGGGATAATCTCTTGTAAGCTATTTTCTCAAAATTTGCATATTCTAGTATAAGTGTTTTAATCCTGTTAATTTTGGCTTAATCATGTTTAAATATAGTTATTACAAGTTAATAAGTAGATTTATTAGTTTAAAAACTTGTTTTAGTGCTTAATGCTTCACAACAGTCCACATAAGGGGTGTTTGAATCTGCTTGTTAATCTGTGTTAGAGGTTAGTTTACTAGTTGAAAATAGTTGGTCTAGGTTTGTTTAGCTATAATTAACTCATATCAGTCATTTGTTTGCATCTAAATACCATAAAAGTCAAAATTACCTAAATTCTGTCTTAAACTCATAACTGTTAGGATTTTTGATTGCATAATCATGCATTCTGGTTTAAAAGTTGTTTATATAGCCTAATTCAGTCTCATAATAGCTTAATATAACATATTTAGAAGCCTAGGATCATTAGAATCTCAAATAAGTCAAAACTGCATGTTCTATTAAAAAGTCAAAAATTTCTCAATATCAGTTTTTGAATTAAATTAAGAATTTTAGTGTGTGCTCATTATTAAGATTTAGCTTAAACTCTTTTAGGATATTAAAGTTTAGCTGCTTAACTTAATTAGAAAAATATTAGTTCACTTCTCATCAGCTTATAAAGTGCTTATTACTTAGCCTCTTTTGAACCCCTTTTCAAAACGGCGCCTGTGCACCAGTTTTACAAGCTTATTCTCAAGCTCATTCAGAGCTCATTAGCTAGCTTAAACTTATGAACCTTAGCTTTTTGAGAAGCTCACCTAGTTGTGTCTCTAGTCCAAACCTTATTTTTCTATTTTTAGCTTATTTAATAGGTCTGCTCTTTGCTTTTAATTTTGTCCATTTTATTTAATACACCAATAAGTCAGTGGTTATCAGCTTTTTCAAAAGATTCTCCCAAGCTTATTAGTGAAAGCCAAACTTTGTAATTTAGCTTTTTGGATAGCTTAGTTGATAATCTTGTTAAGTCCAGTCTTTATTTTCAATTCCAAGCTCATTTAAGTGCTTAAAATTAAGCTAGAAGGTGCCTAGAAAACCATTAAGTATCCTGTTTACCATTTTAAGCTTGTGCTTATTTTGGCTTATTCAGTGCTTATTCTTAAGTCAATTTGCTTTTTCAGTTGTCAAACTAGCTTATTATCAGTATTTAGCTTATTTCCATTTTACATTTTGCTTATTGAGTAGCTTATAAGCCATTTGGCTTAATCCTTGTGCTTATTCAGTCTTATTGCTAACTGTTAAGAAATCATAAGCCAAATCAGAGCTTATTAGTGTTTTTCATAAAAAGTTGTAGTTTTAACATTTGCTTATTTCCTTGTTCTTAATAAGTTTCAAAAAGAAAAATAAAAAAAAAAAATAAATATTTTGCAAAAAAGTCATTGCTGGGATTCGAACCCTGTTCACCCAGCTCACCACACACACACCATACCAACTGCCCTTGGGTCTTTGACTGGTTATGGTTTGCATTGTTTATTACTTAACCCTTCTTTGTTCATTTAGCTTAAACGTGCAAATTAGCTTATTTTCAGCTTATTTAAATAAGCTTTCACAAGTTTTATATTTTTCTCAGCTTCATAATAGTACTAAGTATTTTGTAAAAAAGTTTCAGATTTTTCTGAATAGTTTTAGTATTTTTAAACATTTAATTAGTTTAAAATAGTATTTAATTCATAATAAAAAATATAAAAGTCAAAAAAATATAAATCTTTTTTCTAAAATTTTCTTTTGTCATATAGTAAGTAAGAAAATTGTTTTTACACTCGTAGAACTTTTATTTTACAAATTTTACGTTTTTACTTGCGCACTCGCGTAATTTTTACATACAACGCACGTTTTCATTTTAGGTCACATTTTTAGATAATTTAAGTTTACGTTTTAGTTAAAATAGTTTATTTAAGTTATTTTGTTTTGTAAATCAAGAAAAACATCATTTTAAAAATAGTGATAGCGTTTATTTAATATATTTTAGCTTTTTAATTTTCTTTAATTTGCATTTAAACCCCTGTAATTTACAAAACTTTCTTTTTAGGTGTAATTATCATTCACAATCCTTACTGATCACTATCCTTAGTGATTATTCGACATCTGAAAGTGTTAAACACCATTAATCCTCCGTGGGACTTAACGACATGTGGAAACACTATACTCTCCAGATCTTAATTGTATTGGTTCTGAGCTGTTTGAAGTTTATTACGGTTGACCATTCACAAGTGGTTAGCTTGTGTGATAAAACTTGACGGTTCAGACGCGATCAACAAACTTATCTTGATATGTAAAATAGGGTATGGGACCCTAAGATACTGTCCAAGTTGGACTACAATTGAGTTAGGGTTTGCTCTCCAAAATTCTACCTCTTCAAATACAGAAAAATCGAATTCTATATATAGATTTACAATCGCGACGGCGTCACCTTTTGCATGGGACGCCGTTAGGTCGTCGTCATTAGGGTTTTTTTTTTGGCCAAGTCATCGATGGGACGACGTTACCTTAGAGTTCTGACGCCGTCGGTCTTTAGTTGGGACGTCGTCTTGATTCTAGATCTGGGCCGTCTGGAGTGAAAACTGTGAGTGACGCCCTTCATATTTAAAGCGTGACGCCGTCAGGTTATATGACCAGAAATTTCACTGAGCCGTCGCGTGCATGTTTTGATCAAGTCTTCATAGAGGGACGGCGTCGCCCTTTGGGTGGGATGCCGTCAGGTTCTGCTGATCAGTCTTGAGTGGATTCGGTCTTGACTTTGCCATTTTCTTCATGTTTTTGCTCCTTTTCGTCCAAATGTGCTTCATTCCAGCATTTTGCTTCCAAAAGACCTAAAAAAAAAAGAACGAAATTAAGCGATACGGATATAAAATGTGTTTAAATAGGGCTTAAATGACCCCCTAAAAGCGTACGTTTTAAATCCTTATCAAATATCCCTACACTTGGTATTTGCTTGTCCTAAAGCAAATGTGCTTTTAACCAATCAATTTATAAGTTAGGGGGCATGAAGCATTGGTTTAAAATAGTTTACAACAAGTAAAAGCGCCATAATAGTCATAACAAGCACAGAAATGATACACTAGCACCTCACAAGTGGTGTTTGGATTCTCTCATCTCTCGGGTTTATATGAAATATAATACGAATGGAAATAGAAGATAAACACTCATTACCTGGCATAGTACATAGATTACCATAAGCTTGAGAATAGATCAAACCTCCACCGCTTTGGCGTAAGCACCTAGGAACAATTATCTAAGAGGTCTTTACATGGGTTGTAACGTTAGGCTTAGGGTAGGGAAAAAAGGGTTTTGTTGGATAGGGGATTTTTAGTGGTGGCAAGTCAAAAGTCTCATGTTACAAGCATATAAAGCGTGGCGTTGCTAAGCCAAGACTCGACTCACTAACACTAGATAACTTGAAACAAAACAAACATAAATTTAAAAACATAAACATAAAGATAGATGTAGGATGGTAGCCCATATGTTTTTTTTTTTTTTTTTTTTTTTTACATACCTTTTTACTCTACCATCCTCTATGATAACATCAAAATATAAGGGATTTATAGGAGCATCCCTACACTTGAATTTTTATTTCTCTAACACTAATTGACCCTATTTGAAAAGAGCAAAACACTTGGAGTATTTAATTACGTAGACAAAGGAAATTTGAATTTATCGTTTTTTCCCGTTACTCCATAAGATATTACTTTTTACCCATGAGTCCCAATCGTCCCAAAACTATGTACAAAAGATATGACTCGACTTAGCAACCATGCAAGTAACTAGATATTTGAACTGAGGGTTTAGTAATGATAACAATTATGCACTAAAGATGAGTGCATACAAGGTAGGCTAAGGAGATTTAGGTGTACATTTGGGGGTGGATTGTAAACAATGCTCTTCATTGATATTTCGGAAAACCAAAACATCACGAGAACCGCGAAAAGGATAGGCTCTGAGGGGTTAACTAGGGGTATCGTGTACTAAAGATGAGTACATCGCAAGCGTGTGGGGTAATTACTCAACCGATGTGGAAGATGTAATTATAATACAGGTTTCAAACAAGGGTTATCCTAATGCCTCTTATCACTTAGTTACTCCTAACTACACAAGTGTAGTCTCACTAGCGATCTCGGAATGCATCACAAAACAAGTTTTAGAATCTATTATACTACTGGTACACTCTCTAAGCATTAAAGGTGAATGCTTTTATTCCTAAAGATCTAGGGGTGAACCTCACATTTTTGGGGTGGAATTTGAGTGGTAAACGGTTTTTGTGCTAGTCTTATAATTTCTATCCATGAGACGCTTTATTAAGACTAAAGTTTATTCTCCCTCCCTACACTTAAACTGAACATTGTCCCCAATATTCCTCGAAAGCATCAAAGTTATGATAAAGGAAGGTAAGTAAGGAAAAGAAACTAATACTCTCCTGATTAGCTTGGTAGGATACGTGTGAAGTTGCGGTTAAATCCTCTTTAAGAAGAATGCATGTGTAATAAGCTTCATCCAATTTGTGTTTCTTCTTCTTGCCAAATATAACTTGCACACTTATAAGAAAATAAATGAAATCTTCGCGTAAAATCGGCGGTAAAACTATATATGACACACAACTACACTAGAAAGCAAGTAAGATATAATGCTTGTGGAATGGATGTTTGCAGTTTTTCTAAAAATTAAGATCTGGGAATTTCCAAAAATTTATAAGTTGCACAGAAAACGAAAAACTGAGTAATCTGTTTCTACATAGCTTGACGTCGTCAGGCTTTAATTCTGACGCCGTCAGGTTATCCTGACAGAAAGTGGTCTGCTGCGTTTTTCGGGAAAAATTACATCATTAAAACCTGGAAAAATTCTGCAATAAATCCATTGTGACTCGATACAAGCATTTGACTCTAACAAACACACAAATATATCAATTTCAATAGTTGCAATTCTCATGTTCATGTTCTTAAAAACGTATGTGATCTTCCCTACACTTATCTTTTTGTAAAATACCTTTATATGTAATTAAGACGAGGTTAAAGACAAAATAAAGCATTTTCATAAAGTCTAACATGAGAATAAACAACAATGAAAAAGATATAAGACACACAAAAATTATAAAACAAAACAAGCAAACAATTAAGCATGGGTTGGCTCCCACGAAAAGCTTTTCTTTATTTATGAGTCTTGTAGCTAGACTCGAAGTCGTGCTCCTACGTACCCATGTAAGTAATTTTATCCTCAAGAATTTCATAGGGATCAAACTTATCTTTTAACTTCCTATTAGTACTCTTAGTCCGGTTTGCCTTTTGATAAGGATTTAAAACGTACATTTTTAGGAGGTCATTTAGGCCTTTAATTGCCCACTTTTATATCCGTTACTGCTTAATTTCATTCCTTTTCACTTTTTAGGTCTTTTGGAAGCAAAATGCTAGAATAATGCATATTTGGATGAAAAGGAGTGAATATATGAAGAAAATGGCTAAGTCAAGATCAAAGCCACTCAAGCTGCTGGAATTGCACCTGACGACGTCCCAATATAAGGGTGACGTCGTCCCCTTATGCTAATTAAAATCTCTGATGGCTCAGTAGACTCTTTGCTAAAATACACCTGACGGCGTCAAGCTTTAAAGAGGAAGGGCGTCACTAAGACTTTTTATCCCAGAAGGCCTAAATCCAGAATCAGACGACGTCACTGCTGAAGCCCGACGGCGTCACAACTACAGCGTGACGCCGTCCCAACTATTACTTGGCCAAGACAAAACCTTAATGACGGCGATCTGACGGCGTCCCACCTATAAGGCGACGCCGTCGCAAGTGTAAATCATATATAGAAATCGAATTTTCAGAATTTTAAGAGGTAGACTTGTGGAGTAAAAACCCTAGACGTTTGTAGTCCGACTTGGAGAATATCTTAGGGTTCTCATACCATATTTTATATCAAGATAAGTGTTTTACTTCATTGATTTCATTATGTCTTCGATTGAATGTGTGTATGCTTGCGTGTTTAACATGTCCGGCTAAATTTCTTGTGTGTTTGCTTAGATCTATGAAACCTAGTTATTAATTATTGTTGGTTGTCTCTTATCTTAATTGTAATTGGCTTAGGAGTGCAATTAGACAATCATTGCGTTTAAATGCTTGAGTAATCTTTGTGAACCTTAGTTTATGAATCACCGAGCGGATTTGTAGTTTAAACATCCAAAAATAACCCTTAAAGTTAGTTTATGAATCTTAGAGAAATTTGTAGGCAATAACCTTAAGGTAATCTCAAAAAGTTAGGGAAGAAGGCACACCCTACGACCTTAGAAAACACAACGCGTTAAGAATAAGGATGTGACAATTCAACCACCAATAAAATATAACTAGGGAGTACTAGTATCTAGATAAACACATTTTTAATCATCATACAAGCACACATCAATAGACATAAGACTACCCATAGTTTAGATAATTAGATAGTAGAAGTAATCGGTAGAAGTACCACCCCCCAAATCCAAACCTCGAGATTTTACCCTTAGCTTTCTAAAAAAATATAAAAAGATAAAAAAGAATCTTCCTCAACCTCAACCTTAGTGTAGTACACTTCTTACTAGCATTCCTATTCCCCTAGAGAACGATATCGATCCCTGAGGCTTACCCAATACTACACTACAACGATTAGGTTCACTGCCTAGGTGGTTGAAAAACTTGCTCGAAGAAAAGGAAGTTTCCTTTCACCCCGAATGCGCCTTGTACGAGCATCAAGTTTTTGGCGCCACTGCAGGGGAATAGAATAGCAAGTTAGATTTCTATCTCGTTTAGGTTCCCTTGCTTAATTCCTATCAAGTAAGATTTTTTCTCATTTTTAGCTTCCTCGTAGTCTATCCCCCTTTTTCATGACTTTGTTCGTAATCCCATCACTTTTCATCATGGAAGGTGATAACCCACCAAACAACAATTCCCCATCAAACAAATACCCACCACTTGATCCAACTTTTTCCAATCAACTCCGAGCTCATATTGTTAGTGAAATTGGAGAACTTAAAAAATTGAATAGGATAATTGAAAGTGCACTTGAGAAAGCCCTTAAGGAATCCACTAGTACTTTAGATAGTGATTCAACCTTGAGTGACGATTCGGATGATGAAATAGGAGAAAGGGATTATAAGGTATTGGAAATTATGGAGGGTAGTGAGGAGGAGAAACTTAGAGAGTATTTCAAGTCATACCCTAATGGAAAGGAGACCGCCTATCACTATAACGTAGTTAACTACCCGCGACCACCTTTCGAGCCATGCATAAAAAGCAGTGACCCTAAAAACATTAAGATACCTTGCATGACTGGGTACTTATATAGGGATCACACTTACATAGACTATAGGGCACCCATGAACATAATGTCTAGGCTCTATTACAATTGGATCATGAGCGAAAAGTTAGGACCTATGAGAGATCCCTTTAACCCTAGGATGGTAAGTAACTATGTCGGTAGAGCTAGAGGATTGCATGTCTTCGTAGGAAATTTCACATATAGGTGTGATTTCATGATCTTAGAAGATGTTAAAGGCATCATTGATGGATTTTTAGGAGATGTGATACTTGGGAGACCATTTATTGAGGAATCTATGATGGTTTATGATCAAGAGGAAGGAATAGCCAAGTTCTCAAATGAGACCGAATGTGTTAAATATATAATGACCTTCAAAAATAATAAGTTTCAGGGTATTGATGATTTAGATGTATACAACATTCCGGATTTTGAAGTAGATTGTGAGAACAAGGTTTACTACATCGCTTGTCTAGAGTTAGCCCCTGAATATATTCGTGATGAAAGAAGAGTTAGGGAAATAGAATGGGCATCTAAGATAAGAGGAAAGTAGGAGCACGACTTCGATTCAAGCTACAAGACTTATAAATAAAGAAAAGCGCTTCGTGGGAGGCAACCCATGCTTAATTGTTTGCTTGTTTGTGTGTCGTATATCTTTTCATTATTGTATGTTCTCATGTTTGAATTTGTGAAAATGCTTTATTTTGTCTTTAACCTCGTCTTAATTACATATAAAGGTATTTTACAAAAAGGATAAGTGTAGGGAAGATTACACATGTTTTTAAAAGAACGTGAACATGAGAAGTACGATTAGTTAAATTGATATATATTTGTGTTTATTAGATTCAAATGCTTGTATCGAGTCATAATGGATGTTTTGCAAGAATTTTTCCAGATTTTAAAGGTATAATTTTTCCATAATTTTTCCAGAAAAACGCAGCAGACCAGTTTCTGTCAGGATAACCTGACGGCGTCAGAATTAGAACATGACGTTTTCAGGAGGAGCAAAAACAGCTTATAAAATTCTTCTCGTTTTCTGTGCTATTTATAAATTTTTGGAAATTCTCAGGTCTTAATTTTCAGAAAGTCTGCAAACATCTATTCCACAAGCATTATATCTTAGTGTAGTTGAGTCATATATAGTTTTACCGCTGATTTTACACGAAGGTTTCGTCTATTTTCTTAAAGTGTGCAGGTTTTATTTATCAAGAAGAAGAAACACAACATTGGATGGAGCTTATCACGCATACAGTCTTCTTGGGAAAGAATTTTACCACTACTTCACACGGATCCTATTGAGCTAATCAGGGGAGTACTAGTTTGTTTCTCTTTTAATTACCTTCCGTTATCATAACTTTGATACTTTTGGGGAACATTGTGGACAATGTTCAGTTTAAGTGTCAGGGAGGGAGAATAAAACGGGAACTTTGAAACTATGCTTATCCTTGAATATTTGTCTTGTCCTATTTCATTTGTGTAATAAGCTAAGAGAATATTTGTTAGGGCAAATTTAGCGCCAAATTTAAAATTTTTCATGACATGTACGAGTGGGACTTTAGTCTTAATAAAGCGTCTCATGGATAGGAGTTATATGACTAGTACAAAAAACCATTTACCACTCAATTCCACCCCAAAAATATGAGGTTCGCCCCTAGATCTATTGGAATTAAAGCATTCACCTTTAATGCTTCGAGAGTGTACCGGTAGTATAATAGATTCTAGAACTTGTTTTGTGATGCATCTCGAGATCGCTAGTGAGACTACACTTGTGTAGTTAGGAATAACTAAATGATAAGAGGCATTAGGGTAACCCTTGTTTGATACCCGTATTATAATTACTTCTTCCACATCGGTTGAGTAATTACCCCATACCCTTGCGATGTGCTCATCTTTAGTACACGATACCCCCGGTTAACCCCTCAGAGCATATCTTTTTCGCGATTCTCGTGATGTTTCAGTTTTCCGGAATATCAATGAAGAGCATTGTTTACAATCCACCCCCAAATGTACACCCAAATCGCCTTAGCCTACCTTGTGTACACTCACCTTTAATGCATTATTGTTATCATACTAAACCCTTAGTTCAATTATCTAGTTACTTGCATGGTTACTAAGTTGAGTCATATCTTTTGTACACAGTTTTGGGACGATTGGGACTCATGGGTAAAGTAAAGTTTTATGGAGTGACTGGAAAGATCGTTAAATTCAAATTTCCTTTATTTACGTAATTAAATACTCCAAGTATTTTGATCTTTTCAAATCAGGTCAAATTTGTGTTAGAGTAATAAAAACTAAAGTGTAGGGATGCTCCTATAAATCCCTTATATTTTGATGTTATCGTAAAGGATGGTATAGTAAAAATGTATGCAAAAAAATCAAAAAAAAAGAGTGTTAAAAAAAATGAAAAATGAAAAAAAAACATACGGGCTACCATCCTACATCTATGTTTGTTTGTTTCAAGTTATCTAGAGTTTAGTGAGTCGAGTCTTGGCTTAGCAACGCCATTCTTTTCATGCTTGTAACATAAGATTTTTGACTTGCCACCAATAAATCGCCTATCCAACCAAACCCTTTGTTTCCCTACCGTAAGCCTAACGTTACAACCCTTTAAAAGGCCTCTTAGATAGTTGTTCCTAGGTGCTTACGCCAAAGCGGTGGAGGTTTGATCTAGTCTCAAGCCTATGGTAATCTATGTACTATGACCAGGTAATGAGTGTTTATCTTACATTTCTATTTACTATATTTCATATACACCCGAGAGATGAGAGAATCCAAACACCCCTTGTGAAGTGCTAGTATATAATTTCCGTGCTTGTTATGACTATTGCGGTGCTTTTACTTGTTGTAAATTAAGTTAAACCAATGCTTCATGCCCCATAACTTATAAATTGATTGGCCAAAAGCACATTTGCTTGAGGACAAGCAAATACCAAGTGTAGGGATATTTGATAAGGATTTGAAACGTACATTTTTAGGGGGTCATTTAAGCCCTTAATTGCCCAATTTTATATCCGTTACTGCTTAATTTCATTCTTTTTTACTTTTTAGGTCTCTTGGAAGCAAAATCTTTGGAATAATGCATATTTGGATGAAAAGGAGTGAATATATGAAGAAAATGGCTAAGTCAAGATCGAAGCCACTCAAACTGCTTGAATTGCAGCTGACGCCGTCCCAATCAAAGGGCGTCGCCGTCCCCTTATGCTAATTAAATTCTCTGACGGCTCAGTAGACTTTTTGCTAAAATACACCTGACGGCGTCAGGCTTTGAAGAGGAAAGGCGTCACTAAGACTTTTTATCCCGGCGCCTAGATCCGAGAATCGAACGACGTCACTCGAAGCGAAGGCGTCACAACTACAACGTGACGTCGTCCCAACTATTACTTGGCCAAGACGAAACCCTAATGACGGCGATCTGACGGCGTCCCACCTATAAGGCGACGCCGTCGCAAGTGTAAAATTATATATATAAATCGAATTTTCAGAAATTTAAGAGGTAGACTTGTGGAGTAAAAACCCTAGACGTTTTTAGTCCAACTTGCACAGTATCTTAGGGTTCTCATACCTTATTTTACATCAAGACAAGTGTTTTACTTCATTGATTTCATTATGTCTTCGATTGAATGTGTGTATGCTTGCGTGTTTAACATCTCCGGCTAAATTTCTTGTGTGTTTGCTTGAGTAATCTTTGTGAACCTTAGTTTATGAATCACCTAGCGGATTTGTAGTCTAAACATCCAAAGATAACCCTTAAAGTTAGTTTATGGATCTTAGATAATTTCTTAGGCAATAACCTTAAGGTAATATCAAAGAGTTAGGAAAAAAGGCACACCCTACGACCTTAGAAAACACAACGCGTTAAGAATAAGGACGTGACAATTCAACCACCAATAAAAGATAACTAGGGAGTAATAGTATCTAGGTAAACACATTTTTAATCATCATACGAGCACACATCAATACACATAAGACTACCCATAGTTTAGATAATTAGATAGTCGAAGTAATCGGTAGAAGTACCACCCCCCAAATCCAAACCCCGAGATTTTACCCTTAGCTTTCTAAAAAAATATAAAAAGATAGAAAAGAATCTTCCTCAACCTCAACCTTAGCGTTGTACACTTCTTACTAGCATTCCTATTCCCCTAGAGAACGATATCAATCCCCGAGGATTACCCAATACTACACTTAAACGATTAGGTTCACTGCCTAGGTGGTTGAAAAACTTGCTCGAAGAAAAGGAAGTTTCCTTTCACCCCGAACGCGCCTTGTACGCGCATCACATTTTCAAACTTCTCTTCATCGGGATCATAGATTGTCATCCTAATGTGCCATTTTCCATTCCCATCACTAGGTGGTCTATCCCAACTCCAATTATACTTAGGCTTCTCACTCTCAACTTTCCACCAATTCATGTTAGATTAATGGGCAAGGTTCCTAGGAATTCAGTGATCTTCATAAACACTAAAGTATCCTCAAATGGGTTCACTTCAATGTCCCTAGCCAATTGTTGTTCATTGAAAGTTACGTTACTCACGAAGGTCTCTTCTAGATAGAAAGGTCGTTGAGGGCCTACAAAATCTCTATTGGTCGAAGGTCTATACCTAGATGGTTTTCTATCCAACATGATCTCATAGGGTATTTGTTCATCCTCTTTGTAGTAGATATGCTTCTTGACATCGTAAATTGACCTAACACTTCCTTCTCCTACCACTATCTTAGACATCTTACAATCAATTATGGCACTAGTGGTAGCTAAGAATCCTCTTCCAATTAACAATGGGCATGTTGGGTCCTTATTCATGTCTAGCACATGGAAATCTACCAAAAGAGTTAATCGACCTATGTGTACAACCATGTCCTTTATTATCCCTACCGGATATGCAATACTACCGTTCGCTAAACCTAAGATGGTTTTCGTTGGTTCTATTTTACCTAGGTTAAGGCTTTTATGGAGGGACAACGGAAGAAGGTTGATGCTTGACCCTAAGTCGGCTAATGTGTCGAAAGCTTTGGAATTTCCAATGCTGCACGGAAGAATGAAAAGGCCGAAATCATCTATCTTCTTAGGTAACTTATTTTGCACAAATGCGGACCCATGTTCTCTTAATTTTAGTTCTTGCTCATATTTATCTTTTAAAGCATTATAGTAAGGCGCATGAGACAAGACTTCAAGAACCAGTTTTTCTTGGTGGAGCTCCTTATGCTCCTCTTCTAGGGTAGATTTGGGTTCTTTATTGAGTGGTATGTCAAGAGTTGAATGAACCGTTGGCTCGGGTCCTTGGTATCTCATGATGGATCGTTTGGAATCCGTGTTGATGGCGTTGACCGAATGGACTTTTGGGTGTGAGGGACATGGATATGCACTCTCCCTTGGTGAGCAAGAACATGAAGTCAATGAAATAAAATTCACTTTTTGGTTCTTTAAAGTGTCACTTGGGAGTGCTCCAATATCCCGGTCATTAGGCTTTTAAAAGGGTGTCGAGCTTGGTTGTCATCTGGCTTTGTCGTTGCTTGAAATCGGCTTCAAGCTTAGTCAATCGAGCTTCTTGAGATGACATGAACTTGAACACCATTCCCTCAAGATTAGTGGAAGTTCCAGTGTTTAGAGGGTTGTTGTAGGAGGTGTGGTTTGGTTGAGACCTATTGGGAGGACTAGATGAGTTATTTTGGGATGGGTTCGAGTTTTGGCTCCACCTAAGGTTAGGGTGATTTCTCCATGAGGGGTTGTAGGAATTTCCTAAGTTATTTTGCTCGGGCTTGAAAGTGTACCACTTCTCTCCTGCTCCATCGGTACGTGTGGAGGCGTAGTCCGCAAAAGCTTGTTCGGGGAGTCTTGTGCAATCACAAGTGTCATGGGGACCACTACATAATTCACAAGGTAGAGTGATTTTGTTCACTTGGTGTGAAGGCTTAGGAGTTTCGTAGGAGCTCATTAGGAATTTGACTTGATCTTCAAGTTCGAGCATCCTACGATTGGAAGGTTGTGAGTCAATAGGAGGGACGGAGATTGCCTTGACAGTTTTAGGCAACTCACGAGGGTCATTCCAACATTCGTTGTCATAGAGGGCAAGGTCCTCTATAGTACCCTACGATTCTTCAACGGTGAGTTCATGAAGTTTGCCACCGGCCGCTTGGTTGATGGTTTGCCTAGTTGAGAGATTGACATGATCGTAAAATATTTGGACTTGAAGCCAAAGATCGATGCCGTGATGAGGGACTTTATGGAGCAAGTCCTTGAATCGAGTCCATACCTCGTAGAGATTTTCGCCTTGACGTTGTTGGAACATCAATATGTCGTTCCTTAGTTGGGTAGTTATCCTCGGTGGGAAAAATTAGGCGAGGAAACGAGTGGTGAGATCATCCCAACTTGAGATGGATTCGGCGGGAAGTCGCTCAAGCCAATTACTAGCTTGGTCCCGTAGAGAGAATTGGAATAGACGCAAACGCGTGGTCTCCCGTGTGGTAGCAACAAGGTTGATAGAGTCAACAATTTTAAGGAAGTCCTTGTGATGCTGATTAGGATATTTGGAACGAATTCCATGGAACGCACATCCATTTTGCACCAACCGGATGGTGTTGGATCGCAGGGCCGTAGTTTGAGCTTGAACGGGGAGCTCAATGGTGTTCCTATAGCCTTGATGGCTAGTTCTAGAGTATTCACCAAGAGTATGGACTCTTGGCGGGTCAATTGGAGGCGGGTTAAGTGGAAGTGGTTATTTTTGATGGGGGGTTATCGCCTTCCATGATGAAAAGTGATATGGTTACGAACAAAAACACAAAGAAGGGGGATAGACTACAAGGAAGCTAATGAAAAAGAGAAAAAATCTTACTTGATAGGAATCAAGCAAGGGAACCTAAACGAGATAGAGATCTAACTAGCTATTCTATTCCCTAGTAGCGGTGCCAAAAACTTGATGCTCGTGGAAGGCGCGTTCGGGGTCAAGGAAACTTCCTTTTCTTCGAGCAAGTTTTTCAACCTCCTAGGCAGTGAACCTAATCATTGTAGTGTAGTATGGGGTAAGCCTCGGGGATTGATATCATTCTCTAGGGGAATAGGAATGCTAGTAAGAAATATATGACGAGAAGGTGGGGTTGAGGATGATTATTTTTTTTATCTTTTTTTATGGTTTTTTTAGAAAGCTAATGTAAAATCACGGGGCAATTGGTTGGGGGTGGTACTTCTACCGATTACTTTACTTCTACTAATTATTTAATTATCTAATTACTACGGATAGCTATGTGAAATTGAGGTGTGCTCGTATGATGATTAAAGATGTGTTCACTTAGATGCTATTACTCTCTAGTTATCTTTTATTGGTTGGTTGAGTTGTCACGTCTTTTATCTTATCGCGTTGTATTCCTAAAGGTCATAAGGTGTGCGTATTCCCTAGTTCTTTGAGGTTATCTCTCGTATATGATTCACGGAATCGGAAAGCCTAAGCTATTTCATCCATGCACCATATCATCATTAAGCATACTTAAGCATTAAACACAACGATAGCCTAGTTACACTCCTAAGCCAATTTTAATTAAGACAAGAAACAACCTAACAACAATCAATAACTAAGTTTCATAGACCTAAGCAAGCACACAAATAATTTAGCTAGACATGATAGACAAGCAAGGATACACACAATCAATCGAATATGGGGTAGACATAATGATAAATTGGATTGACAAACTTATCTTGATGTGTAAAATAGGGTATGGGACCCTAAGATACTGTCCAAATCGGACTACAACTAAGTTAGGGTTTGCTCTCCAAAATTCTACCTCCTCAAATACAAGAAAAATCGAATTCTATATATAGATTTACAATCGCGACGGCGTCACCTTTTGCATGGGACGCCGTTAGGTCGCTGTCATTAGGGTTTCATTTGGGCCAAGTCATCGATGGGACGGCGTCACCTTAGAGTTGTGACGTCGTCGGTCTTTAGTTGGGACGTCGTCTTCATTCTAGATCTTGGTCGTCTGGAGTCAAAACTGTGAATGACGCCCTTCATATTTAAAGCGTGACGCCGTCAGGTTATATGACCAGAAATTTCACTGAGCCGTCGCGTGCATGTTTTGATCAAGTCTTCATAGAGGGACGGCGTCGCCCTTTGGGTGGGACGCTGTCAAGTTCTGCTGATCAGTCTTGAGTGGCTTCGATCTTGACTTTTCCATTTTCTTCATTTTTTTGCTCATTTTCGTCCAAATGTGCTTCATTCCAGCATTTTGCTTCCAAAAGACCTAAAAAGTAAAAAGGAACGAAATTAAGCAGTAACAGATATAAAATATGTCAAAATATGGCTTAAATGAACCCCTAAAAGCGTACGTTTTAAATCCTTATCACTAGTCCTAATCGTAGTAAGTTAAATGGTTCACGCTTCAATGGATTGGTGAGAATATCTGTAATGTTGCCTTCGGAAGAGACTTTCTCGATAGAAATGTTACATTTTTGAACATTATCTCTTAGGAAGTGGTGACGTATTTCTATATGTTTGGTGCGAGAATGCAAAATTGGATTCTTGCTAAGGTTGATAGCACCTTTGTTATCGCAGAGGATGGCAATGTCACTTAGACGGATGTCGTATTCAACAGGAGCTTGTTTCATCCATAGTACTTGTTGGCATGCATTGCCTGCGAAGGAATATTCTGCTTCGGTAGTAGAGATAGCTAGTGCAGTTTGCTTCTTAGAGAACCACGATGTTAGGCAACATCCCATAAATAGAAAAACACCACTTATATTTTTGCGATCAACATAATCACCTAAATGGTCAGAATCTGCATATACAATAGTTTCTACCCCCTTCCTTTTAGGATATCATAACCCAAATTGGGTTGTACCTTTTATGTACCTAAATATTCTTTTAATGCTTCAAGATGTGAAGATTTAGGATATTCTTGAAAGCGAGCACATAAACAAACACTAAGCATGATATCCAGTCGACTAGACGTGAGAAAAAATTAAACTACCAATCATACCACGGTATTTGGTGTTATCAACGGATCCACCGTCTTTGTCTTTGTTAAATTTAGTGTTAGATGACATTGGTGTTTTAATTGGTTTAGAGTCTTCTAGTCCGAACTTCTTTAACATTTCTTTAATATACTTAGATTGGTTAAAGAAGATACCATCTTCTAATGGTTTGATTTTTAAACCAAGAAAGAAATTCAATTCTCCCATCATACTCATTTTGAACTCGTCGTGCATACTTTTAGAAAAATCATCACACAATTCTTGACAAGTAGATCCGAATATAATATCGTTCACATATATTTGAACAATGATAATATATGATTTGTTTTTCTTAGTGAATATTGTGTTATCTACTAGACCCATTGTATATTCATTATCTACGAGAAAGGTTTTAAGTCTATTGTACCAAGCTTTAAGAGTTTGTTTAAGATCATAGAGAGCTTTCTTAAATTTGTATACATATACCGGTTTTTCAAAATCTATGAATCTGGGAGGTTGTGACACATACACTTCTTCATTTATGAACCCATTTAGAAAATCACTTTTAACATCCATTTGATAGAGCTTGATATCTTTAGCACAATCATAAGCTAGAAGGATTCTTATAGATATCAATCTAGCTATGGGAGTATAGGTCTCATCAAAATTATTCCTTTTTGTTGATTATAACCTTGCACAACAGGTATAGCTTTGTTGCAGGATACAATCCAATTTTCATCTAGTTTATTTTTAAAGACCCATTTAGTGCCTATTATAGTTAGATTTTTAGGAGGTGGAACAAGATTCCAAACATCATTTGTTATAAATTGATTTAATTCTTCTTGTATAGACATTATCCAACTTTCATCTTTAATAGCTTCGTTAACGTTTTTAGGTTCTAAAGAAGATACGAAACAAAAAATATTACTTTGGTTTTGAGTTTAAGAACCTAAGGTTCTTTCATTTAATTTTCCTAGGACTCTTTTTAAAGAATGGTTTTTAGACTCTTTAACATTTACTATTTCTTTATTTAATAGTTCATCTTCCTTGTCATTAGTTTCATTAACTTGATTTTCAAAGATTTGGCTTTCTACTACATTGTCATCTACGAGAGGTTGAGATTTAGGAGGAGCAATCTCGTCGAATTTAACATTTAACGACTCTTATATTCTCATTGTTTATTTGTTTAAGATTACATATGCTTTACTATTTGGTGAGTATCCTAAGAAAGTACCTTCGGTAGACTTAGGATCAAATTTCATGAGATAGTCTTTTGTGTTGGGAATGAAGTATATGCTTTAAAAGAATTTAAAGTGATCTAGGGATGGCTTTTTACCTTTGAATAACTCATAAGGAGTAATACCTAATAATGGTCTAATTAAAATCCTATTTAAGATATAGGTAGAGGTGTCGACGACATTACACCAAACATTTTGAGGAATTGGTTGTTCATTTAGCATGGTTCGACTCACTTCTTCTAAAGTACGATTCTTACGTTCAACTACCACATTTGATTGCGGAGCACGTGGAGCATAAAAATTGTGAGTAATACCATTAGCGTCACAAAAAGCTCCGAATTATACTTCGTTATCAAACTCCCGACCATGATCCGTACAGATCGACACTATTAGAGAACCTAGTTGTTTCTGAATTTTCTTATTTAAGATTTCAAAGTGATCAAAAGCTTCGGGTTTTTTTTTTCAAAAATATAGTCCATGTATACCTTGAGTAGTCATCAACTATTACCAAAGTATAGAAGTTTCTTCCGTAACTTTGAATAGCCGATGAACCAAATAAATCCATGTGTAAAAGTTCTAGACACTTAGTAGTTGAAACCATATTTTTAGCTTTATGAATAGCATGGACTTGTTTTCCTATGTTACAAGCATCGCAAAAATATTGCTCATATTTTAATTATGGTAAGTTCTAAACAAGCTTTTTGGATGATAGTGATTGAATAAGTCGCATATTGGCGTGACCCAATATTCGATGCCATAAGTTCGAAGTATCATCTATCGAATTTAGACAAAGATTATCTTTGGGTGAGTTACCGATTTTCATTATAAAAAGACCATTTCTCCTAACCTATTTTTCTTTGGTAATCCCTTCTTTAAGTATTTTATTTTCGGTTTCACTAAATAAGATTTCACACTTTTCATCTACAATTTGACTAATACTTAGGTAGTTAAATCGTAGATTATCTACGTGACAAACATTGTTAATGGTTGAAGAGTTATGTGAGATCGTACCTTTGCCAATGATCTTACTTTTGCCATTACCGAAGGTTACAATACCTCCGTCACAAGCCTTGTAGGATGAAAATAGTCTTTTATTTCATGTCATTTGTCTTGTGCAACCGTTGTCTTTAATCCATTCATCTGGTTCTAGATCAACCTTTAGACAAACCTATAAACACAAAGCAAATCAAGCGTTTGGTCCTTAATATTTCATAGGTCCATTTGCGTTCTACAAACCATTTACTTGGTTCACAAAGGGAAATCGGTTCCAAGGTCTAAAGTTAGGTGCTTGGAATTGATAACCGTTGTAAAATCCGTTGTTCCATCACATTTGGTTAAAATAACTTTTTGGATAAGGAATGTTTGGTATTCTAAAAGGTGTAGTAGAAGTTGATCGTAAATTAGGCTTTTGTCTTAAAATTCTTTTACCATGATGTGGTACATTAACATTTCTAACAGAGGCATTAGGAAATTTCTTTCTAGTTACAACTACAAACTCATTTCTAGAAGTTTTGGTTGAGTCAGATTTTGGTTTTGTTGTACCAGATGGTCGGATCCCTAGCTTATGCCTGGCTGGATCCTTTTTAAAAGGATCTTCCAGATTCGCCCCCTCAGAAGTATTTTGGACAACAGTTTAAACAAATTTTTTGGTTTCTCTTCGCTAGTCGATGGCATATAATCTGCAAAGCCTAAACTAATTTTGTTGTTCTTTATTTTCTGTGTATCTATTATTTCTTCTAATCATTTTATACTAAGTTTAGCGATTTTAGAGTCTTGGTGATCAATTATTGTTTGAAGATCTATACAAAGTTTACATTCTACATTTTCCTCTTTACCTTTTCAAGTCTCTTTATCTTTTTCTTTAACTCAAAAACTTCATTTTCTAAAAATTCATTTTTACTTTTTAGATGCTTATTTTTGTTAATGACTTTAAGACTAATTGCAAAGTTTGTTATATTCTAAGTTTAGCGAGTCATCATCTAGAGAAGAACTACTATAGTAAGGGAAATCGAAACGTACCTCGTTAGAGTCTTTGGCCATGTAACAAATCTCATCTTTCTCATCTTCACTTAGACACCATGAGCTGCTAACAAACGCCTTTTACTCATTACTTGATTGTTTGTGACAATCACTAATGAAGTGACTTGGATCACCACATTTGAAACACTTTCGGTCATCCTTTCCTCTCTTGTATTCCTTGAACTTTCGGAAGCTTTTCTTGTCATATTAAGGTTGTTTTACGAACCTTTCTCTTATTCTAAAGAATTTCTTGAAATCCCTTACGGCCATGGCATATTCTTCATCATCGCTATCCAAGGATGAATTGGCATCATCACTTGACTCCTTTTTAGCCTTTAGGGCTAGTGACTTGTTGTCACAATTCTCAATTTCCGGTCATTCTCACATTTAATATTTCATCGTTTATCGTAAACTAGGTTTACGAGTATCAAATTCACGTAACCTTAATGGTTTAGCTGTGAATTCATGATCATATCATCGAGGACATTTCATATAGACTAAGTTTAGTCTACATATCATTAACATCATTGTCATCATATTAGTTCATGCATGGTTTTGCATTTTACATTAAACGTATAATTTTCATATTAAATAAACGTTATCGCGTGATTAATTATTTTGAACAATTGATCCGTTACTTCCAAAAATTATCCTGATATATTTTATACTCATATTAAGTTTATAAAATAATATTATGAGTTTACCCAGTGTTTTAAATTTATTTTGTATATAAATTGTTATATTTATATAATTACGACGGTCTTCGTATAAACTACACGATTATTATTATTTCACTCAAATTTTGCAAGAAATGTATTTTTATAATTTTTATAACCTTAATATATTTTATCTTGACCCGTTAAAATTTATTTTTATCTAACGCTACCCTAAATATTCAAATGTGACTACAACTTATCATTTATCTTCATTTAACTTACTAAACATTACATTATACTATAAAAAAATAAAAAAAAAATGTATTTGTAATGACTATACCTCCCTTGTCGACAAAGGGAGGGTGAGTCATTGAGTTTTGGCAAATATCTACTTGAGTTATTGTATTAAACTAATTAACAACACATTTCACCTCATTCATTTGCAAAGTAAAGATCAAAACTCTCCTTGCTCTCTTCTCTCTTGCAACCGGCCTCACCAAAGGACCAAGAGGAGCATCATAAAAATTTTCTAGACAAGGTTTTAACACTCTAGTATCACTTGTTATTAAGGTTTTGCAATAAAAACCTAGGGTGATTAGGAAAAATCCATTGTCCATAAACCTCATCAAGTTACTAGTAAGCATCCATATTCATGTTTTTATTTCATATTCATTGTTATGGTCATTTTATTTTACTTGAGAAAACATGCAAGTCTCATGATGTTTATACCACTTTTTCATTGATTTTAAGAGTTATATATATATATTTGACATCCTATAATTACTCCTTGTTATAAATCACTCTTGGTGATGTCTAGGAACCCATGACACCCTAAGAAGGTGTATGGTAGGATTGGGATAGCTTCGGAGTTGTTTTGAATGGGTTAGAATAGGTTTGGCGCGAGAAAAACTCATTTCGACAAGTTTGCAAAAGGGTCTGTCCTTATTTTCAAAATCTGGAAAATCCGACAGTAAGCAAAATATTTTGGGCTAGATATTTGGAAAATACACTTTAAAACGAAAACGTGGCCGCTTGAACGGATTAAAATGGAGCTATAACGAAGAAGTTATGAATTTTTCAAGTTGGCGACGTAAACTATAATTTTCTGGAAATTTCAGCAAGCATTGTTTATTTTGTACGAGTCAAAAATGAAACTTAGGTGTTTTAAATTATGCCGACTTATCAAAAATATACTAGTATACTTTGATACAAAGCTAAGGACCTTTAAAACGTAGAAAACGGATTTGTAACGATTAACTTATACCCGTTTACAAAAGTTGTCGTAACTTTAATAAATAAGAAAAACTAGTCAATTTCTAATAGGCAAGTTTTACGGCAAAACAAGTGACCATGTTGAAGGTTGTTTTTAACATTGATGTAGAACATTTTATAAAGTAATGTCTTCTAGTAAAAGTGAGTTTGCCAAGTATATTTTCCAAAATGTCCGACCGTTTGTTTAGCGGAGTTGTAATGAATTAATTATGGTTACTCAAACCTGGCCGAACTTTGGACTAAAGTACCATACTTAACCTCTATTTTTCTTTATGTTCGAGACCTCTAGGATAACTCATGTACTAAAACTTTGAGATAATGATACAAGCTTCCCAAAACCATTGAGTACGTTTCCTAATACTCGATGTGCACCATTTTTACGACTAGCTTTTAGTGGCCGTTTTGTCACTTTCATGAATATTTTAACGACATTATTTTACGACGAAAAGTTATATTCTCTTAAAAAAAATCACTAAATGATTATCGTCGGATATCATTTCAACGTAAATACATGTGAAGTAATTTAAAAATGGTCAAGACGTTAAAAGATTATATTTTCGACGAAAAGTATTGTTTTCAAAAATTCATAAGTGGTATAAATATCATCCGAATTGCATGCATAACATTACATCATGACTTATTACATATCATATCATTCATAATAGGTCAATTTCGAGATTCACGCTACATTTCGGTGTACACACTTTTGTCATCGCATCAATTCATCAAGTGAGTAATCACACCCCCTTTTTACCGTTTTGCTATATTTTTGGGGCGAAATGCATGAACCATACTTGAATTAAATTGATTCTTACTTTTGTGAACTCTTTTGAACTTGAAACAAATCCTTGAACTTAAATACAAACTTATGACTTGTTTGGGACTTATTGAACCGTACGTGTTATGACCTTGACCTAAAGTCTCCCTTGTTCGGAGCATCACCATAAAGTCTCCCATGTTCGGAGCATCACTATAAGGTCTCCCTTGTTCGGAGCAACCTAAAGCCTCCCGGTCGGGCAGAAGCGTCTCACTATGTTACGGAGCGTTCTAAAAATTCTTTATCGATTGGAGTGTGCAAATTCTCTCATGTTCGGAGTGTTCTTAATTGTATATTAATAGTTGTATGATGTACCGTTCGTACATTCGCATTGTTAGTCTCCTATTAGTAGGTAGTATGGATAGCGCTATTAGAGGTCGGCCAACCTCTCGTCCACTATGTTACGGGATGCATATTATTTATTCTAGGGGCTTTGCCTGGCATACATTATTATATACGTGGTACTATATTGTGAACTATTATGACCACTTATACTTGACTACTCGACACGCTATATTTTGTGCAATGGGTTGTGAACACACAGGTTGCAAGTTTTGTATGGTAGGAACTTGGGGCGAGTGGATTTACAATGCTTTTGCTTTGTGGACTATTTCCGATGACCGAAACCTTTGAATATCTCTTACGAGTTTCTTATTTTACGAAACGTGTATACTCACCAACTATTTTCATAGTTGACCCGTTTTTCTCTCATGCATTTCGGGTGATCGTTAGTAAGCTTTTTCTACCAGGTCTTGCATAATGAAGTTTTCACTTGTCACTACAAATCGTTATGTAATAAAACGCAATATTTTGGAATATAAACTTTGTATTATATTTGCCGATGTCGGCTAAACTGGTATTGTAATGGTGTACTATTTCTTTTTAATCTTAACGTTGGTATGTTCTATTATCTTGTGCTTATGTTCCTTTCCGTTACACCTCGTGTTTCCGCCTCCGGCGAGGGTGTGACAGATTGGTATCAGAGACAAAGGTTATAGAGAATACCGATTTTTCAAAAAAAAAATAAAAATCACAGCTATAACCGGAATAAAGTTTTATTAAACACCGAACATCATCCGAGTCAACTAGTCCTATCGTTGCATCGTTACTCATAAATTATACATAGCCTGATCAACTATGTCTAATTTATGAAGAACCATGCAATGATAAGAGTGGTAGTTTTAAATCATGATTAGTCGAGTCTCTAGAGTCTGGGCACCTGAAATTGCATTGGTTGGGTGGGTATGCATAGCATGTTTTTACGTTCACGTCTACATTACCGTACCTTGTTTATACTTTCTCTTTTCCATCTTTCGACTTGTTAGACATAGCATGTCTCTGTTCCTGTCATATTTCGATCACTATAACACACATTACCACCGTTCTAGACCTCATCGCGCTTCTTCCAGTGTCATTTACTCAACCCGATATTTTGGTCCATTGCGGGATCATGGCGCGAAAACACACGCTTCAGGAGTCAACAACACGGCAACCCAAACAACAATGACAATCCAAACAACAACGAGACTGGAATAGCGGATCTACTCACCCAAATTATGACACACCTTGATGCTAGACGAACCAACGACGGAGAAGGTACTTCAAACACTGGTCATGGATGCAGCTACAAAACTTTTATGACATGCAAGCCAATGGAATTTAATGGTACTGAGGGTGCCATTGGACTGCTAACCTGGTTCGAGAATGTTGAGTGAAAACTTAGTATCACAAAATGTGCTGAAGGAAACAAGGTTGAGTTCTCTGCTGGTCTACTACGGGGTCGAGCATTGACCTGGTGGAACAACCAACTGAGACTAGAGGAAGAGGGGCTGCAAATCGTTATCTTGGGAAGCATTTAAGAAACTACTAACTGATGAGTACTGCAGAAAAGATGAAGTGCAGAAGCTGGAAGCGGAATTTTGGAATCACTTGATGGTTGGAGTAGAAGTCGACAAGTACACGATCCGTTTCCACGAGTTAACTAGGATGGTTCCTCACATGGTTTCTCTTGTGGAGAAGTTGATTAACCGATATATATGGGGATTGATACCGGAAATTAGGAGGGACGTCACCTCGTCGAACCCAACCACTCTGCAAGCCATTGTGGGCATGGCGTGTCGCTTGACAAATGATGTGATCAGTGCGGAGAACTAACAAAAGCAAACGACAATGGGCCAGGCGGCAGGATGATCATCGGGAAGTCGAGACCGGGACCGGCAAAACAAGAGGCGTGAATAACCGAAACTACGAGCAATAACTCAAGGGCCCAAAGATACGCGGTCCACATCCTATGTGCACTCGATGTAACTATCACCACTCAGAAGACTGTCCAAGGTGCGACAAATGTGGACAGACGGGCCACATTGCGCAGAATTGCTCAAGCAGGACTGGGAATCAAGGACAAAGAAAAGTATGTTACGAGTGTGGAAGTTTGGATCACCTTCGGAACACCTGTCCAAAGTTGAAAAGAACACCCAACCAAGGAGGAAATCGTCCAAACCTGGCGTTAGCAATAGAAGGCCCACAAGATCAGAACATTGAAGTTCCCCCCGCACGTGGTCGAGCATTCTATCTGGGTACCAAGGAAGCCCGGAACGCGTAACGGGTACATTCTTTCGAACAACTACCTTATTTCTGTACGACATGATTTTGAGTGCATACTTCCTTCCAATTTTTGCTCTACTCCACTCCCCAAGTACCCAACTCCAGAGTTCTTAAGCACTATGTTAACAAGCTCTTTCAACCGGTGGAGAAACCTCACAACGTCGCTTACACTTTTTCTGGTACAAAGCTAAATACTGAGTTCTTAACACAAACGGAAGAACCAATCTGATCACAACTATCACAACGAAATTTATAAACAAGAAGATGTATCAACAATAAGAAACAGCTCAGTGGTCATGAGGTGATAAAGAAGTCGAGCAAACTCTTCTCTTTGAGGAATGGATGACTCTTATGCAAGAAACATGGTCTCGTCTTTTAAGAAGAACCTTGAGAAACACAAGAGAAAAAAAGCTCCAAAAATGATCATTAGTTCAGAGTTTAGAAATAATAAGAGAAGTATATAAGAATGAGTAAGAAATAAGGAAGAAATTGGTCACTATTTATAGTCTAACTGACTACTGTACACCCGGATCCGGCGGATCTCTTGAAAAAGGGATCCGGCCAGTGTAAGCCCAGGGATCCAACATCTTTGGGTAAACCAATCCGGATTTTGGGTTACAAACCGGATTTTGGGTTATAGGTCATGGACTATGGGTCATAGGTACCCAACATGATGTCATGCATGATGCAATACATACTTTGAGTCATGGGTCATGGATTTTACCCAACTTGATGTCATGCATGATGTAAGGTACATGGGTGGTCATGGGTTTTAGGTCAAAGTCCATGGGTCATGGGTTATATGGGTATATGTGTTGGGGGTTAGTAGCCCAGTAGCAGGGTTAGATAATCAATAACTGTTCAGAAGAAACAACAATTAGTCAGCAGTAACAAATACCACTAGGTGGTTACCGGATATCACTTAGAATCGTGTGATCACTTTCCAAAGTAAACTATTTGACCCTAATGCCTGGGTATCACGAATATCTACTTGGGATAAGACCAAATGCAGTTAGATAATTAGGCACAATTCTATAACCCTTTCGCTTATAAGTGTTTAGTTTTTTCTGTGTGTTTTCATGCATAATCAGATCTCCTATTTATAGGAGGTTACTCTTGAGCTATTCCAATGGAATTATGAGTATTAATCAGCCCATTAATAGCCTCATAATTATCCCCATTATAGCCGTTAGTGGTTACATGACCAATTAAACGTGGTCATAATGCATTGTAAGCTGCCATTTAGCGATTACTTTCCATAAGCAAGACTTTCCACTAGCGGTACTTTCACTTGCGGTGGAAATACGACCTATCGATGGAAGCCTGCTTATCAGTACTTTCATAGCACTAGCAGTGGATACACCACCATGGAAACACGCCTATCGATGGAAACAATGCTTATCGTGAAAACACAAGCGTTACTTTCCACAAGCGTACTTTCCTCAAGCGGTACTTTCACCGGCGATTACTTTCTACTAGCACAACCAATACAAACCACTATTAGAGTCAGGGTGTTCATGGACCTTATGGGTGTACACTCCGTACCTCCTAACCCATTACAAGGTGTGAACTCTTCCCACAAGTGCACTAAATTTTCCAACAATCCTCCCCAAATTTAGTTCACTTCCTTTGCATGAAAATTAAACATTAAGCAAAACATGTGCATAAATGAAAATGTCCTGAGGATTGAATTTCCATCTTAGTAAATTACACGTTTCAAATATTCGAGAATCGGGGTGTTCTAAGAATTGAACCCTTCAACCCATTTGAATACTGAAGATAAAATACACACAAGTTTTCAAACACTTATCGACTCGACACTATACAAGCCAAGTGTCCATATCCAAATTCATAAATGTTGTAAAAGCTAAAGTCCAAAGCTTCACAGCGGCAAAACTTCAACATTTACATAGGTGGTTCCTCTTTATTCATGCTCTGCCAAGCACTTTTTCAAAGAAAAATAACCATTAAGAAGTAAAGACTTCATCCTCCTTTCAGCAGGTTCTGAGCACAACCTTGGGATGTAAATAAAACATGTGCTCAGTCCACTTTGAATGTTTAGCTTTCCACATTGAACTCAGCTCCTAAGTTTCCTCGGAGTTGGGTGTCCTAGCATTCAGTGACTAAGTTGGACTTAAACCCATCCCTTTAGCAGACTTTATAACCAAGTCTCTAGCCGGACCATCGTCAAGTGATCACTAAGTTACTGTTGAGATCTCACATACTCTATAGATACCACCCCATTCATGATAAGCTCACGAATCATGCTATGTCGGACACCTAAGTGTCTAGACTTACCATTGTACATCTGGCTATAAGCCTTAGCCAATGTAGCTGCACTATCACACGGGATAGAAATAGGTGCTATAGGTTTAGGCCACAATGGAATCTCAAGAAGCAAGTTTTTCAACCATTGACTTCTTTACCGGCTTGCTAAAGCCACAAATTCAAATTCCATTGTTGAACTGGTGATGCAAGTTTGTTTCTTGGATGCCCAAGAAATTGCACCTCCACCAAGTAGGAATACCCAACCACTGGTAGGCGAATTGTCTTCAGTGTTACTTGATCCAACTTGCATCGTGTAACCTTCCAACAAGCGATGGGTAACGATTATATGAGAGACTATAGTCCATAGTTCTCTTCAAATACTTCAGTACCCTTTGAACTGCTTGCCGGTGATGAGCACTAGGATTACTAGTATACCTGCTCAATTTTCCCACTGCAAAACCAATATCGGGTCTTGTACAAGTCATGGCATACATCAGTGCACCAATTACCTAGAGTACTCAAGTTGAGATACAGCCTTGCCATGATTAGGCATAAGCTTCTCACAAGTATCCATAGGTGTACTCACTGGAGTACAATCAAAGTAATTGAATTTCCTCGGCACCTTCTCAATATAATGAGACTGATAGAAATTCTTTTACTTTCATGTTTAATCCTTATACCAAGGATAACATCAGCCTCCCCATGTCTTTCATGGAGAACCTTGATGACAAAAATTCCTTTGTCAAGTCAACCGATTTTGATCAGGTGCCAAGATCAACATGTCAACAACATATAGACAAATGATGACTCCTTTACCAGATTCATCAAATTTGCTATATACACATTTGTCGACTTGGTTAAAAACATAACTACTAGACAAAACCACTTCATCAAATTTTTGATGCCATTGCTTAGGTGCCTGCTTAAGTCCATAAAGAGACTTAATCGGTTTACACACCTTGTTTTCATTGCGGGCAAGATGAAGCCCTGAGGTTGGTTCATATAAACCTCCTCATCTAATTCACCATTCAAGAAAACTGCTTCACATCCATCGATGAATAATCAGTTGTGAATAGATGCCATAGCAATCGCAGTCTTATGTGCGATCACGAGCCACAGGGGCATAAGTATCAAAATAGTCTATCCTCGACTTTTGTTTAAAGCCCTGAATAACTAATCTAGCCTTGAACTTTTCAATAGTTCCATCTACCTTCATTTTCTTTTGAAAATCCATTTGCAACCTAGAGGTTTGTAACCAGGAGGTAGATCAACCAACACCCAAGTGTTGTTCCTCATGATGGAGTGCATCTCATCATTGATTGCTTCTTTCGAAAGCAATATCACGGGACTTCATTGCTTCTTCAAATGTCTTGGGATCATCCTCAACAATGAAGCAATAGGAATATTGATGCGAGACCTCATCCTTGGTTCCTTCAACTAAGTATAGTTCAAACTCAGGTCCAAATGACTTTGGAGTCCTGACCCTTTTGCTCTTTCTAAGCACAGGTTCAGGTTGTTGAACCACAACCTCATCGGGACCACGATGGTTCACCATCGGGGACCTCGATACCCGTGTCATGAGTTCCATTAGGAATCCTCTGACTTGGTCTAGGGACTGATGAGAATCTATTCTCATCAAAATCTGCATCCCTTGATTCAATTATTGAGTTAACTGAAACATGTTCATTAGGTTTAATAACATAGAACCTAAAAGCCTTGGAATGCTCAGCATATCCAACAAAGATGCAGTCAATGCCTCTTTCACCCAAAGTCTTTTGCTTTGGATCGGGGAGTCTTACAACGACCCTACAACCCCCGACCTTGAGATAGTTCAGGTTGGGTTTCCTTTTAGTCCAGAGTTCATAAGGGGTAACCTTGTTCCTTTTGTTGGGAACCCTATTTAATAAATAGCAAGTTGTTAACATAGCTTCACCCCAGAACCCTTGACTCATCACTGAAAGGACAACATGGAATTAACCATCTCCTTGACACCTGTTTTTTCCTTTCAAAAATACCATTTTGCTGAGGAGTATAGGGAGCAGTTGTTTCATGGATAATACCAACAGACTGAAAGTCTTGAGTATCCATGTACTCACATCCCCTATCAGTCCTTAATCTTTTGATCAAAGACCCAAGTTGTAATTCAACTTCGGTTTTAAACACTTTGAATTTATCTAATGCTTCATCCTTGGTATGTAATAAATAGACATAACAAAATCTAGAAGCATCATCAATAAATGTCATAAAGTACTTCTTATTTCCCAAAGAAGGAGTGGCATGCAAATCACACAGGTCACTGTGAATAAGCTCCAAGATCTTAGTCTAACGACTAACACCCTGAAAGGGTTTCTTGGTTATCTTGGTCAACATGCAAGTTTTACATTTTTGAGTGTCCATGTCAAAAGCAGGGATTAAACCATCCCTAGACATATCTTGCATTCTTTTATAGTGAACATGACCAAGTCTAGCATGCCAAGGGTAGAATCGGTCGATCATATGTGGTCACAAAGTTGAAATAACACTGTCAATGGTAATATTAAGCCTGAACATTTGATTACATAAATAACCAAAACCAATAAAAACACCACATTTAGAAAGAACAAATTTATCAGATTCAATAACTTGTTTATATCCATGATTATTCAAATCACTACTTGAAACCAAGTTTTTCCTTATATCAGGAACATAAATAACATTAAACAAAGTTACAATCTTTCTAGAACTAAACATAAGATCTGCACAACCACGTCCATGCACCAGGGTTGTTGACTCATTTCCCATGTGAAGAATAGAACCATCATTTAGTGACTCATAAGTCTTGAACCAGCTTCTATCTTTTCACACATGAACTGCGCGACAGTCAACCCACCACGCAACATCATCATCCTGCACATAAAAGATTCAGATACATATGTAACATAATAAATCTGAAAAGACTTATTAAACATATTCTGACCTTTCAGTGAGTTGGCTGAACCACCACTCCTGAACCATTAGTGCATGATCCATTGGCTTTACCACCAATTTTAACACCCTTGCAGTCCCTTTTAATGTGACATGTTTTGCCACATTTCCAACAAGTAGGTGTTGCCTTCTTGTTTGGATATGCCCTTGTGTTATCATGATATTTGCGTTTGCCTTTGTTGTCATTGTACATGGTGGAGTTGTTATGCTCCACCATATTGACAACAGATGCACCAGTAGCATTGCCACTCTTTGGCTTGTCATTGTCCTGCACCTTGAGAGATTCCTCAATGTGCGGATGACTACCAACTCAACAAGAGTTACCTCCTCCTTCATATGTTTCAAGGTATGCTTGAAATCTTTCCATGAAGGAGGGAGTTTGTCAATGACACACGAGACTTTGATAGCCTCATCCATGTTCATTTGGTGTTGTGTAAACCTTCCAAGTATTCCAAGAAGTTCATTGTATTGTTCCATAAGTGGTCTTGAATCAGTCATTTTGTAATTTGTGAAATTACTAACAAGGAACTTCTTACTTGATGCATCCTCACCCATATATTTGGCATCCAAGGAATCCCACAGTTCTTTGGAAGATTCAAAGTTGTGATAAATATCAAACAAAGAATCAGACATACCATTCAGAATAAGACCTCTGCATATGTAGTCATCATTCTCCCATTTGCTCCTCCTCCTGATCTGCTCCACAGAAGCATCATCACCATCATCAGGAATACGTGTGGTTAGCACATACACCACACTCATACTTGACAGCAAGAAGTGCATCTTCTTCTGCCACCTCCTAAAGTCCACCCCTTCAAACTTGTCCAGCTTAGCAAAGTTTGAAGCCATGTGTTTCATTGCAGCAGTTGCCATTGATTATCACAAAATAGTTTACTTTGATTGTTGGGGGTTAGTAGCCCAGTAGCAGGGTTAGATAATCAATAACTGTTCAGCAGAAACAACAATTAGTCAGCGATAACAAATACCACTAGGTGGTTACTGGATATCACTTGGAATCGTGTGATCACTTTCCAAAGTAAACTATTCGACCCTAATGCCGGGGTATCACGAATATCTACTTGGGATAAGACCAAATGCAGTTAGAGAATTAGGCACAATTCTATAACCCTTTCCTTATAAGTGTTTAGTTTTTTCTGTGTTTTCATGCATAATCAGATCTCCTATTTATAGGAGGTTACTCTTGAGCTATTCCAATGGAATTATGAGTATTAATCGGCCCATTAATAGCCTCATAATTATCCCTTATAATAGCTTGTGGTTACATGACCAATTAAACGCGTGGTCATAATGCAGTTGTAACGCCATTTAGCAGTACTTTCCATAGCAAGATTACTTTCCACTAGCTTTCACTTGCGGTGGAAATCTGACTCTCAGGTAAACAATCATGCTTGAAAGCACTGCTTATCGTTTCATAGCACTAGCAATGGATACACCACTTCAGTGGAAACACTGCCTATCGGTGGAAACATGCTTATCATCGGTGAAAAACACAAGAATACTTCCACAAGCAGGTACTTTCCTCAAGCAGTATTCTTTCACCAGCCAGTACTTTCTACTAGCACAACCAATACAAACCACTATTAGAGTCAGGGTGTTCATGGACCTTATGGGTGTACACTCCGTACCTCCTAACCCATTACAAGGTGTGAACTCTTCCCACAAGTGCACTAAATTTTCCAACAATATGGATAGTCTAACACATTTACATATATCTTTAATTATTACAAACAAATACTTAACTAGATAAAATGTAAGTAAGTAGTAAAAACATATATAGTAACATGTAATTTTTAAATTTGTACTTAATATAATTTTATGTTGTTATCGATAAAATTTAAAAAAATCAAAGAATATTAATAAACGTTTTTACCATTTATATTAAAAATAACTTAAAAAAAAAATAATAATAACTTTAGAATGTAAGGTTTGTTCAACAATTTTTTTAATCAATGACATACCATTAAGAGCACGTGTGAACGCTAGGATTCTAGTTAACTTTTGATAAACTAAGGTCAAATGCCATACGTCACTATTTTGCCTCATGCAATACTGGTAGGGTACCATGCCAGCACTATAATTCCGATCCATGCATGTCTTTTTATTCAACATTATGCAAAATGTTAACCACTTGCTAGTTGCTTTAAACCTATTCTAAATACTTACAACCACACGTAACCTCAAGCTTCACACCGATTCTAAATACTTACAACCACACGTAACCTCAAGCTTCACATCCTTGTTACCTTCAACATATTTGGCTTAAACGAATGCTAGTGAGTCCCGATCAAGTTGCGGCTACCATCTGTATGTCACCGTCAATATTCAAAATTTGATTATTAGATAATAATATATGATAAACTTACAAGTTTACCAAGCTATTGCTTTGAATGGTTAACAAATCTTCTATACTTTTTGATGGTAGAAAAGTTTTGAAAATAACTTAAATAGTAAGAAGCTTTTGCTCAAACACATCGTGTTAGAGATGTTCTAAGCAAGACTATATCTACCGGTCGACTTATTTAATAAACTTTAACGGCAAATAATAACTTGCTATCGATTAAAGAAGCTAGTTATAATGATAATAAGCTGGATTGTTGATATATAGAAATGTACATATGTGATCATTTCAAACAACATCTAAAAAGTTTTAAGCTTGAATAGAATGGTCCCCATTTCCCTAACTTGTCGGCACATCACGTTACCTTTCTAGAAATAGATCATTATATTGATGCGTTTTTCGAACGATAATCTTGGTTGGGTGACAAAATCAACTTGTTTTGCTAAATTATTTGATCCAAATACACACAATTAGCTTGATTCATGTAATCATGTTATTGAAGAGTTTGCAGCTTTTTAAAAGTATGATAAGCATAAAGAGTGTAAGCAACTAAGCATGCACGTATATTCTAGACTTCTTGATGTCATCACTCATAAGGACAAATATTTCGCTGAAAGATGACAATCTGGAAACACAAACACCTAGTGGAGTGGAGTAAAAAAAGTCAAAGCAAATATCCCCTCCCTTTATTAAAAGCAAATGCCCCCAAATTTAATTTCTTGTCATTGCTGACACATAGATATATTATAGAATCTAGCTGCAGGCCTGCAGCTTAAAGTTGAAAATACTTCATATGTGTCTCTGGACATATATAGCAAAATAATCACATAATCACAAACATTAAATTGAAACTAAATTTGAAGTCAAAATAACCACATCTAGAATAAGCTAAGCAAATGGTTGAGCAGAATGTCAAATGGTTGACAAGATGAATCACATTACAATATTTGCCCAAAAAGACAAATCTTTTGTTGCATGGGGGCACGTAGTTGTTGGGCACACATGCATGATAATTTAAGATATATATGTTTTATTGACTTTGTTTATTTATATATATTTTTAGTTTCTTATTAACTCATTTGAAATTCACATCTTTTCGATAACAACCCTCATTAGGACGTTCCGTCCTACATGTACTTCAAGTTAACAATATTAATTGGCTAAAAAGAACACACACACACACACAAAAAACTACTATATATAACAACTAACAAAAAATAATTTTCATGTTAATGATAATGATGCGATTGCATCACATGATCGATTTTGACTAACGAGGAAAAACATCGTAGCTTGAAAATCAGGTTATCAAATGTCGGATCTTTTAGGTGGTCCTATTTTGGTTACGTAGATAATAATATAATAAAGCCAATATATATGTAAAGTTGTACATGTTTAATGTGTCTAAATTCATGGTACCTTTTAATTCTTCGGTATTTATAACCCACATTCTCACTTTACTTATTACAATCAACGAAAGAGGGGGAGGTTGAAGCGAAGATGGAAGTTTTAGACGATGGTGTTTTGGTTATCAATGTGTCGAGTATCAAGGCCGTTGCGACTTCAAGTACGTATTCAACTTTTTTCTATTTATCGTTTACATGATTAGTTAGTATTAACAATGGTAGTGATCACCATGCACCACCTTTGGCCACCGTACATCACAACCATTGACCACCGCACACCGCCATCTTTGACCACCGTAAACCGCCTCCCAAACACAATTCGGTTATAAAAACACGTACATAAATTTGGATTGATGCAAAGCGAAATTTATTCATAGTTAAGTTTAACACAAACATTTAGTCCATTAATATTGGAAGACGAGGACAAAAAATGTTATTTCGACCTAGCTAACGGTGTGACAGTGACCAGGAACTTAATAGAGACCGGGAGGGGTCGTGCTAAGAGTCAGAATCAGAATCAAATATGGCCGCATGCACAAATTTTTTAAAAAAATTAACACTACATCGAAAAAATTCATAGAGGAATTCACCGGCGGTACCCAGTTAGATCCTTGGTCCCCCCCCCCCCCTTCAAATAAAAATAAAAATAGAATAAGCCGTCCGGATATTTAAAAAAAATGTACACCACCCCCTAAAACAAATATATATTACAATTTGGCCTCTTCGATCAAACTTGTCAAGTTCCGTTATGATGGTGACGGTCGGTGGTGGAGACAACGGCGACGAAGATGATACGGTGACGGCAACGATGGCCGCTGGTGCTGTAAGCTGATACTTGTGGTTCAAACTATTATAATATTTACAAAATATATCAATAATTCAATAGTGTTGTCTGTTTTCTAGATTTCTTTGGTGAAAGCTTATTACCTACGCAATAAAATTTGTCACTTTATTGTATTTTTCACATGTAATAATAAAGCTGTTTAGAGTGTTTACATGGAGTCGATATATTAAAAGGTGGCTTTGTAAACCCACTACTCTAAGTTTTGATAATGGCTAGTTTTGAGGGTTTGCTTTCCATTGTCATATATCAAAACCACGAACCAAACAATATAAACAGGGTTGTTCAATGGATTTTGGAGACCCTGTGCGGTAATGATAATGAGGCCTCATTTTCGATGAATTCTAATGTAAAAAATAAAAGATGGTCGACTTGTTTATTCTCAAACATGCAATTGCCACTTGATGTTTTCTTAATCTCGCATTTTGGCTGTGATCACATAACACTATTCCATAATAAACTTAACAAATGACTTAAATTCATGCATATATAACTTAATAATATATAAAAAGGAGGCCTCATAAAAATGATGGCCTTGTGCGCAATATATAACGAATGACTTAAATTCATGCATATATAACCAATGACTTAAATTCATGCATTTTGGTTGTGGTCACATAACACTGTTCGTAGCTCACATACTTGCCCTTCGTTCATCTCATTCACTATAAGTTGTTACTGTGTTAGTTTTCCTAGTCATTTCTATATGGAAAATGTTAAACGTAGCCTTAAAGACATCCACTATTGTGGTTTATAAAAGAATTTATAAAAATGTACATTGCCCCCCTAAAACAAATATATTATAGTTTGACCCTTTCAGTCAAACTTGTCAAGTTTCGTCTATGACGGTGACTGTCGGTGGTGGCGACAAGGACGATGAAGATGATACGGTGATGGCAACGATGGCCGTTGGTGGTGTAAGCTGATACTTGTGGGTAACTTGCATGGGGAGGAGGGTTTGGTTCACGTTATATAGCTAGGTTCAAACTATTATAATATTTACAAAATATATCAATAGTGATGTCTGTTTTCTAGATTTTTTTGGTAATAGCTTATTATCTACGCAATAAAATTTGTCAGTTTATTGTATTTTTCATATGTAATATATCAATAGTGATGTCTATTACACTTTGAGTAACATCCCTACTATAAAGATGTTATTTTCTCTTTTCTAAGGATCGGTTTATTTAATTTTAGCACTATATACATACCCTTTATTGTTTTTTTTTAAAAGTGCATACCCATTGTCAAGTATATCCCTATAGCCGCCATAGCCGTACCTTCTTGTTTAACGTATTTTGCATGTCCTAGCTCACATACTTGCCCCCGTATTCAGGGGCGGAGCTAGAAAAAAACTCGAAGGGGGGCAAATTTTTTTTTACTGCGTATCGAAAATAGAGTTAAAAAAGAAAGTTGACATTGACAAGCTTAAGTATGTTTGCTTCAAATTATTAACTTGTCTAAATAAATACTGTAAAAAAAATCTAATAAAACTTGTGCAATGGGTCGTTTATCATTCTACTGTATTGATGATACGCCCATAACCATATTCAGTTTTGATGTGCCACATCATTTTTATGTCTATTTACAATAAACTTAAAAAAACGATTTAAGAAGAAAAAGCTAAAATAATAGAGAAATGACACCCCTACTAGTTAACTCACGTGACTCAACTTCACTACAAAACAAAAACTCTTATTTTTCTTTATATATTAAAATATTTGTACTTCCTATTCTTCTTCTTCGAGTTCACTGTAATATTTTTTCATTTCTCCCATGGTTTCTTTCTTCTTCACCATTCCAACAAATAAAACCAACTCCACACTCTAAAAATTGCTTGAAAATTGATTTTGGCTCACAGTTTGGCTACCACATACGCTTTTCTAGGAGGGGTAAATTACAAAAACATCTCAATCGCTCAAGAAATTCACACTACTATTTTTTTCGGTGGGGGGCACTTGCCCACCGTGCCTCCCCTGTAGCTCCGCCTTTGCCCATATTTCATCTTTGTTCATCTCATTCACTATAAGTTGTTACTGTGTTAGTTTTACTAGTCATTTCTATATGAAAAATGTTAAACATAGCCCTAAGTGCATCCACTATTGTGGTTTATAAAAAGATGAAGAGGACAATAATATTGTTAGCCATAGTGAACATATGTTTCATGCTTACATGACATGCATGAAGAGGTCCATATCTTAGACCTCTTCATAATTTAATTCACTAAGTTCTATTATACATTTATAAAGTTTTAACAAGTTTATCTATAATGGAAATAGGTTTATATATAAATCTAAAAGGTTTGTGTGTTTGTGATGTAGCATACAGTACTTATAAATCTATGTAAATATTTATCATAGTTGATGCTCTTAACGTAGAAGACATTAGGGCATGCATTGTATGTTTGTACCTTACTGATAAATCACTCCCCTTCTACGTATAATTAATCCCAACCGGCTTAAAGTACAACCAATTTTGCATCTTTTTAATTTTTAATGTATCCCTTAAGGCTATAATAACGAAACTCTTTCTATATTTATACATCTTGCTAGTGGCGTTCACAAATCGGGTAATACCCACAAGAACCGAAAATCGAAACCGAACCGAACCAAATTTGCCAAATCGAACTGAACTAAATTAAATATCCAGTTTTCGTTTTGGGTATAGTTTTGATAAAATGAAAACTAAACCGAACCGAAAATCAAATTCACGTAGAAAAAAAAAACCACAAAACTCAATATAATTAGATGAAAAAAAAATATAAATTATGTAATTCGAGTTATTCGGGTCAACCCGAAAACCCGAATTCATATTCGGTTTAATCCAACTTGAATTCAGTTCAGTTTGATTTTAAGTTTTATCCAAAAAAATTTCAACCAAACTAACCGTATAAACCAAAAAACCCGATAGCCCGATGAACACCAAAGCATTTCGCTTATCACTCTTTCAATTTTTAAATGGGAGGTTTATGTACTTGCTATGTGTGTTCAAGGCTTCAAGCCCAAATCATAGGCTCAACAACCCATAGTGAAATAGATCATTTATGTACTTACTATGAGTGTGTTCAAGCCATCATAGAGGACCCTTTTAGCCCAAATCAGCAAGGCCCCATGCTAAATTTAACTAGTATCTCATTTTCCTGATTCCAAGTGATACAACAAATTAGTATGATATTACATATATATAGATTTCCCGTTTGACAAACAGTGCTAAAATATTGTAATTGTTTGTTTCTATGATGGTATCATCTATACATCTCTTAGTCGGAGAGCATAATACTGCTAAGCTACAAGCTCTTTGGTTTAAACTGTTTATGTGATTTGTACACCAGTTACAAAACAAAACAAAAAAAAAAAAAAGAAAATACACGATCTCTTGCATTGCACTCTATTACGTTGCTTCTGCCTATTTCGAGTGTTTGCTAACTGCTAAACATCGTCTAATAATTTGTTACGTTTATGGTTTTTGTGTTTGTGTGTGTGTTTAGTTTTCACTAAGCTGAAGGAGAAAATTGAAGAAGCAATAAACAGAAATGATGTCAAAGCGATCGTTCTAATAGGTAAACTGTACGTTGAATTAACATTTACTTTCATGTATCTAACTTTACTCGCTCATAAAACTAATGACATATATACTTTCTTCTTGTTATGTTGGCTAAGTGTGATTTTCTTACTTGATATAGTTAAAAATGATGATTTTTACGGTGAAGTTGACATCAACAACTTCCAAAAAGCGCAGACCGGTACGATTGTTTAGTTATCATCTTCTACAAGCTAGTATCTTACTCCATTTTGTTAGTTCATAATTTTATATGTTAACTGATAATTAAACATTGTTTCCAGAAGACTTGTCTCTTCTACCCGATGTATCAATTGGTCTTGTGCTCAATACCATTGAAGGTCTTGTCAAGTTCTTATACAACTCTGATTTTTCTAAATTATTTTATAAATCTATTAAACTTATGTTCTTATGCCTACTTAGATGCCAAGAAGCCTATAGTTGCTGGAATAAAAGGGTCGTTACTCGGGGTTGGATTAGAAGTTACAATGGTTTGGAATTTGTGCTTCAGGATTTTTGATTAATTTTTGAAAAATTGCAAAAGTTTATTTGTTCTATTATTATAAACAGGGATGTCATGCACGTGTTGCAACTTCTAATGCAAAACTTGGTTTGCCCGAGCTAAAGCTTGGAATTATACCAGGTGCTGGAGGTACGATATTTAATTAGTGATTTGTAAAGGGGTTGAATTAATCTAAAGAAAATTTTATTTTTCTAAATGATTTGTGACTAAGAAAAAGTCTATTTACTTTCTTTAAGGTACTCAACGACTTCCTAGGCTTGTGGGGGTGCAAAGAGCAATTGATATGATGTTGGTGAGTTATTTGTGCGATGTCGTGTAAAGTCAATTATGCATCATGCTACCAATTTTGACAAGTTTTAGATTTGCATTCTGAAACTAAATTATGTGATATGTGACTTGCCGACTTGTAGTCAGAATAATCAGCGTATAATGTTTGGAAGAACTTAGGGGGTGTATGGGATTTGCTTATGTTAGAGTGCTTATATCTACCTAAAAGTTAGCTAGTAATAATCCGAGAGTAAAATAAGCAAGTTAATATGGTACTTAATAAAAAAGGTAAATTACTTTTAAGGTACTCAACGACTTCCTAGGCTCGTGAGATTGCCGAAGGCAATTGATATGATGTTGGTGAGTCCCTCTCTACCAAATTTACAAGATAGTCGACACCATATACATGTCAAGTTATATCTACCTTCTGTTTAATTGCCACAACCTCTTAACTGATAAATATTTTGGCCTACTAAAGAAATATATATGGAGATAGGCGATAGCTGATGTATGGTGAATATTTGACTGGAGTTTTTCTTTCCGTAGACATCTAAACCTATACTCTCTGAAGAAGCGAAAAAGCTAGGTCTTGTTGATGCTATTGTCCCTCCTCAAGAGTTACTAAAAGTGTCAAGGCAATGGGCATTAGATATTGCCGAAAAGCGTAGACCGTGGGTCCGGTCCCTTCACAGCATCGACAAGATTGGCTCTCTATCAGAAGCAAATGAGATAATTAGGGTTGCGAGACAGAAAGCCAAGCTGACTGCACCTAATATGCCACAACACCTAGCATGCCTTGATGTAGCATGCCTTGATGTAATTGAGGAAGGTATTTTGCAAGGAGGATACCCTGGTGTTTTGAAGGTTTGTTTGTTTGGATTCCTTTTGTCCTAAAATAATTCGATAAGGCTATTACAATATGGCCCAAATAAATGCAGCATTTCCCGTCAAATACAGGCATACTTGACCCATTTGGATAAACATTAACTAGATGGACCTATAATGAGTAAATGCGTCAAACATTCTTATATCGCTAAGCAACCTAAACTTATACGTATTATTTTTCCTCAGGAGGGCAAAGTTTTTAACGAGCTTGTGGTTTCAGACACATCAAAAGGTCTATGTCATATGTTCTTCTCACAATGTGCAACTTCAAAGGTATAACATCCTTAATAGTGTGAATATATTTTACTTTGTGAATATTCTACATGTTTAGCTTATTGTTCATCACTGGCAGGTGCCTAACATTATTGGTATCGGACTCAAGCCAAGGGCCGTCAAGAAAGTAGTTGTGATTGGTGGATGTTTAATGGGTTCCGGAATAGCTACAGCCCTTATCATCAGTAACATATTTGTTGTTCTTAAGGAAGTCAACTCTGAGTATCTTCTAAAAGGAATAAAAACAGTAGAAGGTAGGATCTGCATTTTGATTTTTGACAAATCGAGTTTATTCTGCCACTTATATACTAGAGATGATACTTAAAGGTAGTATTTACTTGTAGCAAATATCCGAGGTATGGTTGCAAGGAAAAAGCTGGCACAGTCCCGCGCTGAAAAAGCGTTGACGATGATTAAAGGGGTATTAGACTACTCAGAATTCGAGGATGCGGATATGGTCATTGAGGTATCTTCATTAATGGATTATCCCTTGTTTATTTTGAATTTCCATGTAACTTAATAACATCGGTGTACATAGTTGTTTGAATAGCTACTTTTTGTAACAGGCCGTTATTGAGAACGTTCACTTAAAGCAAAAAATATTCAGTGAGATTGAGAAGGTGTGTCCGCCTCATTGCATATTGGCAACGAACACGTCTACCATTGACCTGAATTTGGTGGGTGAGAAACTAAGGTCTCAAGACCGAGTTGTGGGCGCTCATTTTTTCAGGTTAGGTGATACAGCCCACATCTTTAGAAAGTTCTGTATATTTTATTAGGAATTCACTTTGGCGACTTTCAATCCATTTAACGCATTTCAGTTTTAGGTATAATCTTAAATAATATGACCTAAATATATATTTGAAATGTTAACAGTCCTGCCCATGTGATGCCTCTATTGGAGATTGTTCGAACAGAAAAGACTTCTGCACAAGTGATTCTTGATCTAATGACAGTTGGAAAAATAATAAAAAAGGTTCCCATTGTTGTGGGAAATTGTATGGGATTTGCTGTTAATCGTACCTTCTTTCCATACAAACAAAGTGCACATATCTTGCTTCATCTAGGTGTGGACTTGTTCAGAATTGACAGATTGATTAGCAGCTTCGGTCTCCCAATGGGCCCATTCCAGTAAGTTTCTGCACCAAAACATTTAATTGGTTTAGAAGTCTGGATGTGCGTTTTGAATGTGTTTATTGTTATCAACTTGTGATTGTAGGCTTGAAGACTTGAGCGGATATGGTGTCGCAGTTGCTTTTGGTAAAGAATTTTCTACGGCTTTTCCTGACCGCACATTCAACTCCCCTGTAGTTGACCTTCTCATTAAAAAAGGAAGAAATGGTAACCTTGTTATTATATGTGCTCAAGTTTCATATTTTGTTAGCTTCCAAGAACGAGTCTTATGTCTACATAACACTCGTGTTTCAGGTAAAAACAATGGAAAAGGTTATTACATTTATGAAAAAGGCAGCAAGCCAAGACCCGACCCTTCGGTGCTACCAATTATAGAGGAATCAAGAAAGCTAGCCAATCTTATGCCACAGGGGAAGGTAACTTTTAAGTGTGATACAAAGTTTTAAAAAATGAAATGAAAGTCTATGCATAATCATAATAGATTTATATAAATATAATATTTTTATAAAGATGTCAGGATTACCGGTTACTGAATGACACAAATGGGACACAATGCCAATATTATTTACTTCCGAGATTGCTAAGAAACACTACACAAAAATTTCATCTGTTTTCACATATTCATCTGTGTTGATTAGACTCTGAAAGTAATGTAGTTACCTGAATTTTTTGTGGTAGCCGATATCCGTGACTGACCAAGAAATAGTAGAGATGGTACTATTTGCGGTAGTAAATGAGGCATGTCGTGTTTTAGAGGAAGGAATTGTTGTTCGAGCATCGGACCTTGACATTGCATCCGTTCTTGGGATGAGTTTTCCTTCGTACCGGTACACATTCATATTATCTCCTAACTTTCCACTCACTTGTTTAATCTGTCATTGGCAATTTCCAAAATCGTTCAGAATTAGGAAAACTGTGTCCTTTAATTTTGCATTTTGTTCAACACATTAAAAGGCTACGTAGTATGATTTGACTAATTGATAATTTTTTGGTTCTGGTCGCAGTGGTGGCATCGTCTTTTGGGCAGATTGGGTAGGAAGTAAACACATATATACAAGTCTTAAAAAATGGTCTGAAAAATATGGCAACTTCTATAAACCGTCAAGATACTTAGAAGAGCGAGCTATGAACGGTGTACCTCTGGTGAGAATAATCCTAATCCTCTATTATGCATACCATCATTGTTAAAAGTTTGTCATGATAATTTACACGCTTATTAAATTTTGATTGGGGATATGAGAGTGTTCGCTGGTTGATCAGTCCATCCAATCCGACCCATTACAACCTGACTAAAAATACTGTAATATTTTATAAAGTAACCCTGTTTTGGAATTTCTTGGAAGAAAGATACAAAAACATTATTTTTAACTTATTTCCATGTGTGTAACGTGTCGATATGATTTTGCAGAGTGCACCAGTTTCAGCACCTATGAGCTCTAGGGCTCGACTGTAAGCAAGACTATCTACACAGGTTAACTTACATGAAGCCAGTTGTCAAATAAATCTAGTATTATACTTAAGACTTTAACGGCATAAGTTTCCGGTTAAAGGAACTACTAATGTTAAGATGGATTATTGAGGGTGATACAGGAATGTCGATGGTTCCTAACTTCATTAAAAAACATGTTACAGTACTTTTCTAGAAATAAAGCTTTTAATCATTATAGTAAATATTAGTTGGTATTCTGTTAACGAGCTTCCAAAAATTACCTGGATTGTGTGTTTTTGATTTTCTGTTCTTTAGAGGGAAACATTCGCGGTGAACAGTTAAATGAACATAAATATACTGTACTTAAATGATAAACACTATAATTTTTATCATTAAGATGAGACACTTTATTTTGGATACTGACAATCCACTACATACCAATGGATGCATCTGGACCGTTTGATCAAAAAGACATCTTTTAATAATAAAAAACACGGAGGGGCCAGTCCTGCCAATTCAGCAAACTTACCCACCAATCCCACCCAAGACCTTTCACTTTCCCAAATTCCCCATCAACAAAATCTGCACTTTCTCTCTCTAACCAAAATAAAAAAATGCCATAAAAATTTAAAATCAGCCGCTTTTAACTGTTAAAATCAAAGAAAAAACACAAAAAATAGAAGAATCATCAAGTGCAGAAGCAGATCCACACAAAAAAAAAGGGTTAAAAATGAACCTACTAAGTCTCGAGATGAAGGTATGATGCTTCCGACTAATTATTTACTACCTCCGTCCCAAAATTATTGTCTCATTTTGACTTTTTCAGTCTTTACTTTTCAACTTTGACCTTAAGTACTTTTGTTTATATTACATAATACTTGATACAAAATATATGAACGGAGTAAGTTTTAAATGTATTTTCATTTGATATAATTTTTATCAAAAATTGTATAACACAAATAAAAATATTTAGAGTCAAAGTTAAGAAAGAAAGACCGAAAAAGTCAATAGGGGACAATAAATTTGGGACGGAGGGAGTAGATGTTTTATTGAATCTCTAGTGATTTGGTATTTATTTATGAATATTATTGCTACTTATGAAGATCTTTGTGTATTTTTTTGTTGATTTTTGATGGGATATTGTGTGATGCATGTGAAGATTATGTACTTGTTTGATTTTTATTGGGGGATTGTTATAATAAATTGATGAATGTTGTTATGAAATACAGAAAAATAAATTTGTTTGGTGTGATTTTTATTGTGATTGTGACAAGCTTTTGGTTGTATTTTTTAGTGTTTAAAATTTGGTTGAGTTTCTGAGTAAAACACTTTGTATACATGGATCTGTGAGTGTTTGATGAAATGTGTGAGTGAAAAGTATCATACGTGTAGTATCACTAGTGATATTTGAAAAAAACTGTACATAATTTGAATAGGTTTTTTTGTTTATTTGTTAAAATTTATTATATGTCATGTATAGTATCACTTTTGATAGTTTATTGTTATTGTTTTGTAATCATAGTTAATCTTTTTTTTTTTTTTTTTTTTGCTAAATGTTTTGATGAGATAATATTTATTGTGAGTAAATGATGTATAGTCGTCAATCAAATTTTTGACTCCATCTCCAGAGATTCATAAAATTAAAGGTATATTGTAACGTATAGCATGTCTCCTTTAGAAGAATTAATCGTGATAAAACCCCGAATGTATGCGGTGTACTTGATTTAACATTTAGCTTATATGTTATATCACAGTGATACATACATTCAAGAGAATGCATTATACTTACTAGATAGAATGTTATATTGGTATCCCTAAAAACACGAATATTTATTCTACAGTATGAACACTTTGCTGTTTTTGTAGATTTTAGTAGTTTATTGAGGAATTGTTGTGAAAGTTAGATGATTTATGAGAGACTTAACAAGCTAAAATAAATATCGTGACTGTAACATGCTTTTGTTAGATTTGTGGTATATATATGTGCATAATGGATAGATTGAGCATGCTTCGATATGTTTAAAAACGGTATTTGACTCTAGTATTAGTTGGTAGTATATCACTTATGATAAAACAGTTCCAATGATTGCTTATTGTTAGTATATCACATGTGATATAACAGTGGTAACGATTGCTTATTTGTAGTATATCACTTGTGATACAACAGTTATAATGATTGCTTATTGGTAGTATATCACCTATGATACAACAGTTGTAATGATTGCTTGTTGGTAGTATATCACCTATGATATTTGATGACGATATACTTATTCAGTTTATATATCACATATGATATTAAAAAAATAATGAACTATTCATACACTAACATGGTATATATTTTATGCAGATTTGAATATAAAACCGAGAACTATCAAGAAGCAAAAAGAAGAATTGACGGTGAAAGGAAAAAAGACCTTGAAAAAACAACCAAGTCAAACTAAAGAAGTAAACAAAGAAACAACATCATCACCGACAACACTAACAATACCAAGCAAATTAACAAAATCCACTGCTAGACCTTTAAGCTTAGAAAACACAAAGAACAAAAACAAAAACACATACACTACCAACAAATTCGAAAGAAACATCACGTGATATCAATGCGGGATCTACAACCACCAATACCACCAACGAAGCTGTTGAACTGACAACAGAGACTACATGTAAGAAAGCAAAGACAGTTCTGAGAAGAAGAAGATAAATGAAGAAGAAGAGGCTGGAAACTAAAAAGAATGAAGTGGGAATGAATACAAAAGAAGGGGATGCTCATAAAGCTGACAAGAAGAAAGTTGTAGAAAATAAAAAGACAAAAGCATCAATTAGTAATTTTCTTTTGCTACTTAAATTGTAATTTTCTCTTGCTACTTAAATTGTAAACAATGATAATTTCTATTCAGTTGTAAACAATGTTTTTTATCTGAATATAACTTCTTTTGGTAATTTTATTAGAGTATAACAAGTGATATTAAGGAAAAGTCAGATAAAAATACCATTGACTTCATGAAGAAAACTATAAAAATAAAAAAAAATGACATATTCTAAAAATCAAACAAAAATAGGATTAATTCAGCAAAAAAAAGTCAACATATATATCAATTAAAGAATAACATTACAAGTGATACATGTCAAAAACAAGTAAACACATGAATGATGTAAACATTTCATCATTTTCATGCTTTATCACAAGTGATAAAATGACAAAATATTTCATAAACTCACAAAGACCTCATAAAAATTAATTCCAACTATTCATCACAAGAGATACATAAATTCTAATTTATGACAAAGACGGGGCTTGGAACGAGGCTTCAGTTGCAATTGCTTTTCGCATAGCACCATCTTGACCAATTACAATGATATTCGGATAACGCACAAAAGCTTTCTTGAATGCTTGGAGTAACTATACACAAGATTCAGTAGTTTCATTCTTAAGCGGAACTGGAACCAACAGTAACACATCGTGTGATTGTCAATTGCATAAAAGGCACAAAACCATCGTTATGCCGGATAGATAAATATCTCAGGTGATAATATATACAAAATTAAAAAGCATACTTGTTTGTTTTGTATGTGGCATAAAAAGAGACGATATCACCAAACTATTTGTTTGCAAAAAAATGGCTCAATCAAATGAAAGAATCAACAACAACTGCAACTGTTGTTCAAAAAAGCACAACAGCTCCACAAAACAAATTGAAGAAGCTCAAACAACTTTGATATCACCTACGATATTATAAGATCCTCCATTACCACAACTGATTCAACAAAATAAAAGTCGATACACACCTGTGATATCACTGATGATGTCACATTTGATATCACCTGTGATATCACTTGTGATATCAAATGTGATATCAAATGTGATATCACATTTGATATCACCCGTGATACGACTGAGAAACCAGCAATACAAAAAAGAGAAAAGGAGAAAAGCATAACCTCAAGTATAACACACTGGGTCTTTTAATCTTCTGTAATTAACCGACTTACATGATTCCAAATAGGGTTTAAGTTGCAATCAACAACCTTTCTTTTGAACTTTTCAAGTGGCCGAATATATGCAATCACATAAGGATTAGACTTCCCAATCATTTCCATGTTTTTCATATTATTTGCCTTCACGATTGTTAAGGTAAGCAGTCCTTGTGGCTTAAGCTCTAGGTCACTGCGCAATTGTCAAATAGTACATCAAATTTGCATCACCTCAGATATAGAGTGATGGAGAAAGCAAAATACAAAAAGCACTAAAACCATTCAAAAGGACGCCATTTAGAAAAATGAAAATAAGCATCAACTAATGCAACATAGGATATGATTACTCATTTACAATAACTACAATGCACTTTGATTAATTCCCTAAAGCTTGTTTATTCAAATAAATATTTTTGATTTGGTCATATATGAAATGATGGACAAAACAGGAACATGTGATTGCTTTTCAAATTGTGAATTCCTCTCTTAGGCATTTTGTCAAACACATTCCATGCATCAAATTTTCATCAATTCACTCATCCGAAAATGATATCATACTAAAACCTAATGCTACTCACAATCTAAAACATAAACTAAAAGTATCAAATAAACAAAATTTTACAAGAGATAATACAAATATTACTAGTGATAATACACATATCTGCTCAACTTCAAATATCATGGTATACTACGCATCTGATACATAGCGATTCAAAACAACAATCAAACAAAAACAGACATTCAAATGCGCTTAAAACAAAAATTCAACTAACAACTTAATTAATAAGCAGAATTACATGAGCATATAACAAGATTATCAAATATTTTTCACTCACACATTTCATCAAACACTTGGTGTGCAACTTAATAAGAAGGAATGTCAACAACTTGATCTACATAATTAAGAACCGATCAACAACATTATCAACCGCAACAACATCAATCGAATCAACTTCAAACGAGGCGGTTCATTCAAATCAAAAGAAGACATAAAAAAATGATGAAATGATCAGGAGGTGATGATGAAATGATGATCGGAATGGTGATGGTGATTGGAATGGTGATGGTGATGGTGATCCAACTGATGATGATCAAAAGGTAATAGTTGATTGGAATAACTACTTTTGGAGGGAAATGATGAGAGCAGGTTAGGAGGAAAACACACAGTATCTGTGTAAAAAAAATGAAGCGAATGAACAAAAAAAATAAGAAAAGGCTTTATATAGTTGGGATAATTAAGGTTAAGCATATTAAATCTTAGGTTAATCCCCACCATTAGATCAAAATAGATGAATGGTGGGGATTTGTCCATTGGTAAGCACCAAAATAAAGGTATGCAAATGAAAATTCCTCTCATTAAGATACAACAATTATGCATCTCTTGACTTCTTAAAACTGTCCGGATTAAGGTTTGTAAGGACCTTTTTATAATGTGTCTGGATATAGGTTCGAGTTTAAGGTAAAGAGTGTTATTTTTTCAAAGAAAAACTCATTACAAACAACCTCATCTTCAACCTCGCCTCACCTCACCTACCCCATCATTCTTCGGTCTTCTAACGCACCACATTCCGAAAACTCTCATCTTCACCACCATGAAGAACGTACACATACATCACCACCATTTAATCATTCTATTTATATTAATAAATTTTGTTCTTAGAATCAGTCTCTCTCCCCTCAGATTAATGTTTTACTATCTACGTCTTACCGCACAAAGTCCAAATTACCCTATGGAATAGGTTCAAATTGTTGTGGAATAACCGCGATAATATCCCACCGATTAGGTAAAGAGTGTGAATCTTTCAACACCACAACTATACCCCAAATTAGCTTATTGAAAATTAGACAATATCGAACTAAACACGAGAATGTAACACCAACAAATTATATATTTCTCAAACTATTGAAACATATACTACTACAAAAAAGAAAGGAAGAAAGAACTCACTACATAAGATTGCTTGTGTGTGTTTTGGTGTACTAAACTCAAAGGAAATGCTTCTATTTATAGGCTTCAACTCTTCACAAGTAGCAAGCACCTTGCTTATCTTCAACTTGCATAATCTGTATAAAATCTTGGATAAGATTCCATATCTTTCATAAGATTTCATATCTTTTTCAAGTTGCATATCTTGGACAATATTGAGCCATTATTCAACAAATCTCCACCTTGGCGATATACCAATTCCTTCAATCTCGCTGTCAACCATCGTTGGTGGAGTCTTCAAACAAATCTTAAACTGAACTTGATCCCAACTACTACTTTAGTTAGCATATCTGCGGGATTCTTAGAAGTATGGATCTTCTGGATCCTGACTCCACCTTCTTCCAATATCTCTCATATGAAATGATACCGAACATCAATGTGCTTCGTCCTTGCGTGATAAACTTGATTCTTCGCTAAGTGAATTGCACTCTGACTGTCAGAATGCATCGTGACAAATTTCTGTTTGATTCCAAGTTCATCGAGCAACCCTTGAAGCCAAATTGCATCCTTTCTGACCTCTGTCGCCATATATTCTGCTTCCGTAGTTGACAAAGCAATAGTTGACTGTAAGGTTGACTTCCAACTAATTGGAGCTTTTGCCAGAGTAAAAATATAGCCTGTAGTAGATCTTCGCTTGTCTAAATCTCGGCATAGTCAAATCGCAATATCCCGCTACCATGACTACTTCCATGCTCAAATACTAACCACATCAATCGGTGTTATGGATGTACCGCAATATCCATTTCACGACTTGCCAATGTCCTTTTCGAGGGGTTATGCATATACCGCTCACCATCCCAAAAGCATGACTAATATCCGTTGAGTACATATCATAGCATACATTGAGCTACCGACAACATTTGCATAAGGCACTTTCTCCATGTATGCCCTCTCTGCATCATTTTTTGACATAGCAAACTGATCTTAAATTGAGAAGCGAGTGGAGTACTAACTCATTTTGTTTGGCTGTCGAACCTAAAACGCTTTAGAATCCTTTTTAGATATTGTTTCTGAGTCAAACAGAGCTTCCTCAATTTTCTGTCTCTGACTATCTCCATGCCGAGAATCATCTTTGCATCACCGAGATCCTTAATCTCAAATTCGCTTTTCAACCGAGTCTTTAACTTTTCAATCTCTTCTAGACTTTGAGAAGCTATCAACATATCATCTACATATAGAAGAAGATATACGAAGGACCCATCTTGTAGCTTTTTCAAATACACACAATGGCCATATTTGCTTCTTGTGTACTTCGACTCCATCATAAACTTATCAAATCGTTTGTACCACTGCCTTGGGGATTGCTTCAATCCGTACAACGATTTATGAAGCTTACATACTTCATGCTCTTTTCCATCAACTTTGAATCCTTCTGGCTGAACCATATATATTTCCTTTTCCAAGTCTCCATGTCACATCCATCTGAACTAGTTTCAAATCCAACTATGCTACCAAAGCTAACAAAATTCTAATAGAGGAGTGCTTTTCCACGGGAGAAAAAACTTCATAATAATCAATTCCTTCTTTCTGAGCATAGCCTTTAGCTACCAATCTTGCTTTGTAGCGAACATCATCCTGGCTAGGAAATCCTTCTTTCTTTGCATACACCCATTTGCATCCAACTGCCTTCTTCCCTATTGGGAGGTTGGTTAACTCCCATGTTTGATTCTTCTCAGGCGCATTTCATCGCCATGGAAATCCTCCACTTCTGCCTCTCTGAGTCTCGAACCGCTTCAGAGTAAGTAGTAGAAACATCATCAACTGCAACTGAAGATGCACAAGCCACCGTATCAATAAGGCGAGCAAGCCTTTTAGTGTTTCTTTTGGGCTTGCTGGTAGCAATTGATTCATATTGTTGCTGTGGAGGTTCTTCGATTTGAACCTCCTATTCATCATAATCTCCTTCTACCATAGGAGAATCATCAATCATTTCTCTATCATCTGGTACAATTATTCTTTCAAACTCCACCTTTTTGGGAGTTCCATCTAACTGCTTAGCATTCACCTTCTTCAACATGGTAGATTCATTAAAGGGTGACATCCCCTAAAGATCGTCTTCTTTGTCTCTGGACACCATAGACGATAGCCTTTGATTCCAGAGGTAATCCCCATGAATAATGCTTTCTTTGCTCTGGGATCCAACTTTGATTCCTTCACATGATAATATGCACGGGAACCAAACACATGCAAGGAATCATAATTTGTAGTAGGTTTTCCATGCCATTTCTCAAATGGTGTTTTCCCATCAATAACAGTAGATGGAAAACGATTAACGAGGTGACACGCATACGTCACAGCCAAGCCCAAAATTCTTTACCCAACCCAGCATTTAACATACACCGAACTTTCTACAGCAAAGTTCGGTTCATGCGTTCTGCCACCCCCATTATGTTGTGGTGTATGCCTGACAGTGAAGTGTCTGACAATGCCTTCGTCTTCACAAAATTTTGTGAAATGATCATTTTTATACTCTCCGTCGTTATCTGTTCAGAGATGTTTGATCTTTCTGCACGTCTGAGTTTCCATCATCTTTTTCCACTTGATGAACACTCCTAGCACTTCATCCTTTATCTTCAATGTGTACGCCCAAATTCTTCGAGAAAAGTCATCAACAAAGGTCACATAGTAGTGTCTCCCTCCTAAAGAGCTTGTCTTTGAGGGACCTCATACGTCAGATTGGACATAATCCTAGATACCTTGTGTCTTGTGGATAGCTGTCCCAAATTTCACCCTTGTTGTCTTCCCGTTGATGCAATGCTCACAGAGATCCAACTTAGAGGAACTTACTCCTTTCAATAATCCTTCCTTTATGAGCAAATTCAAGGATTTCTCTCCTGCATGTCCTAAGCGCATATGCCATAGTTTCACAGCTTCTGAATTTCTATCACCATCTGCAGGTACTCACAGTTCCAACAACCGTTCTACCCTTGTAGTGATATGTGTTGTTTATTTTACGAATACCCTTCATTACTACAAGTACGCCAGAGATGATCTTCATAACCCCATCCTTTGCTCTTACTTCGAATCCTTTAGATTCTAAGGTACCTAGAAATGAGTTTCTTTTCAAATTTGTCAAATAACTGAACACCTTTCAAGGTCACAACATTTCCATCTTCATTCGCAATCAAACGGACCAATCCCATGAGTAGTGAGGGGAGTTTCGTCTACCGTATAAACAACTTCCTCATTTTCTTCAAAATTACTAAACCACTCTCGATGTGGTGTAATATGATGTATGCGGAATCTAATAGCCATACATCAGAAGCATTCTTTGTTGATGATGTTGCAAGTGAGATATCTGATTCTTCATCATCACACTTGGTGACATTCGCCTCTGCTACAACTTTCCTTTTGTAATGATTGTCCTTGGTTTTCAACTTTGGACAATCTCTCTTCCAATGGCCTTTTTCATGACAGAAAGCACATTCATCTTTGCTTAGTCTTTGCCTCGACTTGGATCTCCATCTCTTATCGGTACCCTTCTTCTGTGAACGACCTCTGACCAGCAAAACATCTGCGTCTCCACTTGAACTAATCTGCTTGTCCTTCCTTCTCAGTTCTTTACTATACAAGGCGGCACAAACTTCACTAAGAGACACATCATCCTTTCCATTAAGTAGAGTTGTTTCAAGCAACTCGTACTCCTCCGGAAGCGATCCCAACAATATCAATGCGGCAAAAACTTCACTAAGAGACACATCATCCTTTCCATTAAGTAGAGCTGTTTCAAGCAACTCGTACTCCTCCAGAAGCGATCCCAACAGTATCAATGCTAGATCCTGGTCTTTGAACACCTCATCCATATTCATCAAATCAGTTACTAGATGGTTAAAACTGGTAATGTGATCATTCATCGTGGTATCGCTTCTTCATAAAGAGCTTATTCTGACAATTTTTCTTCAAAAATTTCTCTTCCAACGCCATCCACAGTTTATAAGGATGTTTCTTTTGAGAAAGCATATCATTGCTCTCTCGAAAGACATGAACGAACCGTACCACAAGCTAACCGATTGATGGTTAACCAATTCCTCTCTTCTACATCCTCGGTTTACTTTCTTCCAACGGCAATGTCTAGACCTTGTTGGAAAAGAACGTCTAGAACCTCACTTTGCCACATACCGAAATGGCTTGATAAAACCTCCACCGCCAATCTTGCATTCGTCAAGACTGGTCTAGCCCAACTTGGAGATGTTGGATCCACCGATGTGGAAGGTTTGTCAACTATGCTATCCACCATTTCGTGTACAAATTAATTTTCAATAGCTTCAACCAAAAAACCAACGGATTCTTTTCGATGTAGAGGATCAAATTTAATTGCAACCACAGAGCATACTAAGAATAACCTCGGCTCTTGATACCACTTGTTGTGGAATAACCGCGATAATATCCCACCGATTAGGTAAAGAGTGTGAATCTTTCAACACCACAACTATACCCCAAATTAGCTTATTGAAAATTAGACAATATCGAACTAAACAAGAGAATGTAACACCAACAAAATATATATTTCTCAAATTATTGAAACATATACTACTACAACAAAGAAAGGAAGAAAGAACTCACTACACAAGATTGCTTCTGTGTGTTTTGGTGTACTAAACTCAAAGGAAATGCTTCGATTTATAGGCTTCAACTCTTCACAAGTAGCAAGCACCTTGCTTATCTTCAACTTGCATAATCTGTATAAAATCTTGGATAAGATTCCATATCTTTCATAAGATTTCATATCTTTTTCAAGTTGCATATGTTGGACAATATTGAGCCATTATTCAACACAAATATGTAATAGGGGGTGTATGCAACGGTGGTTACTTTCATCATGACATCAATCTTTCAAAAATGGAGGTTCGTTCTATCGTCTGGCATATTGACGGTCACAATTGTTACATATTGGTTTTCACAAACACACAAATATACAATAACAATGGGCGTATAAGATGAGTTCTAGAGAGAGAAAGTGAAGAGTGTTGGGAACTTTAGTGAGACAAAGAAAAATGATATTGAAAATCTCCAACCCTTTGCCTTGGGAGGCAAAGGGTATTTATAGTTTCTTACAAGACACGCCTCCTACGGGTACATGGATCAGGCATACAGTGGGTAAAGATCCGTCCGTCCTCCACGGTGTTACTTAACAAACTACTCACTATAATTAAATGACTACGACTACGAGCTTTCTAACGATTACATATACTTAAGGTGACCGACACTTTAACTTCCGGATTTTCTAAATCCTAACAATCTCCCCCTAAGGGAGGTCACCTTAAATTACATTGATTACATACAGATATTATATTTTGGATGTTCTTGGATTCTTGATTAAGTTCTTTGCTCTGTAGCTCGTAGTCTTTGATTCTTCATGTTCCGCATGTTTTGTTCATTCTAGTGGAGGTCTTTAACTGATCCACGTGATGGTGAGTTTTGAGCCAGTTTTGGGGATCATTGGCCACAGCAAATCTCTGACTCATCCTTTGATGTATCGCCATTATGTGAAGTTGTGACTTTCGGACCGACATGCTCACATTTTGGATCATGATATCTTTTCATCAGAGTAGCGGAAGCCTTGTTGATTCGTGATTTTTGTATCAGAGTAGCAGAAGCATGGATTGAAAAATATCAGAGCCATTTGATAAAGATATGCACTTATCATGATTTCTTTAGATGTGAAGGCGATGTGTGAGCATGCGGCTATGGATTGACTCCTCAATTCTGACCAGCTGCAACCGTAGGGTGTTCATGCATACAACAGTTAGCAATAAAGCACACGAAAGTGTCTTTGATCACTTTCGTTGAATTGAGTGCATGGCCCACGGTTCCCGTTGATCGGTACAGAAATGCTTGCTTGTGATCGTATAATTCGAAGAATCTCCTTGGCGAGGTTTCAATGATTGCTCTAGCCGTTCTCAAACCGGGCGTCTCAAAGACAATACGGAGTGAGTGAACCAGCGAATTTGAGATTCACTGATTGATGAAAAAGATTTGAAAACAATCGTGTATTGCTTAATATAAAGGGTTTTGCAATACAATGAATGTTTTATAGAAAATCAATTTTCAATCATAAATACCCTTTTGATTTTGAAGATATAATACACAGTCGATGTGCTAGAGAAAAGAGTTTTTGAGCACAACGACCGGTTTTTCAAAGGTATCCGTCAATCCATTTTCCTGGCCCAGGATTGATTCAATAATAAATCGCTCCATTGATAAAGTCCAGATGTCACAAGTTAGTCTTGGCAATACCACAAGGATAAAGCGTATGACTCTCAAAATATATTCTCAGATTCCACATTGTGTGAAAGCTGAGTCTTCATTGATTGTCTCCTAATGAGATTTATTGATGATCTCTTGGCTCTAGACTCAATTGTGCATTTTGGTTTCCTATCCTGGAGACTAGGGAGAGGGTCTCCTTCTTCAATATCAACAATCTCTAAGAGAAATTCGATAGATTATGTAGGTTCCCCGTGAGAATGAAACAAGTCCTTTTAAGAGGAACTTGAGTAGCTTGGGAAGTTCAGGTCACGCGTCACTAGGTCCATGACGTCTTGTCTTCAATCTTGGCGTTACCTTGGTAACCACCGGAGTATATATGTATTGAACCGGTTTCGCCCTAAGGTTGAATTATTATAGGGCTATTTCTTTTCACCCTTTTTTACATTCAATTCTTTTTCATTCTTCAACCCCTTCAGTGCTTACCGAGACTTCATAACTAGAACCTTGTTGGGTTTATTCCAATACTAGCTCGTCTGGTCCGCGCCTCTTCCCATATTCTCATTTTTCTCCTTTATTCAATATACCTAAGGACTCTACACTATCTAGTGGATTGTCCCTGGGTAGATCCCTCCGCTCTGGCCGGATCGTGGGAACGAATACCTAACCTAACCATCCTTATATCTCCATGCATAAAGTAAAATTAGTGGTGTCTTTTGGTATTGTTCATTCCGCCTCGAAACCAATTGAAAACCATTTGAAAAATCAATCAAGGTACTTGTGATATAAAATCAAAGTATTTTGTACCTTAATTGTTTTTGATATTTTAGAAATGCTTCCCCTCAACATGTGCTTCAAGTATTAGGAATTATTTTAGCATATGGAGGCAAGAGGACTTTTGAAATCTTAGATTGAGAATGGAAGATTCAATCTTTGAATAACCTTTTCTAAAATGATCATCATCACTTCCCGATTAAATCAAATAATTTAAGTATTTTGGATAAAATATTTTGGGAAGGATGAGGTTTTCTTATGATTGCTCCCCCTCAATATATTCATCGAGATTCGACAGAGTTTTGTACATATTAGAAGGAACCTGCACTTTGAGACAAATTAATCACGTTTCAATTCCATTTTGTTTAAGATATATGATCCTCCTTAACATGTGCGTGGAAAATTTGAAATCGTTTGGCACATGTAGGGAGGAGAGCTTGTTATTATATTTCTAAACCACTTATCGAATTATCAGTTTATATCAAATTTAAATCACAAATTCTCCCCCGATCACAATTTTCAAATCCTTTGAGATTTGTGATCTCTATTGATTTAAATTATGTTTGAAAACTTTTGAGGAGAATTGTGACTTGATTTTGAAAAACATTTTAACTGATAAGGATCAGATTCTGAAACTTTAAACTCCAATCATTAAACATGCTTAAGTATCATATGAAAACATAACATTAACCAAGGTCTGGATCCAATTGTACAAAAACATTGTTTCTTTTGATTATCCAAAAGTAGACCTTGCTCGTTTACGTGTCAATTGATTGAAAAATAACTTTTTGATTTGATTGAAATCATTCTCCCCCTCAATCAATGACATAAGTTGTTGATTGAGAGATAGAGATTTTGACAAATGATAAGTCCAGATGATTTTCAAAAATAGAGTCCGAGTTATTTTAAAAGCAATTTTGTTTTCATTAGATGACAAAAAATTTTCAGAAGAATATTTAGAATGAAAAATATTTGTGAAGGAAAAATTTGTCTTTTTGGCGACAAACATTTGTTTTTAGAATCAAAGCATGATTTTCTTTTTAATAAAAAAATAAGATTAAGCATGGCTCTGTTCTTTCTTTTAAAACGGGTTACTACCTGAAATGACAATAAACCATCATTTTTCTCCATCTCCATCTCAATTTTTTTTTTTTTTTTTTAAATTTGAAAAGTTTTAATACTTTGGATCGAACTTCATCTAAAGACCCGTGTCATTATTAAATGACATTTCAAAGTCCGTAGATGTTATCGATACCAGAAGACATGTCTTAGAAAACAATTTTTTTTGGAATTTTTCAAGATTTTCTAATTTTTATGGATTTTGAAAATTTTATATTTTTCTATTTTCTTTTTGTTTGTTTTATAATTTTGTATTTTGCTTTTTGATAAGATATATACAAGGAACATATAGAGACAAACACCTTTACTCCTCGTCTTCCTCCTGAGGACGTTTGAGTATTTCTGGTTGAAGGCTCTTCAAGCCAAGACGTGAAAGAATAAACTCAAAACGTTCTCTAGAAAGAGTTTTGGTGAAAATGTCTGCTAACTGATATTCAGTCCTCACGAAGTATAGTTCAACCACACCTTTTTCAACTTGTTCCCTGATGAAGTGATGTCTAACATCTATGTACTTTGCTCTTGAATGTTGAACATTGTTGCAGCAGAGAGCAATGACACTTTTGTTATAACAATACAGAGGAACTTTGTTGAATACAAAGCTATAGTCAGATAATTGAGATCTCATCCATAAGATTTGAGCACAGCAAGATGACATGGCTATGTATTCAGCCTCTGTAGAGGATATGGAAGTACTCTGATGGATCAGTCCCAGATAGATCTTAAGAGCCTTAATGAACGTATAGTAAACCTGTGTAATCACAAGAAAACTATGGAGAACCTCTATTAGACTATGTCCACGCGGAATATGAACACAAGAATTAAGAAGACAATAAAAACCAAACACTTGATCCTCTATGGATCTATATTGAATTACTAACAATGTTATTGAAAAGCGTGCATAAACCCTAGCCGTAGGTTTCTTTTATACTACAAGAAACCGTAATACGACCGCTTACTGAACACGTAAAAGATATGCACTATCTCTTCCTAAATTAACTCATACATATCCTAAGTAAATACTAATTATACGGAAACTACATATCCGTAGAAACAAAAATAACTATCAGCAGTAACTGCACTATCCGCAATAACTACACTATCAGCAGAAATACTAAAACTATCACAGGGAACCTTTATCAGCACGAACCCACTGTTACAATAATTCCTAACAATCCTCCCCTAAACTTGAATTTGACTCGGTTAAGTTCAAGTTTCCAGATAGATCTTTGCACAGCATGAGGATTGAGTCTTGTATCAACTGTAGCCATGTAAGTAACCAGCAGCACATCCTAGAACCACTAGAAACCAGCAATGAAGACCATGATTCCATCAGCAACTCCTAAAGCAGCAAAATTAAGAACCAGCAGCAACAGTAACCAGAGTATATTTGATAAGCCTTTACCAAGTAGCTACTCACTCTTGGGCTAGCTAGTTCTTTGGTGGAATCATGACATCACCCTGGTGAACTAATGACCAGTCCAACACTTAGAACGTAAATCAATGGTGTGTTGAAAAACCCTAATGGTTTTTGGCAAACCATCACTGACCAGCGGTTTGACTTGTCTTTACCGAAGCAGCTTAACTTCGGGACTAGCCATGGTATTCCACTTCCTTTACCACAAGCCATGAACTTGTGGGCTAGCCAACTCTTCATCTGTGAGGACATGGTGAGTTGAGCACAATACAATTTATTGGCAAATTGTCAACCATCCAGCGGATTTGATATCTCTTTACCAGAGCCGTTTGCTCATGGAGTAGCCAATGTTTGGTGTGTAAGACCATGGTATATTGTAAACCCTCTGATTTTTAGTAAATCAGCAACTATCAACGGATTTGAGGAATGCCCACCAGAGCCGTACCCCCATGGTGAGTCAACTCTTTCTTGCCCAAGGCATGGTGAGGTGATTACCATATATGATACAAAACTGTACAACATGATCCCCAAAGATGAAAGTTAGTAGGCAATCAAAATATATACTTAAGAAACAGATTTTTTTTAAACACAAAAAAGAAATAAAACACAACTAAAAATTATATAACAACATAACAAAGTCAAGAAGAAGCATGAGCAGCAATGAGCTTATCCTTTATGAATTTAACCAACTGCTCAGCATTGACTCTGTCATTTCTCACAGGAGCAGTAGAAAAGACCAACTTCTTTTTCAGCATTTGCTCCATGACAGATACAGAAAGTGGATAGTGTTGATCCGAAAACATATAAATATATATCCCAGACCAAGTCTGCACAACATGAACACTTGACAAAGGATAATAATTTCCAACTAAACACTCTCCACTCATGCTGACCTTCCCAAATACCAAACCCTTTACCATCCTGATAAATAGAGTCAAAAAGTACATGAATATCACCCAGTAACATCAGACCAGCACCAGTTGCAGGATGAGATTCAAAATACTCAGACACCATGCCATAAAGCTTAAAAAGATCTTGTCTATCCAGAAAATTGAGTATCTCTGTAAGAAAAGTAAAATGCCGGACAGACTCATCTTTGCGGTATACAGTATTGAATGAACCTAAACCACCCAGACCAGTAGAAGTAAGCTCCCATCTATCAAGCATAGACCATACAACGGGTTCGTCATCAGAATCATCAGCCTCAAAATCCTTGATGAAAGAACTCACAGTAGCCTGAAGATCAAGAGTACCAACCCTCTTCTTTCAAGTTATACTCTTCTTTCTAGAAGTGGAAAAAGGAGAAGAAGCAGCAGACTGAGTAGCATCAGCAGAAGGATGGATAGGATCATCAGCAGAAATGGATGCATCATCCTCAGGGACAATATGCTCGGCACCATCAGTAGGGATGGATTTGCCTGCATCAATAGAAGTAGGTGGTACATCATCAGTGGAAACAGATGTTGCACCTCCAGCAGGAACAGATACATGGACATCAGAAAGGTTCCTTGATGGATCTTTAGGAGGAATACTCTGAGGTTTTTCAGCTTGAGAAGGTGTTTCTACTGGTGTCTCCAAAGGTGTATCCACTACAGCAGAAACTGGATCATCATCAGTGGCATCTGCAAACTTCAACCTCTTGGACTCAGGTTCGTCCAAAGTAATGGAAGTTATTTTCAATATGTTGTAAGGATGGATGCCCTCTCATTCCAAACTTGTGAGAATTTTATTATACGCCGTTACCAATTGATCATCTGGTAGGCTCTTCACATATTTCATAGACCATCCAGTGTTGTAAATTGAAGAACTCTGATTTTTCACAAAATTTCTCATAAGTTGTCTCTGCTCAGCCTGAGTTGGAGGTCTATCTCTTTTAGTTTTAGCCTTTCGCTCAGCATCTGCTTTCTTTCTTTGTCTAACCAAATTAATTATATCACCGGCAAAGTTCTCTGAATCAAATGCTTCACCCAATATAGATTGTGTAAGAGATGGATTGGTAGAGACATCACTCTCCAGTTGTTTCCAAGTCGCATATGTGAAACGAAGAGAAAGTTCATCAAGTTCTTTCTTTCTCTGAGGAGGGAGATCATGAACTTTGTGAGACTGTCTTTGAAACTCTGCATTATAAGCAGCCTGAACCTTCTCAGCTACCTCCCTATCACCTTGTTCAATCTCATGTAGTCTTAGAATCCTAGCTTGTTCTGCTTTGAACGCATCAGAATCCATATCCTCTTCTATTATTGGAGCCTTACCCTTATCTACCTACGGAGTAGATATGAGCTCAGTCTCAGCATTAGAATTCATTTGATTTGTGGGAATGGGAATTTCAGCAGCATCAAAAAGAGACTTTGGTGCAGAAATCTCATCAGCAAAAGTGGGTTCAGTAGGAAGCTTTACTGGTTCAGAAGAAACATTGATGCCAGCAGCAACAGATGAATCAGGAGGAACCACAAAACTACCAGCATCAACAAACTCAGATGCTGGTACTTCAGTATGCATATTAACCTTCCTTGTGATCCTTTTTCATTTAAAAACCTGGACCTTTAGATCCTTCTGTGTTGCAGTGGTACCCAAAGAAACAGAGGCCAAGATGTGTAGAGCTTCCAGATCAATATTGGTCCTCTCTGTATCTTGTTCCTCCTCTGAATCAGAAACAACAACCCTGCTCCTCCTCATGTTTAGTCTAACCTCCAAATCTGTCACCCTTTTAAGCAACTTAACAAGAGAAGCACCCATAGTCTGCTTGGTTTCCTTAAGCTCAAGCCTTGTTTCTTTTAGCTGAGCCTCTAAATCATCAACCTTCTTAGAATATCTGAGCTTTGATGGAAGAAGAAATTCTACCATTGGATCATATACATCACTCCCTTTAGCTCTTTCCAAGAATGCAACCTTATTATGATCGACTTTGAAAGCCAATGATGCCATTGAATGATCTGAGGAAGGTTGAAGGTGGGTTTGGTTTTAAAATGAGAGGGAATTGTGCAATTAGGTCGGGGGATATCAATAATTGGTTATTTAAGTAAGTTACTTAAAATAACCGTTTAAATCGGCAAAACATTCGCATAGAATCTTTGACCAATTTTGACTATAATTAGATCCAAATTTAATTCCCAAATTTATGAAGCCAGCAGCAATACAAAGTCAATCAGCAGAATCTATTCAGTCAATCAGTAGGAACGGCTGAACGTTTGACCATTATTTCCATATCACATCTACCAGCAGAAGTCATACCCCCCAGGAAAAACAATCACATTAACAACAGCAATGAGAAAAGTCAACCTTCTTTGAACTTAACTACACATTAAAACTCTGCAGTCTAACCCCTCATTAATTCAATTATCTACCAAGTCATTACTTCCATAAATTCTAACAACCAAAGATTGCACCTTAAATTTGTCTATATAACCAACTCCTTGCCTCATTAAACACACATACAAACCAAATAACCCTAACAACATCCACACAAACACAATGAGTAACTCTCCCAACACACCAATCGAAATATCTTCTGATTCATCTGAGAGTGAGCCATCCAATGATGGATGGTTAAGCTATTTTCCTCGAGGTTACTCCAGTGTGACTTACATGTCCAGAAACCCTCCTCGTTTATCACCATTTGTTGCGACTTCTTCAGAGGATCTGCCAAATCCTCCTCCCCATGTGGAGTTTGAAGTAACCGTACTCTGATAAACTGCTGTAATATAGCTTATACTACTTCAAATTTTAAAATGATGTAGAGCAGTTACATAGTAATTAAATCATCCAATTAAGGGAGTAGATCATACCTCGACAGCGTATAAATAGTACTATTTGTTAATAGAAAAATTAAAGGGTTAATGGTCCAAAAAATATACAAACTTGCCACCTTTTACTATTGTGACAATAAACTTTTAATTTTCCTATTAAAACAAAAAAGTTTCTTAATGACTCTTATTGTAACCAAAAGCCCACGTGGCAACATTAACTAATCGTTAACCCAAAAAACGCATTTATACTCATTTCATAATTGTGGGGGACCATTTCTGCCAACTTACCAAACCTGGGGACTAATATTAATCAAAAAACGCTTTATTAACCCCAAATCATTTCCCCTCAAAATCAGTCCCCCCAATTGAAACCCGTTTTCCACTGAAAAACCCTAATCCACCAAATTGAAAAATCCGCGTTGCTCCCTTTCCAATTATACTTCAGTATGGAGGTGTTGGGTCAAAAAGGAAAGTTGGGTCAACACTTGGAATTCCAACAAGGCATGGTAAGAGGAGGGCATGTACTTCAGCATTTGCAAGATGGTTTGGTGCTGATACTTGTTTAGGACAGTTCCAAGAACAACAACAGGTTCAAGTCGGTCTCAAGAACAAGTGCAAGATGAACATCAACATCAGGTTCAAGTCCAGATCTCAACCAGGGTTCAAACAGAGATTGAATTAACTCCAATTCAGATTACCCAATCACAAGACCAAATGCAGGCACAACAAGATCAAGTGGAAGATCAGATGGAAGAGGAAGTGCGGCATCGGCAGTCAGAAGAAAGAAACAACCTCGTAAAATCAGAAGACCAAGTGAAAGAATCATACTAAAGAAGTTGGGCAAAAAAAGGATGGTCGAGGCGATTACTAAAGACAATGCACTTGATATATAAGTGCAACTAACATCTATTTTAGCTTTTGTATGTCAACTTAATAGCCCATTTTGTATATCTTATGAGGGCATAGTTAATCATCTTTTGGACGTGTAAACAATTTAAGCGCCATATGGTTCTTTAGGTATGTTAACAGTTTAAAATGACCATCTACAAATAGCCCATTTTGTATATCATATGAGGGCATAAGATGGTCAAAATTAAACTACTCTCTTGTATGAATTTCAAATATGTATGGCTGTGAATGCAGAAACATTTGGGCATTAATGAATCACTTTTGTACAATTTGTGCGATCCACTGAATTTGACTATTACAGTAACATTTGGACTTTGTAGCATTATTGCAATTTACTGTTCTACAATTGCAGTCACTTTTATGAATTTTACTATTGCATTTTCTCACTTTTATGCATTTGCGGTTGACTATTGCATTTTCTCACTCTATTTAGTATACAAACCAACTTATCTTCTACATTTGTGCAGTCAATGAATCAATGCAACACTTTTCTACATTCTCTCAGTCAATGAATCAATGCATCACTTTTCTACATTTGTGCGATCAATGAATGAATGTATTTCCACACCTCTATATAAGGGCAGATATGGATAATACAAAACCATATCAAACATCTTCCTCATCTATTCATACTTGCTGCAAACATGAGTTCAGGAAACAAGGGTTCCAATAAGAGAAAAGGTTATAAACGGGTCAAACATCTTCATGTGCCTTTTCCATCTCTTATCATTAAACATACTTACGTTTTTTTTTTTTTTTGAAGTAATGCATTTCCGGTGATACATCGGACAATGCACAAACTACGAGATGACACAAGTTCGGTAACACATGGACGGGTATTTTCCATTGCAGTATGTAGAAGAACCTCTTGAGCTAGAGTTTTATCAACCAAAGGTGGGCTCAAGCTCACATTATGTTGAACCAAGCAAAAATGCAAAGGATGATGATAAGCCACTAAACCAAAAACAGATTGAAAAGCTTCTATTTGATGCAAGGCCTAAAGTTCTAGGATTGCCTGCAAAGGCCACTCTTGAAGAATTTGGTGTCAAACCTTATGTTGCACCAACCGAAATTGCAACACCAAAGGGAGGGGAAGGGAAAGAAAAGGATGGGTTAGAAGTACCTAGTACCTAGCACTGGTCTTTCATGGTTTATGGTCTTATCAACACTTGGTCTTTCAAGGTTTCAGTTTAGTTTATGTATGCCTTTTATGGCCCTAAAATAATGTGTTTTGTATCACCTATCATGAATGCTATGCTCACTGTTTATAGTCTACAAATCATTCTATTTTAACAGATAATAGAATGCAACATAAATATAAGAGAATGTAACCAAAAGATAAGATTTTCATTCGATAAGATAAAACCATTACATCAATACCCTAATTACTTGGCAATTGTCATACCTAATACAACACAAATTAAACACAAGCATCCTATCATAATGTAAAACAACTTATCATACAACTACAACTTGGACTTTGTAGCCTTCAAATCATCTTCCAACAATGCCTTTTCCATAGTAAGACCCTCAACCATGTGTTGAGAATATGGATTATGGCTGATGTGTTTCTGCCTTTCAAAGAATCCAAACACCAACTCTTTGTAGTACTACGTAGGAAGATCTTCATCAAGAAACTCGTACACTTTGCAATCATTACATTTGACAAATCCTTGCCTGGATTCCTCCTTGTGGTTGAAGTATGAACCTTTAGTAGACGGTTACAGTTATAGTAGTATTGAATATTACCACCAACTAGGCGTGATTGTCTTTGAACTTGAGGAACTCATTGATTAGGGTTTATAGCATATGGGTTTGTAGCAGGTTTGGGGAAGAACACTTTTTTTTATTTTATGTTTAATAAAAAACGTTTTTTTATATTCGTATTTTATGATTAATATTAGTCCCCAGGTTTGGTAACTTGGCAAAAATGATCCCCGAAACATTTGAAATGAGTATAAATGATTTTTTTTGGTTAAGTGTTAATTAATTTTGCCACGTGGCAGTTTTGGTTACAATAAGAGTCATTAAGAAACTTTTTTGTTTTAATAGGAAAATTAAAAGTTTATAGTCACAATAGTAAAAGGTGGCAAGTTTGTATATTTTTTGGACCATTAACCCAAAATTAAAATAATCGTACTTTGGGAATGTATCAAAGAATCGTATATTGATGTTTATATGACTATGTTCGTTGATATTTCTCTATCTAAACCACTTGAGCGGAAAGATGATACAATAGTGAAGTTGACGTTAAATTTCAAAAAGCAACACCAGTTACACTCCAAACTTCTGAATCTTACATTAATGTAGAACCGCACCATTGAGCCCAGTGATTTAACATCCAGCTCATTACGGCATTTGAAGACAGCATCATCCTTTGGTTCAATCAGATGATGAGAAGCAGAGGCTAAACACATGAAAACAATCGTTAATGCATGGAAAAGGTACTGATATTCCGTTAAGTCATTTTCTCCTTTGAGCAAGCGATACGAGACTACTGCTTTGTGTGCCTGTAACATTCACAGTTGCTTCATTCTCGGATATTTGTATCTCTAATGTAGAACCAAATGACCGAAGCTGCTGATATTCCGAAACAATACACAAACCTTTTAATTGAAAAATGCCCGTTGGAAGATAACTTATGCCTGAACGTGTTATAGCCAACACTTTTAAACAGTCTAAACCTCCCATTTCCTCAGGTAACTGCATAATCTGTTGACATTCATCAAGATGTAAAGATACAAGACTTTTCATCTTACAGAAATTCTGTAAAACCTTACAATCCGAAAGGATTAGCTTCTCTAAACATTGTAATCGCCCAAGATCCTCCGGTAACTTCTCAAGAAGCCAACAAGATACAATCTTAAGCGATTTCAGCTGATTCAACATACAAATGCTATCTGGAAGGATTTTAATATCTGTTGATGAAAAATTTAGCTCCTCAAGAAATACTAACCGGTCTAGGTCCTTGGGTACTTCTGGAATACTGCCTTCAAGTGTAAGCTTTCTTAAACATTGTAATCCATAAATGCTTCTTGAAAATCTCTCAAGGTTGGTACAAGCACACAGACCAATAGAGATAAGTGTTTCAAGATTTCCAAACCATGAAGTTGGACCTTCTAAATAAAAACATGAAAACCTTAACTTTGGATATTTATTGTCAAAGTGCAATGGGCAAACATTTGTGGGCTCTGCAATCAGACGTAACTCAGATAAAGAACCAACCTTATGTGAATCAAGCCGTTTGTTAAGCAAAAAAGACTTAAAGCTCCCACAACCAGATAAGTTTAAGAAGGCAAGATTTCTCAAACACCCAACGGGAGCATTAATATCTACCAAGCCATAACAATTTTCGAGATTTAACCTTTTGAGATTTGGAGTTAGCCCAAGGTCAAGGATCCTCAACTTTGAATGACTGAGGTTGAGCTCTTCGAGCTTTAGATTTTCACTAGGCATTTGAAGTTCTACCAAATCAATACACCCTTCGAGTATAAGCTTCTCAAGATTCTGAGTATTCCCGAGGTGAAGGGTCTTCAACTTTGAATGCCTCAGGCGGAGATATTCGAGCTTTAGACTTTCAGCAGGCATTTGAAGTTCTACCAAATCATTACACCCTTCGATTATAAGCCTCTCAAGATTCGGAGTATTCCCGAGGTGAATGGTCCTCAACTGTGAATGACTAAGGTGGAGATATTCGAGCTTTAGACTTTCCACGGGCATTTTAAGTTCTACCAAATCAATACACCTTTTGAGTATAAGCGTCTCAAGATTCGAAGTACTCCCGAGTTGAAGGATCTTCAACTTTGAACGACTGAGTTTCAGCTTCTTAAGATTTGGAGTATTCAGGGTGAAGGTTTGTCAACTTAAAATGACTGAGGTCAAGATGTTCGAGCTTTAAACTGTGGGTGGGCATTTGAAATTCTACCAAATCATGACAGACTTGGAGTATAAGTGTCTCAAGATTCGGAGTATTCACGAGGTGAATAGTCTTCAACTGTGAAAGACTCACGTCGAGATATTTGAGCTTTAGATTTTCAACGGAAATTTGCAGTTCTACCAAATCATTACACCCTGCGAGTATAAGCGTCTTAAGATTCGGAGTATTCCCGAGGTGAAGGTTTGTCAGCTTTGAATCAGTAAGGTCAAGATGTTCGAGCTTTAAACTTTCAGCAGGCATTTGAAATTCTACCAAATCACGACAGCCTTGGAGTTTTAGCGTCTTTAGATTCGGAGTACTCCCAAGGTGAAGGTTTGTCAACTTTGTTGAATAAGTCAGGTCAAGAGGTTCGAGCTTTATACTTCCAGCAGGCATTTGAAATTCTACCAAATGATAACAGTCGGAAATAGTCAACTGCTCAAGATTTGGAGCCAACCTAAGGTCAAAGGTCCTCAACTCTGAATGACTAATATTGAGGAACCTGAGCTTAAGAAGAACCTAACACAAGTACAAAAAACAATTAATATTGGCGCAATGACAAACCAATAGATACATAGGATCATAATGAATAATGTAAAACAACAAATTAACCAGTATTCTACCTTTTCTTCTCCATCTTCCCAAAGTTGAACAATATTGTTGCCACGTATGTCAAGTCCAACAAGATTTTTTCCTTGAAATGTATTCGGTAAACTCGAAAAAGGAAATAACTCCCAACTCATATATCGTAAGGAACTTGGAAAGTATTCGCTAACTTTATCAAATTGAATAATATTTCTCTTCAAATTAAAAAAGAATCATTTACGAGATGCATGTGAATAAATCTAAGATCCTTCATTTTTGCTAGACCTTTCATTGCAATTTCAGCAGTCAAATCCTGTGAGTATAAGTGTAGACATTTTGTTGCTTGGGTACCCTGAAATCGAAAAAATAAAACCGCTTAATTTTTTCGGAACCATAAATTTCGAAACGCCCAAAATCACTGAAAAAATTGAGAATAAATGAAGATGATATAAAACGAATTGAATGATAATTTGATTCGAATTAATGAATTTTTGAATGACTATTAGAAAAGGAAAGTGAAATATATTTTTTAAAAATTTGACATTAACAACTAAAGGTCATACGTGTAATTTGAACAAGTTATTTTCCTTTTCCTCTCACTCAAGAACTTTATTATTACTTTCTTTTTCATTTCCTATATCTTAACAACATATCAACTAACACTTCCTTTTCTTTTCCCTTTCTTTTATCTTTCCTATTCTTTTCCATTTCCTTTTACTCAAAACTCAAAAACTGAGTGTTAGAGAGAAACAAAGTGGAAGATGTGAATTGCTATGTATTTTTTATATGAAATTTGATAGCAACTTATTTTGTTTAATATAATACCTAAAAAGACAATAATATCCTTTTATTAAATGGTCAACATAAAACTAACGGAGTTAGAAATTTTGGATCGAACCTGCAATGAATGTTTCATTTTAGACCAAAATCAAAATTTTTAAACTGTTGAACCAAAAATGAAATATCCAGCAGATCACATGGATCAAAAATGTAGTTACTTTTTTTCTTTATTAAATCATAAATTGATTCTTACCATGTCATTAGTCAATATATACTCGATTTCCTTATTAACCCACAATCGGCTATGTCTTTGAGGTTCCTCAGGGTGTGACCGGCGAACAATATTCCTTCCCATTTCTTCTAAATGGTCATGCATCCCCAAGGATCCATCTTCAGAAATAGTTATAAGAGATTTCTGCTGAAGAACTCTTAAACCAAGTTTAGCATGGAATCCACGGCTTTCAAGCACTCGGATTGCTTTGTCTTCCCCCAACCTCTGAGTAAGCACGCAATATCCAAAAATATTTCTTTATAATCCTGCTTAAGACTATTATAGCTTACTTCCAATTTTTTCAAAGTTTCCTCCAACGAAATTGTTTTTAGTCTTTCTATGGCATCTTTCCATTCAATTTTATCTTTACCACATAGAAATGCACCCAAAACTTTTATAGTCAATGGTAGACCAGCCGCATAACGTACAACTTGCCTCGATAGCTCTTTGTAACCTTCAATTTCAATCTCTCTCCCAAATGCATACCAACGGAACATGAAACTTGCTTCATCATTCGATAACAAATTGACACCATGAATCGAGTTCACTCTGTGTGCAAGCAGCACTTGCTCATCTCTTGTTGTTATGATAATTCTACTTCCCGACTTGAACCAATCACGGTCACCGGTTAACGCCTCAAGTTGTTCTATGTGATCCACATCATCTAGAACAACTAGAACCTTTCTACAGCAAATAAGCTTTTTCATCATCTTTTTCCCGTTAGAAACACTACTTACTCTAATGTTATTATCATTTAAAACATCTGAAAGTACTTGTTTCTGTAACTCCTTCAAACCTGACAACGAGGTTTTTGAAACATTTTCAACAAAGCTTTGACCCTCAAATTGAATGGATATATGATCAAAAACAGCTCTGGCCAAAGTTGTCTTCCCAATTCCTCCCATGCCCTTGATCCCTATCATGCGAACATCATCAACACCGGTTTCTAAAGATGAAACAACATCGTTTACTCGGGTCTCCATGCCTATTAATTTTCCATCAACATATGAGTTAATGAAACGCAACTCTAGTGATATCTCTTCAACAATCTTTTGGATAAATTTAGCTTCATGTCTGTATGTAAAATATGATTCAATATACAATTGTTAATAAGGTAATGGCATAGAATCAGCTATTAGTTAGATACTAGATTAATAACAGATAGGTTGGGTATAAGGTAAAAATTTTCCGGGTCAAAGTAAGTTGGGTCTAACCACAAACACTTCCCTTCAACATCTAACTTATTAGTTACATACCCGTTTCAATGCATTAAAAACTGCTTTTAAGGTTATATGTCACTACAGAAAAAAATCTTAAGTTTGTGAATAAAAAACTGCTTTAAGGTTATATGTAATAAAAATACACCATGTTAGAATATAAAGCGCTACTTCAGTTTTCTCACTTCTCTCACTCCCCTTCCCCCCTCTCACCTTTCATAAGACATAGTCACCTTATCCTCACATTTTATTAAAATACTCACATTATACAAATATACCTCACTAAATATCCCACACACTCAAAAAAAAAAAGAGCGACCCACTTCACTTCAAATGTGTTGATCCCAGTTGAGCAAACGATCTAATGTAGAAACTGTCTTGAACAAAGAACTTATTAAGTATTATGCGGAATTTAACACTTAATCCTAAGAAGAAGAACAGTAAACATTCAACACCTCAATATTATTTATTTATACGAATACTCTTACAGTATTAGGGTTTTGCAACCTTGAAGTGTATCGACCTTAGATATAAAACTTACATACATCTAAACTAACCTAGGACCTCCTTTTATAGGCTAAGGAGTCCTATACATTATACAATACGTAACCTACAAGATAAATATCTTTTCCATATTTATCTAATACAATAAACTAACCGACTATACAAGACACTAGCAGTGGTTACAATATATCGTCCGAGGTTACACATTACTACTAGCAGCGGTTGTCTTCATCCGTGGTTACTCTCTTCTGTCCGTGGTTATATCAAACCTGTCCGTGGTTCCAGTACTTAGAGTAATTCTTGATGTAAGGAACCAAAAACCCAACAATCCTCCCCTAAACTTGATAAATTCCAACAGAATTCTCAAGTTTCTTTTAAGCTCAAAACATCTGAAATGGAGGATGTAGCCAAACACTTACTATTTTTAAGAATGTTCTCATACTTCAGCAACAAATCGTAAGCTTGACCATCATAGGGTACTAACATCTTGATACAACCAGGCTTCAACATCTGAGCAATAACTGCTGGATACTTATTCAGTTGAGGACAATCACCTTCTACAAGCATATGAATAATTTCTCCAGAAACAGTTAAAACATGAACTCCACAAGTTTGATATAAAAACCATCTAGTAACTTGACCATTGTAGAGTCCTTTCCATTTAGGTTCATCATGAGTAGGTTCAAATAAAATCTTCAAATGATGGTAAACCAGTCTCTCATGATAATCATTTGGACGTACTTCACCAAACTTATTCTTGTAAAGTATCCAAAGATTCATCAAATCATCTCTATCAAAGTACTGAAGCATTTGTGAAAATTTATTATACTCATAAACTTCATTATTGAGTCTTTGAATTTTCCAAACTCCTTCACTCCCATTAAGCTCAAACTCATAAGAAATAATTTGATTACCATCTGCAACTAATTTCATCCTTTTAGAATCAGATGTCTCTTGAACCTCAGATTTTCTCTTTCTTTTACTTTGAATCCATTCATCATCCTTTTTAATCCACTCTTCCTCCTTTTTAGAATTCATTGGACAAAAATCATCTTTATTAATCCTCATACATCTCTCATAAATTTCCAAAATTCTTTCAAATGAGCATCTACTAAGATTATCAGAAACATAAATGCCTGAATTCTTAATAATTTTCATCAATACATTCCTCATCTGAGCCATAGTAGGAGGTTTCTTTCTTATAATCTGTTTCTTTGTTTTGCTAACCTTCTTTGCCCATTCACTCATCAATCTAGCTTTCTCCTCATCATCCAATAGTGCCCATTCTTGTGCAGTAAACTCATCAAGTATTTGTAAAGAAGCTTGAAGATAGTTTTGTGATTCATACCATATAGCTAACCATTTCTCACTAGCTTCCTCTTCTTCTTTCTTTCTTTTATCCAAAGCTGCTTGTTCTTCAGCCAACAAGTTTCTTCCATACTCTTCATCATAAGCTTCTTGTTCTGCTTTGCTTTTAAACTTCAGCTCACAGCAATGTTTTCCTTTTCCAATATACTTTTAACCACTTTCTTCTTCAATGGTTCACCAATAACTAAACTTTTTCCTTTAGGTTTGGTTGCGATGGATTGAATTGAGCAGATAAAGCGGATGCAATGATGGGTGTAGTAATAGATGATGTTTTGCTCAGATTAATCAATGTACTTGCAGCTTCTTTCTCTACTTCTTTAGGCTTAGGTGGTAATATAGAGAGTTGTGGCAACATGGAAGTGGTTATGATAGCGGTGGGTATGACATAGTAGGAACAATAGCCAAGTCGAAACGCATCAGTGGTTACAAAAGTACTAACCATGGTTTCAGGTATACTATCAGTTGTTGTGTTCTGCACTACTTCAACATTCTTCAAATTTTCAAGAACAACCTCATTCCCATCTTTATCAGAAACCAAAAAATCTTGATCTCCACTATCAACATCTTCTTCCATAGGTACATTAACAGATATATCACCAGCCTCCCCTGAATTCATGCCTTCACTCCTCCCCTGTTTGGATACATCCTTCACATTCAGAGCTGGAGAGGAGTCCACCTTCTTTTTCATTCTTCTTATCCTCCTGAAAGCAGCAACCCCAGGCCTTTTCATCTTCTCCAAAACCAAAACCCTGTGCTTCAAGCGCCTAATATCCTTACCTTGAAACACAACCAACTCCTGTAGGCCCGAAATCGTCTCCTCCATTTTAGTACATTTGCCCGTCAATTCATTTAACCGTTCAAGAATATCCTCCCCACTTCGACCTGTGTGAACTGGTCAGAGAGGTGGTTCATTGGAAAAATCATCATGTCCAAACTCAGAATCTGTCAATTCATGTTCAAGTTCCAACCTATCCTCATCACTTCGGACGTGTTAACTGCTCCGAGAGGTAAATCATTGGATATAGTAAACATAGCATCAGACCGAGCCTGAACATCTATGCACCCTGTATTAGCCAAGTGGCTAGGGATTCCTCCATCAGTGTTAAGTTCCAAGGAACTCTCCACATTAGGAGTTGCCAAAGGTTGGGTCTTATTGATGTTTCCACTTTCCTGACCATCAATAAAGCATGAATCAGTAGTGGAAGCCCGTCCAATCATGTCACCTTCATCACCTGTGACAGCCTCATTAGCAACACCACTAACACTAGCCTGAGGGAGCTCAGTGCTCTTCAATCTCCTAGTAAATACAATAGGTGTATCAGTGGTTTGAGTCTGACTAGAAGTGGGTTGAGATACACTATCAGCATTTACAGGTGTACTAGCAGGGTTTCTAGGTGCATCAGGTTGAGATGCAGAATCGTCATCAAACTCATGATCAGTAGGCAAAGTAAGCATATGAGGAAATAAAGGAACATCGATAATGTTTACATTTTGTGGCTGATTCCTCATATGTGCAAAAACCTTAGAAAGCATATGATTAATTTCATACTCCTGAGAATGTTCAATAGGCTCCTCTATTTGACTTTCCACAATCAGTTGAACAAACCTAGGATATAAATAGTATTTACCCTTCTTCCTAATGTTTTGTACTAGCCCCTCATATATCATCTTAGACCAATTGAACTTTCTTCCATCAGACAAACAAATAATAGCAGTAGCAATTTTGGAAGGAAAGTCATTAAATCCTGTGGTCTTATTACTCATACACATTAACAAGGTATGAATAAGAAACTTCCATTGTTTGGAAAACAAACTCTTAAAATGTTGTACCTTATTACCTCTGTGAGTATAACCTAACCTTTCCAAACCAGTAACAATCTCAACATCTGAAATATTATCAACACCTTCAGCATCATCAAACTTTAAAACATCCCTAATGATCTCCTCAGAAACAGAAATAGCATGCCCATCTACAACAGTACTAAACACCTCCAAACCATCAACCTCTTCAAGTTTAGCATTTCTCCAGAACTGATGTATGTAGGCTTTAAGAATGGTAGGTTCAACTGTTAAAGCATAGTGAATGGGACTGTGAACTAGGAAATCAATCATTGGATGAAACCCTTCAGATCGAGCAACCTTAGTGAGTACTGCAACTAGGTTATGTGAAGTGGAATACTTTTCAGCCATTGTGATTAATGATGGATATAGAGTGGGTTTTGTGAATAAATCAAAGAAAGTGATTAGGGTTAAAGTTGAGCGCCAATTGGAAGTGGTTTAAGGATCAAATAATGAATCCATCCGTGATTTTGGGGAGAGATATATACTTTAGCCAAAGTTTCCAAACAGTCCCTGTAGTATCCAAAACAAAGTACCATACTATCCGCGGTTCCATAACTGCTATCCGTGGTTGTAACATACCATCAGTGGATACAGATGTTCACTCCTCCAAATATCCAAGAGATAGAGCAAGTAAGTCTGTGTTAAAATAAGAAAGATCTCACAAAAATATGAAGGATTACACAATGTTTTTTTTTTTATCTAACTAACACAAGTAGCTAACACACCAGCTCCTTTGTATACAAATCCTTTATACCTGCAAGACAACAAACACAAAACAAACACAGAGACAAAGATTATTGTTGTCAGTGGTTAAGAATAGCCAGAAGTGGTTCCAAAAGACCTATCCGTGGTTAAGAACAGGTAAGTCAATATAGTCAACTTCTAGAACTAATATCAGTCCAATACCCAAGAAACTCATTAACTCTCCAACCACATTTAACCTGCCCCATATTTACTTCAATAACCCTAAACTTCACTTATAAAAAGAACCCATAATCTCATATAACGCACACACCAATCAAAATCAAAACCCTAATTTGTCCAAGAACCCCAATAATGAGCAGCTCCAACCCAATCAATCTTTCATCAGATGACAATACCTCCTCCAACAGCAGTCTGGAGAGATGGAAAAAGAACTATTTGGCAAGCAATCCAAGCAAAGGAGAGAATAGCTCTTCATTAAGTTCGTATGTATCACCCTATGAAGATTCAGATGAAGAAACCTCTTCCATGGCAGTCAGTGCACCTCCACAAGAATCCAATCCATGGCGATTTGGCATACCTCCACAAGAACCATGACCATTAAAATCCCCATTTCTTCCATCATCAGAAGATGATAGTGTGATGAATCCAAGTGATGTTTCTGAAGACTCTGATGACTCTTCTAAGGAAAAGACTTCAAACCCCAAACCTTCATCATCCAACCCCCAACCAAGACCACGAGCAAGAAACCCACCACTCCCTAAGGACAGAGAGGTGGTTCTTGGTCTTTATGCACCAAGTTGTGGTGCTTCTTCACACATCGTAACAGGGAAGGGAAAAAGGAAGAGGGAGTAAGTTGCTGTATGGTGGAACGAGTAGATGGAGCACAAGAAGAATATCATATCATCCATCTATCTGCCACAATCAGCTTCAGCTTCTTCTCTTTGCATCAATCCATCCTTCCCATTTTGATCCTTAGCTGCTTCGTCGTACTGGTCATGCATATGATAAATGCATATCCAGCAATCAAACGATATAAGCAAGGATAGTAGTAGTAGAAATATTAGTAGAAAATCATGTATAGAAGTAGTCTTTAATTAGCACTTGAAGTTTCATTGTAAGCTGTAAGCTGTAAACTGTTTTGTTGAATGAACAATTTAACTTCAGTACTTCTTGAATCTCTATAATGACTTGTCTTTTATCTGCACAATGGTTAGTGGAAACACAGAACAACTAGCAGTGGTTTGAACAACTCTATCAGTGGTTAGAAACAACACTATCAGCGGATAGAAACAGAGATAGCAATACTAAGATTACATAATAACAGTCCAATACTTATACAAACTGATACAAAACAATTTGAGAGATTAGAGATTAATCATTCCAATACTAACAACAAGATACTGAAACCTCCCCACATCAAAAGCTTTGGTGAGAAGATCGGCAACATTGAAATCAGTATGGATTTTTATCATTTGAATCAACCTTTTCTCATTACAATCTTTAATAAAGTGATGTCTTATCTCAATATGTTTAGTTCTAGAATGTAAAACAGGATTTTTGATAATGCAAATTGTACTGTTATTATCAATGTAAATCTTAGTATGCATAAATTGTACCCAAAATCCAGCAATTGATTCTGAATCCAAAGAACTTGACCAAGCAGCACTTGCAGCAGCCACATATTCAGCTTCAGTTGTAGAATTAGCCACAATAGTTTGCTTTTACACTGCCAAGAAATTAATCTGCTTCCCAAGAACTGACATCCTCCAGTAGTAGACTTCCTATCCAAACTAGCTCCAGCATAGTCACTATCAGTGTAGGCCACCAAGTCAAAAGGGTAATCCTTAGAGTACCAAAGGCCCAATTTAGGATGACCCTTAAGATACCTAAAGATTCTCTTAACAGCATTCATGTGTGAGGAATTAGGTGTAACTTGAAATCTTGCACACACACATACTGAGAACATAATATCTGGCCTAGATGCAGTGAGATACATCAAAGATCCAATCATGGACTTATACAACTTCTGATCAACTCTGGTACTTCCATCATCAGGTAGCAATGGTTTCTGACTCTCCATAGGTATACTAGCACTCTTCACATCCTGAAACCCAAACTTCTTCAAAACATCTGCTACATACTTGTCTTGACTAATGAAGATACCATCAGTCCTTTGTTGAACCTGTAGCCCCAAAAAGAAAGTGAGTTCTCCCATAGAACTCATCTGAAACTTATCATGCATAAGTTTCTCAAAATCTCTGCATAGCTCCTTGTTAGTAGAGCCAAAGATGATGTCATCTACATAAACCTAAACCAGTAAAATATCATCTTTGTGCTTTCTAATGAACAAAGTTTTATCAATCAGTCCTCTTTTAAACCCATTGTCCATCAAATAAGTAGACATGCATTCATACCATGCCCTAGGAGCCTGATGCAATCCATACATAGCCTTCCTCACCCTGTAAACTTTTTCAGGATGATCAGGATCTTCAAAACTAGGAGGTTGACAAACATAAACCTCCTCATCAATAGTGCCATATAAAAAAGCACTTTTAACATCCATCTGATACACAACAAAGTTTTTGAATGAAGCATAAGCTAAAAACAATCGAATAGCCTCAATTCTTGCAACTGGAGCAAACACTTCATCATAATCCAAGCCTTCAGTTTGTGTGTATCCTTGAGCAACCAACCTTGACTTGTTCCTCACAACAATACCTCTTTCATCCCTTTTATTTCTGAACACCCATTTTATCCAAATTGCCCTCTTACCATTTGGAAGATCTACTAATGTCCAAACCTCTTGAAGTTTGAACTGAAGAAGCTCCCCTTGCATTGATTCTACCCATCCTTCTTCAGATAATGCTTCTTCAACTCTCTTGGGCTCCTTTTGAGACAGAAAACAAGCAAATAGACAATTTTGTAGATCTTTATGACTATTTCTTTTGTGAAGTGATCTTGAAAAGAACCCATGTTCAGGAAAGGGTTCAGTATTCTTAACCTTGCTTCTTGTTTGAACTGGAGTATTCAAGTTTCCAAGTATTTGTTCCTTGCGATGAATCTTGTGAATTCTGGTAGTAGTGATTGGACTTTCATTAATTACAGTTTCCAAATTAGACAAATCAGCATTGAAGAATTCATCCATGTCTTCATCATCAGTAGGAGTATCAATCTCTATTAAATCAGGCATATTAGGATCATGTGGATACTCCTCATCACCAAATAGTGGCTTTGGATGTGGTCCAAAGAAAGTACTATCACCAGTACTTGTAGCCGGGATTTCATTTGAACTATCAGTGGTAGAAGATGGCTTGTCAGCGGTTACAGTTGGCCTATCATTGCTTTCAGTAGGCCTAGCAGAGCTTGCAGACTGCTTTTTATTCTTTTCAATTTCTTCTACCGACACTGAGTTATCTTTCAACAACTCATCCTTATCTTGATGATGATCAACATTGCCTCCAGTATTCAGTACATCATCATCAGTGGGACTTTGCTTATCAATGATGGAAGGAACAGAACCAGCTTTCCACTTTTCAACCAAATAGATCTCCTTTGGAGAATCAGCTTCTTTTGAAGATGTATCTGCCTCAGAATCCTTTTGTGTACCTGCTTCAGCATTAGTGGAAGTTCCTGCAATGATAGGCTCATAATTCATAGATTTGGTTAGCATATCAATGTTAAACAGCCAGTCTGGTCCTTTGGTCTCAACACTAGAAGTCTTTTCACTGAATTGAACATGTAAGTTCTCTTCAACAATTCTAGTCCTCCTATTGTATACTCTAAAGGCTTTGCTATTAGTGGAATAGCCTAAAAAATATCCATCATCTGCTTTTTCTTGAAACTTGCCTAGGTAGTCTATGGTATTCAAAATGGTAACAGGACACCCAAAAGGTTTTAGGAATGCAATCATTGGCTTCCTATCATGTAACAGCTCATAGGGGGTCTTGTTATGAGGCTTCACTACCTTACTTCTGTTTTGCACATAACATGCAATTCCTACAGCTTCAGCCCAAAAGGTAGTTGGTAACTTAGACTCTGACAACATGGTCCTAGCAGCCTCAATTAGTGTTCTATTTTTCCTTTCAGCTACACCATTCTGTTGTGGTGTTCTAGCAACACTAAACTGTCTTTCAATACCTTTAGCTACACAAAACTGATTCATCACTTCATTCTTAAACTCAGTTCCATTATCACATCTGATTACTTTGACCTTATGATTTACTAGATTTTCTATCTTAGTAATGAAACTCTTAAGAATTTCACTAGTCTCACTCTTAGCAGCCAAAAAGTATACCCAATAAAATCTACTATAATCATCAGTGATAACTAGGCAATACTGCTTATGGTTCAAGCTTCTAACAAAGGTAGGTCCAAATAAGTCCATATGAAGCATAAACAGTGGTTGTGTTATGGTGTTTACAGTTTTGGTCTTACAAGAAGCTCTATGTTGTTTTCCTTTTTGACAGGCCACACACAGTTCCTTACACTCAAAAACCTTTGAAGGTAACCCTCTCACTAAGTTTCCTTTTACCAGTTTATTGATTGTTTTGTAATTGAGATGACCTAGCCTTCTATGCCACAATTTTGACTCATCAACAGATGCTTTAGCAAACAAACATAAGGACCTATTAGGAAGAACATCTTTAAGATCAAAACAATATATATTTTCCTTCCTAGGTACCCTAAGTTGTATAAACTTCTCATCAGGCATCTTAAACTCAGGAGACAACACCACACACTCAGTTTCCCCAAAATGTACCCAGTTTTTCTTATCACACATTTGAGAAATACTGAATAAATTGTACTTTAGTCCCTGTACCAAATAGACTTTTTCAAAGTCTAAATTCCATGTTCTGATTGTGCCTCTGCCAAGTATCTTTCCTCCCTTTGGATTATTGCCAAATGCCACATATCCTCCATCAAAAGCTTCAAAATCTTCCAGATTGCTTCCATCCCAAGTCATGTGCCCAGAGCAACCACTATCAAAAACTCCTTTATCTTTTAGCTCAGTTTGAAGATTGCCCTGCACATAAAATTACACAAGTTAGTTCCTTTTGTGGACCCAAGCCAATACTGACTTGGGTCTGCCCTGTGCATCAAAATATTCAAATTTCTTTAGGTCCATTGATGCACAGTTGACATGTGGTAAAACCTTGGTTTTAGGCTTCTGATTGGCTCCCAAACGGTCAGGTTTATTAAACAAGTCAACCACTTGTGAATGGTCAACCGTAATAAAAGCCAGACAGCTTGAGAACGCAATGAAATTAAGATCAGAGGAATATAGTGGATTCTTGGGTCGTTAAGTCCCACGGAGGATGAATGGTGTTTAACACAGACAGATGTCGAATAATCACTAAGGATAGTGATCAGTAAGGATTTGAGTTATTTATACCTAAAGAAAAGATTAATAAATTCTAGCGACTTAAATGCAAATTAAAAGAAATTAAAAAGTTAAAATATATTAAATGAAATTAAATAAATAAAACACCTATGGGTATGAAAATAATATTTTTACAATCCTAATAATAAAAGAAAATTATTAGAAAAAGAAAATTATTTTTAAAACTATTTATTTAATTATTATTAAATAAAACTATTTTTAACTATTATATAATAACCTAAAATATGATAAAATATGAAATAAAGCTAGAAAAATAAAATTATGACTTAGAAAAATCTAAAATATGATAAAACTTATTTTAAAACTGAAAATATATTTTTTAGACTTTTTATGTATTTATTATTAATTTAAAACTATTTAAAACTAATTAAAATTAAGAAAAATAACAAATGAACAGTAAAAATAATGAAACTTTACAGAAAAATATTTTTTGGCTTTTAAAATATTATTCTTAAACTAGGAAAAATTAAAAATTATTTTTATGAAGCTTTTCTGATTTATTTGTATTAAAAGCTATTTAAAAAGTATTAAAAACTAGTTTAAAATAATAAAAATATCAAACAGTGCTGGAAAAATATGAAAAATTCAGGAAAATACTAAAATATAATTCTAAGTCTAAGAAAAATATAAAAACATATGCTTATGTGTGAGAATATGAGGTTGCAGTGAAACTGCTTATGAATAAGCACTTTCAAAATAAGCCAAAGTCCACAATTGGACACCAAATGAACACAGAAGCTAACTGATGCTAAATTAAGTCTATCTTAACTATTTAACAGTACTCTTGATTACAAAATAAGCTTAAACTAGATTTGAGCTTATGAGATTATTTAAGCAAAACATTATCAAGGGGCTACTTTAAGCTATTGCACAGCTAAGCCATAAATAAGCCAAAGGAAAACATATAAATGGACCTAAAGATAGACACCTAGTGACTACACATGTGCCAAATCTCAGCCCTTCACAAGCTTGAATGAAGCTTGTGCAAAGGCTGCAAGATGCATGTGCACACTCAGTGTATGCTGAGTGTGTGCACAGGGCATTTGAGGGCTTATTAAAAGCTGATTAAAAGCTTATAAAAGCTTGATAAAAGGAAAACAAAACTGATATTATTAAACTAGACCAACTGATCTTGCAAATCCCAAAGTCTCATTGAATTTGAACCATAATTGAGTTTATGAGACATCAACAAAGTTTTGCAAAAAACTGTTTTTACAACTTTTGACTTTTTAAGACAGAATTGAAACTTTGACTTTTATGAACTTAGGATTGATTTTAATGATTGAATAAGTTATATTAAGCTGCTATGGAACTAGATTAAGCTACTTAAACAACTTTCAAAACAGTATACATGATTATGCAATCTAAAATTCTAACAGTTAACAAGTAGAATGATTTTATCAATGATTTTGACTTTTAACTGAACAAGGACTAGTTTTTATGGTTTAATTGAGCTATTAGACACTAAATTGACATGAAACAACAATAAGCAATGACACAGATTCCCTCTAACACAGATAACTAAGTTGATCCAAACAGCACTTAAGTTAACTGTTTTGAAGATTTAAGTACTAAAACAGATGTTTAAGCCAAGAAAGCTATTAACTAATTTATATTAACTATAATGAGAGAGTATTAAACTAAAATTAACATATTTTAAACACTTAAACTAAAAATTGCAAAATATGAGAAAATTGCTTACAAGATAAGTTTATGCACAAACTGAGAACTGAGATCAAATGATCACTCCTATAGGCTTACCACTAAGCCTCTAAACCAATAAGCAATCCAAAATTAGCTCTGCATCACCAAATATCATGACCAAATCCATTTTGAGCTCTTCAGTTGACTTTCGTTGACTTTTATGGTTTTTTCTAAATTGAAACACTAGAGTATATAGCAGGCTCATGAAAAGCTATAACAAGCTTATCTGAGCTTGTTGGAAAGATAAAAGAGCTTATGAAACTTATAATATGTATAATTGACTTAATACGAATTATCAAGAAATATGAAAACTTGAAATCTTATTAAACTTGGAATAAGTACAATACAAAAGTGACTTTTAACTTGAAACAAACTTGATTTTACATTAAGACTTGAAATTTAAGCTAAAACAGATATTAAAAAGGTTTTACACTACAAATTTGGTCTAAAACATGCGACAACTATATTACTGTCTTCCTTTCTTCTTTATAGACATCCAAAAGCTTTTCTCTCACATCTCTGATCATTTCCCACTTTGAGTTATGGCCATTGGATCAGTCAAAGTCATCTCAGCCTTTGATTTGCAAATTGGCGCCAAAAATATCAAAAGCAGGTATTTTGCATTTAATGCTTCTTGGGAGGATATGGAGGTGGAGGGGACATGGTATACAGCTGGGGGGATAAGATGGCAAGGTGGAAAGTGGTGGTGAGGTGGTGAAAACCAGGTGGTTTTTGGTTTGCAGTGGTGAGGGAGAGGAGTGAACAGTGGACGCGGTTTTCTTTTATTTAAATTTTGGGCCGGGTTTGGTATTTGGGCCAGCTGGGTGTTGGGTTTAGTATATAGGTCCGTTTGGTTTAAATTAATACACAAGGACCATAGTTGTAATTTGGTGAAACTGAAGGACTGAATTTGACAAGTTTCCAAGGTTATCACAAGGGTCAATCCTGCAAATAATGGTTAGTACAAGGACTAAATTTGCATAAAGTTCCATTTTTATAAGTCCAAGGACCAAATCTGCCAATTTTGAAACTTTAAGGGCCTAACTTGTAATTTTCCAAAAGTTCACCATAAGGACCAATTTTGTCATTTATTAATAGTGCAAGGGTTATATTTGATAAGTTTCCATTTTTGAATACCCCAGGGACCATTTTTGACACTTTTCAAAGTTGAGGGGCCAAAGTTGTCATTTTGTAAATTTTAAACTTTAAAGGGTTTATTTTGACAACTTTTGAATCTTATGGACCTTAAATAACATTTTGCTTTATTTTGATTTATCAGGGACTAATTTTGACAACTTTTGAAACTTGGGGGACTAAAACTACCAATTATGCAAACTTGATACGTTTTTCATCTAATTTTGATGTTTTTGCATTTAAAACACATAAAACACTTATTTGTGATATTTTCATCATTTTGATGTATTTCTGAGTGTTTTCAGATGTTTTTGCAGTCTAGATGGTACAAAAATGATGAGTATTTAGACACTCATCAATCCCCCACACTAAGATATTGTTAGTCCCTGGCAATGTTTTATGAAAACTTAATGGATTTTATCTCTTTACCAAAAGCCATTACTTCTGGAGTAGCCAATTGTTTAAGTTCAAGTAAGAACTTTGGTACAATGATAACCAAATGATTTTGAGCAAATCACCAGCTGTAAACGGATTTGATTTGTCTTTACCAGAAGCCGTTTGCTTCTGGACTAGCCAACTCTTAGATAAAATATCCTTGGTGAGTCGATTACCAATTATGGATTTCCAACTGCCTTTACCACAAGCCATAAACTTGCGGGCTAGCCAACTCTTCACTAGTTAAAGATATGGTGAGCTGAACACCATACAATTTTGGGCAAATTGCAAGCCGTCAACGGATTTGAGATATCTTTACCAAGAGCCGTTTGCTCCTGGATTAGCCAATCCTTATGTGGGTTAGACATGGTGGACTGATTACCATTTGTTGTGTTTAGTACATAGTACTTCCACTAAATAAAAATTTTTAAAATTTGGCCATTTTGGGGGAAAAAGGGACTAAAAGGATACATTTATGATCAAATTCGCCAGAATTTCCCCCCCACACTTAGAAATGAATATTGTCCTCAATATTCAAAGTACCGGCTATTATGCCGAAACTTAGAACGTAAAAAGATAACATTACTAGCTAAGTGTAGAAACACAACAATTATTATCTTTTTTAATATTTACAATTTTCATTCATTTTTTAGATCTCTATACAATATGTGGGGCATCTCCCCCACACTAAGGTGGTACACACGGGTGAAAACCCATGTTTAACTACTGTTTTTGATTACCGAGTCGCTAGCTTGACTCGACCCCGCATTAAATTGTTCATGGGGAAGTAAGTGGAAGAGACAATCTCCATCGGACTTTCATTCAAGATGTTTGTATAAACATTGAAATACGTGAAAGTTCCACACCGATGAGATATACATAGAACCGGCTCAAAAATGATAAATGAAAATGCCGGGATCAAAAATAATATCTTCATTCCCGAAGGAGTGAAGAACAGGAGAAGCCACGGGATAGGTGAAGAAGAGAAAGAAAGTCATGATAATAATCTTGACTAACTCATCATCATCAAAAGGGGAATTCATGATAGCATGAATTTCATCTTTTAAGCTCAATTGGTCTAGACATATCCAGGGTGTGTCTAGATCAAAGTAGAAGTTATCATACTCCGGTAGAGATATGATATGAGTGAGTTCACATGAGAACTCCTCAAAGGAGAATGATTCATATTCAGGATTGATTTGACTGAGTTCACTGGGGAACTCCTCAAAAGTGAATGATTCATAATCGGGGAGAGAATTATGAGAATGAGAAGTGGTAATACCACTAATCTTCTCTCCCATATGATCAAAATGGAATATTTGCAATTCCGGAATAGAATCATCGAACAAAAGTTCACTATCCTCAAAGGGAATAGGATATGTAGTAGGCTTTTCATTAAAAGCCTCGATTCTAGAAATGAGAAGATTAACATTCAATAATGTAAGACGAAGAGCTTCGTCTTGGATTATTCCTTCATCATTCTCTTCTCCTAAGCTGACAGGCTCAGAAGGTAATTCCCCCACATAACTTATGTCTCCACAAGATAAAGAATAGTCCTCATCAGAATCAGAGAACATCTCAATATGATCATTTTGGAAGACAAGAGGAGGAGGGATATCACACACATGATCAAGAATTCCCCGTGATTCTCTTGGAATTGGGACAAGGTTCTCAACACTAGACTTTATGAATTCGTCCGATTCCTTTTCAGGAACAGTGTCAAGATGCTCATCCCCCATATTTAGAGAGTGAGTGGGAATATCGGGTGTGATAATAGTTGTTTGAGAATGAATCTCAACTGCTGGGATATCCACTGATGAACTTGATGAATCTTTATAAAATTGTAGGATACCAAGTGCATCCTCATCATCACTGTCATCAGGAATAAAACGAAATTGAGAGCTAGATCTGGCTGCTTTTTCTTTTGCAATTAATTCCCTAATAGATTTTTCAAAAGCAATTTGGGAATTTATTTTAGCAGCCTGATCTTCAGCTAGCAATTCTTCCATGGATTTCTCATGTGAATTTTGAATGACGGACATTGTGGGAGTGGAGATTTGTCAAAACCGGAAGGTTGACATTGATAATCATCATGAGGACCCCCACAATATACACAAGAAAACTGGGAGCATTTTGAAATGCTGTTTTACTCAACTCCTCAGTTCTTTTCACTGACTCCGGAAGCTCTAGATAAGTGTCTTGTTGGGTTTTTTGAGGAGTTTGAGTCATTTGGCACTGTGGAGGTTGGTCGTGATATGGATAGTCGTAATTGTTACAAGGAAATGGATTCCCTGTTTTACAATCGAGTGAAATGGGGACCTCCACAATTCTCACAACAAAATGATTGTTGTTGATTGGTGAATCATATGGATATTGGTCATAACCAAAGTTCTGAGCATTACCGGAAAACTGTTCATAGAAGACGTGTTTCGGATTGACACTCAAATCCTTGGTGAGGACCTCCACAAAATTCACAGCATTTATGTTGATTATATGAAGATAAGTCATTTTGTGGTAGGTAATTGGAAAAATTAGAGGGGTCGTTAAATGAGTTCGGATTAGGATCATATTCAAATGAATTCCTCGAACCACAAAACAAACAACTCCTGTTACGAATATCATTACCACATTGTACACACGTACACCAGCGACATGGTGAACCAAAAAGAGGCTCACCACAACCGACACAAGGAATAAACGATTCCATTTGAGAGTTATGAGAAGGAATTGGTTCATTCAAAGAATCAACAAAACCAACATGGTGATCCGAATGACTATTAAGACTCGAAGAACATTTTGAAAAATCCGGAGGTGGGACAAGTGATGTGCTCTGAGAGCTAGCAATTTCCACCACTTCCGTTATGGTCTCCGGTTCTGGTTCTTGAGAAACGTGAAGATTAGGAAAGTCATTCTTGCTAGTCACCGGTCTAAATTCTGCATGTTTGCTTTTAACCGTAAATTGTGAAAGTGTAGGATCAATTTTAGACGGCTTAGGAGCAATCGAGGGGTTAGATCTTTGGATAACCGTAGGTTGGACGTATTTAGCACCTCCATTATCAGAGGTAAGTACCTGGTCCTTTGTCACCCCGGTTTCTCGTTCCATTTCCCTACGCAGAATTACTGGATCATTACGAACAACACGAATTCTTGACATTTTTTGTGATTTAGTATGAAGTTTTTCAACTTCGTTCCAGAATTCGTCGTAGTCGAGAGATTCCATGAGAATAGAAGAAGTTAGAATCAAATGGATAGAGGGTAAAGGAATAAAGAATCAAAAAGGGTAAGAGGGTAAAGATGAATATTTTTGGCATTTTTGAAAAACATGTTATAAAAACAAAGAATGAAAATATTTTTGGTGTTGTTAACACTTTAGGAAAAGTGTTAATGAACTTTTTTGAGTTTGATTAACTTTACAAAAAAAACTGTTTACAAAAAGGTGGTATATGTGCAAGTACGGGTCTGAAAACTGCTTAAAACACGCTTACAGCCTCTCCGGCAGCGGCGCCAAAATTTGATTCGTGCTAAACCGTCAGGTTTTATCACTCAAGCTGATCACTTGTGAATGATCAACCGTAATAAAAATCCAAACAGTCTAGAACCAAATGCAATTTAGATCAGAGGAATATATTGGATTCCTGGGTCGTTAAGTCCCACGGAGGATGAATGGTGTTTAACACAGACAGATGTCGAATAATCACTAAGGATAGTGATCAGTAAGGATTTGAGTTATTTATACCTAAAGAAAAGATTAATAAATTCCAGCGACTTAAATGCAAATTAAAGGAAATTAAAAAGTTAAAATATATTAAATGAAATTAAATAAATAAAACACCTATGGGTATGAAAATAATATTTTTACAATCCTAATAATAAAATAAAATTATTAGAAAAAGAAAATGATTTTTAAAACTATTTATTTAATTATTATTAAATAAAAACTATTTTTAACTATTATATAATAACCTAAAATATGATAAAATATGAAATAAAGCTAGAAAAATAAAATTATGACTTAGAAAATTTTAAAATATTATAAAACTTATTTTAAAACTGAAAATATATTTTTTAGACTTTTTATGTATTTATTATTAATTTAAAACTATTTAAAACTAATTAAAATTAAGAAAAATAACAAATGAACAGTAAAAATAATGAAACTTTACAGAAAAATTTTTTTGGCTTTTTAAAATATTATTCTTAAACTAGGAAAAATTAAAAATTATTTTTATGAAGCTTTTCTGATTTATTTGTATTAAAAGCTATTTAAAAAGTATTAAAAACTAGTTTAAAATAAGAAAAATATCAAACAGTGCTGGAAAAATATGAAAAATTCAGGAAAATACTAAAATATAATTCTAAGTCTAAGAAAAATATAAAAACATATGCTTATGTGTGAGAATATGAGGTTGCAGTGAAACTGCTTATGAATAAGCACTTTCAAAATAAGCCAAAGTCCACAATTGGACACCAAATGAACACAGAAGCTAACTGATGCTAAATTAAGTCTATCTTAACTATTTAACAGTACTCTTGATTACAAAATAAGCTTAAACTAGATTTGAGCTTATGAGATTATTTAAGCAAAACAGTTATCAAGGGGCTACTTTAAGCTATTGCACAGGCTAAATAAATAAGCCAAAAGGAAAAACAGATAAATGGACCTAAA
>OU343221.1:1294588-1475632 GCA_910596185.1 Chrysanthemum makinoi | reverse complement strand
TTTAGGGTTTTTCTTTTCCACTTAATGAGTGGGCCCAAACTCTTGTTTATCTTAATGGGGAGGTCCATCAAAATCTCTTTCTCTCAATTAAATGGCTCATATAGTAATATCGCCAAACCACTTAATTTAATAAACAAGTCCTTAGTCATTGTAGATCAAAATATGCATTTACAATTTTATTTGACTACAAACATCATATGTCAATTTAAGGATCGACCGCAAGTATGCATATTAAGAGGTTGCCCTCTAATATGTATAGCATAGAGAACTTTATTGTGATGCCTTATAACTGTTTTGACTTTGAGAAAGAAAATAGAGTAAGGCCAACTGCAAAAATCATATTTAGGATCTTGCGTACACATGACATTTATTATACTCTATGAAACAAAAATCCTCAAAACACAGTTGTTTGCTTATATCCATAGTCGTTTGCTGATTTAGCAACTATACCAAAAGCGAAAAAAGTGTATCTTTTATGCATATAATCTTCTTAATTAATTTACTCAAACAATTAATGTAGCATTAGTAACCATTTTTCATAAACAGCAAATACTTGCACACAGTTCCTGTTGTTGAATATTAAAGATATTGAATGGGAATGTTAATCTTTTATTGCTTCAACTTCTGAGATTACATCTGTTTATATAAATACATCTGAGTGATTCATATTCTAATGAGTGGGCTGAAGCCCATTACAAATGAAACTATGAAACGGGCTAATACTCTCCCGCAGTCTTAGCGGGAGGACATCGGACACTAAGACTGGAACGAAACTCCTCGAACAAAGCCGATGGTAAACCCTTCATGAAGATATCTGCATAGCTTGGCGACGGAACATGAAGAACCCAACTTGACCGGTAGCAACCAAGTTCCGACAAAATGAATGTCTATCTCAATGTGTTTGGTACTGATGTTGAACCGATTACATGATAACTATACAGCTGACATTATCACAGAGACAAGTGTAGCGTAAGACAAGGAGTATGAAGCTCTCAAGTAAATTCGCGAACCAACATGTCTCAAAGAACGGCATTTGCCAAGCCACTGCGACTACTGCACTGAACGAAAGCGTTGGTTGACTTAGGGACCAAGAGATGAGATTGTTGCCAAGAAATACACAAGAACGAAGTGGACCGACGTGTAGTGGACAACCAGCCCAATCAAGATCGAGTAAGCAAGCAACTCAAGAGAAGATGAAGAATACAACCCAGGCCATAATCAAGCGCACCTCGAACATATCTCAATATCCTCGAGAGCAGAAATGTGGTTCCCTAGGATCATGCATGAAGAGACAAACCTGCTGAAAAGCATAAGATATATCCGTCCGGTGAAGGTAAGGTATCTGTAGTGAGCCGGCAAGGCTCCTGTATAAAGTAGGATCGAAACCGGATCTCCCTCATCCCCAAGTTTAGACTCTATCAACAGAGTCCACAGGTTACAAGCAATATATGAGCTCTCAAGAAAACCTCGATAGCATATTTCTTCAGGAGAAAAACAACCCAAGAGAATCCCGTGTAACCGAAATGCCCAAAAGTAATTAGAGGCCCTAAGTCCGCATGGAAAATTCTTGATGCAAGGAATGAATAATCCATGTAATAGTGTCTCCGAAGTAGTAAGAACGATATCATCAACATATAGTAACAGATATGTGCAAAGGTCCGGCCTCACCAGATATAAAAGCGATGAATCACAACGACTATGACCAAATCCAACCCGTGATATAAGAGGCAAACCATGAAACCATGCTCTAGGGGCCTGCTTAAGCCCATAAAGAGACCGCGCAGAAACACACATAGTCAGATGCTCAGATCCCAAACCCGGAGGCTGATGCATATAAACAATCTCGATAAACCGCAAAAATGCATTCTTGACATCAAGGCGATGAATCGCCAATGTCTAGAAGCAACTAAACTTAGGACGGTCCGGATGGTGCCCGGTTTACAACCGACTAAAGGTCTCATCAACATCAATCCTTCTACTTGATACGCTTATTCGCCCCTGCAACGCAGCCTTGTAGCGACTAAGAGTACCATCACTAAATACTTATGGCGAAAAAGCCACATGGAACGATAATGTTGTTTTTCGGTCGTGGTACAAGAGTCCAAGTTTTGTTTTTAATAAGTGCAGAGTATTCATCAATCATAGCATTTTGCCAATTTTGATCACAAGATGCATCACGATATGATTTGGGTAACGGAGACACCGAGGAGACATGCAAGTTGAGACGCTCAGTGGGACGGTTAGTCCCGACACGATATCGTGTGACCATGGGATAAGTTGAGACAGGGTTTGGGTTGTGAGGTGGTTCTGGAATAATAAGTGGGTGTTGATGTTGGTTAGTTGTTGGGCTAGGTGTGTTTTGTAGAGTGGTTGGTAAGGGAGGTGTATTGTGAGCTGGTTCAGGTTGAAGAGTATTGGTGGGTGTAGGTATAATGGAATCGATATTGGGTGGAGTCACAGCGGGTTGAAGAATGGGATTTAATGGCGGAATAGGGGGGTTTATGTCAGGTGAGTCATCAAGGAAAGTGTATGTAGGTGCTGAGGAAGGTGTAGGGGTACCATATGGGAAGACTGTCTCATCAAAAGTTACGCTTAGAGATTATGATTTTGTTGGTGTGTAAGTCAAGGCAGCCGATATCCGGTTTGATGTTTGCCCAAGTAAATGGAAGGTGTAGCACGGGTTCAAGTTTGTGATTTGGGTATAGGTGTGGTAACATAAACAGCCAAAAGTGCGTGTCAATCTGTTTTGGCCAAACAAACGAGTATACGGGATTTCGTTGTTGATGGAGGTTGATGGTAAGAGATTGAGTAACTGGACGGCCATATTAAGCTTTCAACCCATAATGTTGGTGGGAGGTTGGCTTGAAAAAGCAAGGTTCGAATGAGGTTATTGATGGTGCGAAGCATCGTTCGACTTGCCATTCTTGTGATGTTTTGGGCGGAGAAACGAAACTGTATGCCATTATCAAAAAAGTTTGTGTAAGGTTCTGGTTGTCAAACTCTCCTTCATTATCACACCGAACGATCGAATTTCACACTTAAATTGAGTGTGAACATAGTTACTGAAATAATGAGAACTTAGACGACACATGATTTGTTAATTAAAGGATAAGCCCAAACAAAATGCGAATAATGGTCCAAGAACAATACATAATACTTAAAACCCGAAGTGGGAATAGGTGAAGTCCAAACATCGAATGAATAATATCAAAACATGCATTAACGACGATCATAACTAGTGAATGAAAGTTCGACGCGGTTTGCCAAGCCGGCAAGCATGGCAAAGCAAGGGAGGCTTCTCTTTATTACATGAAATGAAATTGTTGGAAACAAGACGGCGAGCACTTCGCCTCTGGATGTCCAAGGCGCTGATGCCACGTATGCTCACTAACAAGAAGAGCTTGTGGAATGGGAGATGGAGCCGGACAGTAGAGTTCCGAGCTAGCTATCACATCGGAGAAGAACCCAACGCTGGTCATGAAATCCTTAATGAAAACCAAAAGGATCAAACTCAACTGTACAATTATTATCGCGGAACAAATTGGCAATGTGATATTAAGTTTTTGACAATATGGGGGTAATAAGCACATTATTTAGGTGAAGAGGTCGAGATGGAGTTGGCAAAATGCTACGACCCGTATTGATGACAGGAATAGAGTACCCATCACCAACCGAGACAGACGGATACATACACGTATTAAAAACATTACTAAGACTATTGACAGATGCATTGAGATGTAAGCTCGCACCTGTATCCATGTTCCGTGCAACTGCTGGGGTCGTGAAGAGTACCGCCGCGCAAAGCAAGAGGCATCGATGTCGCCGTCCCGAGGCATCCGAGGACTGAGCCGGTGGAGCCAATGGTGGAGCCGTTTAACCGTTAGTAACCCGAGGTACCAAAGTAAGGGTGCACCGAGCCGCTGTTGGACCGATAAAATGAGTGAGCTAGAGGATAGTAGAAGCGTGGTACGAAAGGGTTTGGTGGGCTAAAGATTGTACCATGTGTTACCGGCTGATAAGGCAAACCCGTTGGGCCCAATGGAGAAGTAAAATAACCCGGTCCAGCCTTGTGTATGGTAGGCTAAGGTGTGGTACCGTTGGAATCGAACTAATAATTGGGTATTTGGCCTATTAACATGCTTCGAATCATTGACCCCCAACTTAGATAATAATTGAGACAACAAGACATCAGTGGTATTAGTCTTTAAATTAGAGCTAGATGAATCACCACTTTTAATATTATGGTCATGCACAAACTTACATTCGTGACCAAACCGATTACCTAACCTTTTGCAAAATGGAAGCACGGCCTCCACGACTTAACCTCGTGGAGAAGAGGGCGGCAGACGCACAGATTGTGTGTCATGAGGACCAAAGGAGACGAGGCAGACGGTCCATGGGAGGCAAGCAACTTCGATTTTAAGCGCATCTCTTCAGTTATTAGCATAGAACGAGCAGTTTTAAAGTCGGGGAAAGGATCCCGATGATGCATAATTCCACATACTTGATCATATTTATCCGACAAACCTTCGAGGGCATAGTGGACAAGGTCCTCATCGCTAATAGGAGAGTCAAGGCTTGCGAGAATGGTAGCAGTGGACTCTATCTTTCCAAAATATGTTTCTATACTAAGTTCCCCGAGCTTTAGTGATCTCAACTCGGGATTTTAATGCGCTTTGTACGGGAACGCTTTGTTCCTTGACGATAACAAGTAATAAGATCCCACGCCTCTTTAGCCTAATCGAGGGCGCAAAACCAACCGAGATTGAAGCGCTTCCGAGAGGGTTGTAAAATCCATGAGAGCATTATTTTATCAACCTTAAGCTCCTCCTGTTAAAGGAGCAACATGAAGACTCGTGAGGCGACCATGTATGTATCGAATCACCTCAGAGCTATGGCAAAGTTGCTCGAAAAAAATTCCACGAGCCATAGTTCCAGCTTGTCGATCGAAATTTCACAGAACCAGTGAGAAGATGATGATGGGTAACAATGAAAGCTTTTCTCGATAGTGGATAATGGAAGGTTTGGTGCACCACCATGTCACGTATGATAGGGTTTATACCGGAATTTTTTATATGGTTTGTATGGTAGCAGTAAGAATGAAAGTAAGCAAACAAAACAAGATACCAAGCTCGTGACCTAGCACGAACAACAACGAAACGAGGTGTGGATTTGTGACCTTAGCACAAATCACCAACACACTTTATAATTAGGGTTTATGAACAAGGAGGCATGATTGTAGGGTTTGTTAAGGATCGGTATTTTTTTTTTTGACTCGATACCATGTTGAATATTAAAGATATTGAATGGGAATGTTAATCTTTTATTGCTTCAACTTCTGAGATTATATCGGTTTATATAAATACATCTGAGTGATTCATATTCTAATGAGTGGGCCGAAGCCCATTACAAATGAAACTATGAAACGGGCTAATACCTGTTGACACTCGCCTTCACACCCTATGCTTAGTGAGATAGAAGCAGAAGCATTAACTATTTACTTTAAGTTCAAAAACCTGAACAGAAGTGTTCATGGGTCAACCCAACTTGTTACTCGTTTTGACCCAATATTGTTGAATACATACAACCTCTACATGGAAAAAAGTTGTGGTAGTTGGACAACACTCGAAACTGTAATGCTCACTAATTGGACATCTTAGAAAACTCATAAGCGATATTACAGTTGAGTTCACATTCGTTATCCAAGGGATCAGGTATCACAAATTGTGCTCGAAAAGAGTGGTTAATAAATCAATTGCCGACCATGTATTGCAAATCCAAAAAATATTCATTTACTGGAAATACTAATCACATAAAACATCCTTGAACCATACAAGTCAATTTAATTATCTGACCAGAAGGTGCATTCGTGAAGGCTGTTAGAACTCGGACCAGGATAAAGAGCACATAAAAACGATAGAAAAAACTCAAAATACACAGCTTTAACTCAAGAAGTTCAAAAGTGACATATACCTTTTGCAAGACTACATTGAGATTTTATTTCATAAAGCTTTCAACTAAGTGATAAATGCATAAGATCCTGTTTCAAATACATACGGGTGTTTGGGAGTGCTTACTAGAACAACTTATTTGTTTGTTTCAGGTTTTGCTCAAGTTATTTTGAGTAAGCACTTTAAGATCGCTTAACCCAAACTGATTGGTCCCCATGGATTCTTAATTACAAGTTCACCACTTCACCCTTAGAGTGACATTGGTTGATTATCTGCTTCGTCTAATAAACATAAGCTGTTTAATGGGCCTGTTTGGATTCGCTTATTGAAACAAGTAACCTATCAGCTTATTATTAAGTTTCTTTCGAGAAGCTATGTCACGTCAACATTTTTTGCCTCTGTTAATCATCTCAAGGGTAGCTTAGTGGTAAGACGACCTGAAGGTCTCAATACCCCGAGTTCAAACCACATTGAGTGAACATCTTGGGATGGATGAGAATTAGAATTTGACCAATCATTTCACACGAGGAATGAAATGTGGTTATAGCAATTAAAACTATAAAATTAAGATAAGAGAATGAGAAACATTATTTTATTAAAATGTGGTAATGACAAAGTTTTGTTCTCAATTGTAAAATCATTACCTATCTCAAAGACACTTACTGTTTAATGGGGTGTAAACGAACCGAGTCGAGCTCAAACTCAAAAATACTCAAGCTTAGCTCATTTGGCGTTTTGGAAGCTCAAGATTGGCTTGTTTCAAGCTTTTGATATAATTTTTGATCGAAATTGCTCATTTATCACAAACGTTATGTGATATATTATTATACTGTTCATAAATATGTTATTTTGTATCTAAATTTCTTATTTATCTTCAGAGTTATATGATATCTAATTTTACTATTCACCAATATATGTAAAGCTCCAGGATCATGAGGTTAATCAAACTGTATATCAGAACCTTGGGCTCAAGCTCGTTTATTGGTGATTTTGCATCACCAATATAATTTAGGTGTAATGGATTGACTTAGTTGACCAATGTGTAATTGTGATAAATGTTCAACAAGTCGGGGTTTTGGTAGCAGGGTCCAAGGGGCGGCAGCCCCTGGCAGGGGTCGAGCTATAAAGTGATTTCCGGTATAAAGTGATATGTTAACTGATTTGGTGCTATGTTAAAAACACACTATAAAGTGATTTCCGGTATAAAAACGCACTATAAAGTGCTATGTTAAAAACGCACTATAAAGTGCTATGTTAAAAACCCACTAAAATTTCCGGTATTTTGCCCCTTAAATTTAACTGATTTGGTGGTTATTATAACTGCTATGGCTGTTACAACCAACTGTCTGTTTTGTTGGTCATATGTATGTGTTATCATCTGGTTCGGTTTCATAACAGAAAAAACATATTCTTGTTTCTAAAATCTGAGTTTTATCCGATTTAAGATTTCGATAAAACCATCGAAATACTTCAATCTGAAAGTGTTTACATGACTCTCAGATTTCTGTGATCCTAATTTCTAACATCGTTAAGGCTCCGCTTGCTATAAGCTTTTACCGAAATGATTCTGTGTAGCTCACGAGCAGTTTAGCTTGTTTACACTGCTAACTAAATATAACCACAGATCAATATAATCAAATTAAAAACGTAGATATAGAATGAATAAGCACTTTTGTCAGCTCGACTTTCCTGTTTTGGTTTTAAACTTTTTTTAACTGCAACTGTAAAAAAGGTTTAACTTTCTCATAGTTTGACCACCCAAGTTGTTCCTATCGCCAACTCGCCATCATGCTCATCACAAAAACCTAAAAACCTGATATGAATGATCACATAACCCCATAATTATTGAGTGGCAACATAATGTGTACAAAATTCCGAAGTTACAATCAATTCTCGAGTGTGGAGTAATGAAGGAGAGTTTATGTTCAAAAGACTCCCATTTCAACTAATCTTCTAGTAATAAAAGATAACACATTCTCTTGCAAAGTCCTAGACCAGTTTACATTACATTGAAGAATATAGAAAATTGTGGTCTAGATATATATAATAACAACTCACTCACTCAATGACAGACTATACACTAAACACCTTTGCAAACTCTCATACATCGAGTCATTTAAAAGTCGTCAGTGTCATCAAAAGTCGGTTATCGTTATCACAAACTAACCAAAGGTCATCAACCATGGAAGGGTACCAGGGGCTTTCGGGAAGTTCCGTATCAGGACCATGTTCGTCAAAATACGTGTTTGTATAACCCGATAATCTATATCAACCAATGTTTTATCCGGTGTAAAGTTAGACTAGTTACTAAATGTTCAAAACGATGTTTTGTTTTAGATGATAGGAGTATATAGGAATTTTATGTCTGGAAGTTAATATGATGCTTTCAAACTTAACATTTTCCAATAAAATTCATTTGGTATTGTGTATGAGTTTGGAAAAATTATATGACCTTTAAGGTTTTTGTATTAATCCACAATGAAAAGACAATAAAACTAGCGTACTCACTCCTAACGCTAGTACACCATATGTTTTAGTCTTCGTGATTTAATTCTAGACTGCCATTTTTAGTTCTTAGCACCTTTACATTTTTTTTTAATTCGACCGGGACAATGCCATACTTGTTTCATATTACAAAATAGCATTGTGTGGCAAACTGCAAGTGAGTTACCTGAACCAAATATAGAATCAATAAACATTTTCCTAAGAACATCACTTTACTGTAATCATATATAACTAAAATTAGTATAATAAAAAAACGTAGAATAAAATCAAGAAACATTTTTGATAATGTTTTAGAAGTAAGAAGACTGATGAAAGAAGAAAAAATTTGAATGAGCAAAGACAAATGGGGAGTACGTGGTCAATGAATATGAACCAGTTCAAAGCTTTCTTCCTGATGAAATGGTCAACGGTCACTGTTTTAAAGGAAACAACTTTTATCTTTCCGGACGAAACAAAAAACTTAAAAAATGGACATGACTTTTGGTTTTGTCCCACATTGGTAAATGAGATAAAATATTCTAAGCTTATATATATCACGATGCATGCGAATTGTATGTCTTAAAGTTAATCTATGCTTTCAACCACAATTATGATTTCAATAGGAATATTCATACAAGAAAAAGTTATAAAAATGAAAACTAGTGATGAATTGTTGTCTAAGTCACAAAATACTTGGAGGGGTACTTAATTGCAATAATGATGTCTCTTTTACTTAAATCTTTATGATATCAAATCAAGTTTATATTTAAAGACTCCTATTTTGATGAACAGTTTCATATAACAAAAGATATATCATTTCTAATCATCATCTATCTAAAAAGTACTTAGTGTAGTTAAATGCAGGGGTGTAAACACCGAGCCGAGCTCGAGCTCGACAAGGCTCGAGCTCAGCTCGTTTAGCATTACGCAAGATAGAGTTCGAGCTTATATGGTTTAGTATTGTATCTAGATTGAGTATTTATTCCAACATTTGTATGACATATGATTAGACTATTCATAGATATGTTATTTTGTATCTAAACAAGATTTTGTTTACGCGCGTGCAGAGACTAAAATATAAAATCTTAAATTAAAAATTTGTAATTCAAATCGAGTTTTGTATCCTAAGCTTTTCTTTTAATGAAATAATAATATTTGACAACAGAATTAAACCATGCTTTGAAAGTGAAGATCAGGTGCGCTTTGCAGGTGTACAAAACTTCCATGGAAAAAAAAATTCGCAATTTAGATTGTTTATAATAGTTTTATACTACTCGTACTAATGTACTATCTATATACGTGGATGTACAAATTACAAAACCTTATGATATAGGATTAACATAAAGTTTAGCATAAGAAAACAACACAAAACATTACGATATAAAGAAGTTATAAATTCTAATTATGTGATCTATGATGATAATTTCGCAAAGGGCTAATAGTAAAAAAAAGTATCATACTTGCCATCATTTTTTTTTGTGGGTAATGAACAAATTTTTTTGTTTTTGTGGGTACTATACTTTCAAATTCATCCTCTTTAGGGTATTATTTGACATTTTTGCCTTTCGGGAAAAAAAAAATCTATTAGCTAAGAGGGGCAAAATTGTCCAAATTTTTTACAAAATACCCTAAAGAGGATGAATTTGAAAGTATAGTACCCACAAAAGCAAATTTTTTTGTTCGCTACCCACAAAAGAAAATAGTGGCAAGTATGATACTTTTTTTTATCATTTGCCCTTTCGCAAACTATTATGTCATGTCCTTTTAACCTTGACTTTAATCTATCTCTCATACCAAATACTTTCATTTTTTCTTCTTTGTTATATCATATCATATTATCATACAAACTTACAAATGAACGATATAAGTTGTCTTTAAGTACATCTTTTGTATATTTTCATACAATAGACGACGACACTATTGTTCAAGCTTAATACACCATCTGAGTGTTTTCTGATTGGTACAACAGTGTAATATTAAAATATAACTTAAGTAAGATATATATTAACTTTTTAAATTATATTGCTTATTTATCTCAAAAGTTATATCATAACTAATTTTTCTATTCTACAAAATGATATTCGTTTGCGCTCGCGAGATTAATGGATGTCAAAAGCTTGGGCTTAAGCTCGATTATTTAACGAGCTTCATGTTAAGCTCGAGCTCAGTAAGGCTCGACTCGTTTCGAGCTTTTTTACCGAGGGCCGATCTTGAGTAGCTAACGAGCGTTTACACCTATAACTAATTAAATAGAAGATACTATAACCATAAAATTTTCACACAAAGGGTTGTCATAATGTGATATGCCAAAATAAACTCAAATTCATTCTCTCTCTTTTATTTAAATGTAGAAATTAATCTTGTCTATCTCATTGTAAAAATGTTTTTGTGTGAAAATTGCGTGGTTATAAGCCTTAGCAATTCTCAACTAAATTTAACTACAAATGAATATAACTAAAAGCGTGAATTTAGAATTAAACCAGATTTTGCTTATGTTTTGACAACCAGAGTCGATATTAAATTTTTACCTTTGATATTTATACATTAACTGAGGCAAGTAAAGTTTATTTTATTGTTTGTATATCAGTAAACATTACAAAAGACTAATAAGGGCATGTGACTATCATTTTAAAATATGTGCGGTTTCAAGTTCAATTCCTATTAGGTGCAAATAACCACACCAACCTCCTGAAAAGAGAGAGTTTTACCTGGTGTGGTGAGTTCAAACAAAATGGATGAATTGACCAAAAGGTCAAAAATTATGGTTATAAAAAAATGACTAACAAAGGGTCATTCATTGAAGGGGAATTAACAACTCGCAGGTTGTTCCTTTTGAAAATCCTCTTCCTCTTATTAAATAATTATAGAGAAAATGTTGCAAGGGATACTTCACATCCATTACTAACTTCAAAACTAAACAATTAACGAATATGTTCAACATGAAACGATAACTTAAAAAAGTTGGTAATGAATTTTTGTTTTGTCCCACATTGGTGAATGAGATAAAATCTTCTAAAGTTATATACTATGGTGCATATGAATTGTATATCTTAAAGTTAATGCTATGCTTTCAAACACAATTACTTGTCCCATTAGTTTAAAAGCAAATTACCAAAATAATCCATATAAAGAGTCATATTACCAAAGTGAACTTATTTCATATAGTTTACCAAAATGACCAAAACATGTCACCATCATATTTTACTTTTCCATTCGCCCACGTATGTCACAATCATAGCCCCATGTATATACCAAAAAGTATCTTCTAAAGTTGCAAACCAAGACCCAAGACCAGTGTTATTTGTAAGTTTCTGTGATACCATATATGCATAAAGACCCAAGCAAACTATAGCCCTATGTAAGTTTCCATTGCTCATTAAAATGTTTCTGTGATACCATGTATGCGATAAAGACCCAAGCAAACCATAGCCCCATGTAAGTTTCCATTCCTCATTAAGTTTCTGTGATTCCATTGCTCATTACTTTTCCATACCGTCGCCTAGCACCCTCACCCATACCCTCGCCTAGCCCTCATCTTCCTCCCATACCCTCACCTAGCCCTCATCTTCCTCCGCCTAGAACCCTCGCCCATACCCTCGCCTAGGACCCTCGCCCATACCCTCGCCTAGCCCTCATCTTTCTCCTAGTTCCTCGCCCAACCCCAACTTTCCTCGCCCACATCCTCGCCCAACCTTGCTCCCTACCGCATTGACTCCTCTCGCCCAACCTTGCTTCATCACCGGAAAAGTTCATTTTGGTAAACAATAAATGCGAGGTTCATATTCAGAAACACTAGTGAAAATTGGTTCATTTAAGAAATTTGATCTTAGTTTAATCATTAATGGGTGTGGTATTTGGGTTTGGAAAAATTGTTTACGCTTGAAGTTTTTGTAACAAAGAGTTTCAGATTTTACATTTTTTACAAGGATTAAGAACCATAATGTTTTACAAGGATAAAGAATAACTGGACGAATAACAGCGTAAAGCGACAGTGTATAGCGGCAAATAATTATACCTGCGATCTTGTATATTTGGGTGACCTTGATGCAACTTTCGAGTTTACTTTGTTGTTATTGCGAGAAAGAAAAGTTCAATTTGTGGAGGGCCTTTCTTTGGAGACTTACAGTGGCGACTCGCTTCTTTACCCATTCGATTTGGTGGTTTGAGTTTGTACTCAGCAAAAGTGGTTTCTTCTTATGCTTTTGTGGCCTCGCGGGCTCAATCTTGGGTGCTACAAGACCACATCTTACGGTACAGTGGCATATGGTGACTACATTTGTTCTCTGGCTTGTCTTTGTGATACGCTTCCAAGATTTGATTTTAGTGATTTCACTAATAAGGACACCGCCCCCTCAAAATCCGAACAAAACATTCGTGAGTGCACTTTTTAGTGAAATGGTTAAGGATATGGAAGTTCACTTTGACATAACTGTGAGACAGAAAGTAGTTTTTGAGTGTCTACGGGCTCCACATGCGCATAATTTTCTACTAGCTATCCTCATAGACGGGCGAGGTCAACATATTTTACCGGTGGAATATCGTACCATCCTTAAGTATCGCCTCTTGATTCCTTTATTTTCACTTGATAATATATGTCCAGTTTGTCGCAAGGCATGTTTGGATACCTTTAGGGAACATGTGGTTCATTGCTAAGAGCTCTCGGGCTTCATGTACAGACAATATATGGTTAGGGATGTCCTTTTTGACGTTGGTAGGCGTGCTGAGATCTTCGCAAAGAATGAAGCACCTGTGACTTTTTGACCGACCCGTTAGATGGAAGATCTACACTCAGTTAGGCAACATTTTGGTGTTTGGATGGGTTGGATGGAAACATGTGTATGTGGATCTAACCGGGGTTTCTCCTCTTGTGGGTTTGAGTAGCCGGGGTTTTACAGTAGGACATACTGCTTTAAAAGCCGCCTCATACAAAGTGACAATACACGAGAAAGTGTGCACTGAAAATCAACATGTTTTTATTCATTTTGCATTTGATAATTTTGGTTTCCTTGCACCTAAGGCTGTGGAGTTACTCAACAGAGTTTAACGAGTTATTCATATTAATGTTATGACACCTAGATCCACATATGTAGTTTTCAAAAGAATTAGTTTTTCAATTCAAAAAAGGCTAGCGGCGCAGCTTGTTACCCATTTGCCATCCACCTATTCGTAAATGTATAAATTGATCTTTTACTTCAGAAAGAAAAAAAAATAAAAAATAAAATAAAATAAAATAAAAAATAAAAGTTTGAGAATTAAACAATATCTAAAGTATTAATTTAGTGGTGGATGTTGTTATTGTTTTTTTATTAAAGGTATTTAAGTAATTGAACTTTACTTACTTTTTAAGTTTTTAAGTTTAACAAAAATAGTAAGCATGCATTATATGATTATATATAGGGATTTGGTCGAAGAATAACAATGTAATTTTTCAAATGTATCGATCTAGTATGTGAACGTTTTCTACGATGTAGAAATGTAAGGAACTTTCATAAGTGTTCCAATTTGGTACGTGATTAGAAAACTCATGAAAGTTCGTTACATTTCTTCAACTTATAAAAAGTTAACATACTAGATTGGTACATATAGAAAAGTACATTGTTATTCTTCGACCAAAGCCTTTATATATATACATGAAAATTAGAGTAAATTGCAAAAATCGTCCCTGTGGTTTGCCCATATTGCAAAAATCGTCCCTGTGGTTGGCTAATTGCAAGCGGCCTCCCTGTGGGGAAACTTTTTCATCATTTTTGTCCCTGGCTTCTAACGTAGTTAGTGATGGTCAGTTAACTCGTGGTCCCAATTTGTAAATATCAAAGGGACAAGGACACATGTGTCATTTTATGTCTTTGCCCCAACTTTGCCCCAAATTAAACCCGTTTAACCCACTTAAAACCCTAATTGCACCCATCATTTTCAATCCTACAAATTTAAAAGTTAATTTACTTTCATCCTTATGCTTTACAACCACTAACCATGACAACGACAACCAGTTTATGGTACATAAGACCAGATGGAGAAAAAGTAGATACAAAAGCACTTTATGGTAAAAATCATACGTTGTTATTTACATCATTTGTTAATTTTGTTGTTGATATATTGTAATTGTAACTGAAACACTACTCTATGCTTGTGCAACAGATTAATATCCAAACTTGTTTTCAATAAGGTTTCATCATGAAGGAAGATTCACAGAGTTACCAAACAGGAAGTATGTTGGTGGTCAGGTAACTTTTGTGGACTTGATAGCCATTGATCAGATTTTAATATTGATCTCATGAACTCTTTAATGTACCAAAGCTTAGCTTATGTTGAGAATGTGAAAATGCAGTATCACTAATAAGTACCTATGAAAGGTTTAGACATTGGACTGAAGCCTTTAGTTAGTGAAAATGATTTTTATGACATGTTAAAGCATGTTCCTAAGCATAAGATTCTGTATGTATATGCTGAGCATGGCCATACAAATGTTGATTTAGAAGCAAAAAAATGTCATTGAAATAAAGGCTGAAATGAAGGAGTTAGATAGTAATGTGAATGTAGTTGACTTAGAATTGGAACAAAATGAGGGTCAGGGTGTTGGGATTGAGGAAACTAATGAGAGTGATGATGAGGACCAAAGTGAGAGTGAGGATGAGCAGCAAAGTCATAGTGAGGATGAGCAGCAATCTGATGAGAGTGAGGAACACATAGAAGATATTGTTGATGAGGAACATATAATAGATGAGAGTGAAGTTAAGGTTAACATGACTAGTTTTAGGTTTCAAGTTGAATAAGATAGTGTTGACCCAATGCAGCCTATAGTTAATATCAGTGAAGATGCTTTGGAGGTTATAGATTATGACTCATTTGAAAGTGATGTAGGATCTGACACTGAATATGATAGGAGAAAAGGTTTGAGAAAATTAAGGAAAGCTGTTGGTGCTTCAATTATCATAAATAGTTTAGATGCTGGACAAGAGTTTGCAAACAGGGATGGAGCAAAAGATAGAATCAGGGCACATTCAGTTGAGACTAGAAGGAATATAATGATAATAAAAAATGATAAACACAGAGTTAGAGCACAATGCTATGGGATAGTTCCTGAGTCTGTGAAAGTGACAAAAGAGAGTATCTTAAGTAGACAAAAAAACAAAGGAGGTCAAGGGTGTAAATCATGATAAAGGTAAGGGCAAAAGTGTAAATGCAAAAGAAGACAAAAAACCTCTCTGTCCTTGGGTTGTGCATGTTTCAAAGGGTGATAAAGGCAAGTTGAATTAGAAAATATTTATTCTTGGACATGGTTCTTGACCTGCCTTGGTGATGATTTGGATCTATACAGCAATTTCAACTTCACATTTATCACGGACAGACAGAAGGTTAGTTTCATAACTGTTTTTAAAGTGTTTGTTCAATTATTTGTTTTAACTTAATTCTTAACTGCTTTTTAAATTGGTATTTTAGGGCTTGTTACCTGCAATTGCAAAGTTATTTCCTGCAGCAGAACATAGATTTTGTGTAAGACATATTCATGAAAACATGAATCTTACTTTGAGAGGTGCAGAGTACAAGGACTTGTTGTGGAAGTGTGCAACTGCTACCACTGTAGTTGAATTTACCAAATACATGGAAGAGTTGAAAGGATACAACAAAAAGGCCTATGAATGGTTAAAAAAGATTGACCCACAACACTCGAGCAGATCTCACTTTTTCGTATTTAATTATCTATTAATTTTAACCTTTTAGTTGGATCAGTTTGGTTTAGTGTAAAGTCTTGTGAGCTAAGTGTGAAATTTACTTGTATCACAGGAAGGGCTAAGTGTGATCTACTGATCAAAAATGTTTGTGAGGTCTTCAATAGGCAACTATTAGAAGCTAGGGAAAGTCCAATAATTTCTGCACTAGAGTATGTTAGACAGTATCTCATGAAGAGGATAGTGTTAGTGCGGAAGGTGATTGACAAGAATGAAGGTCCATCAACTCCATCTGTTACCAAGCTTTTTAATGCCATCAAGGATGCTGCAACTAATTATACAGTTGAGTGGAATGGAGCAGATTTATTTCAGGTTAAGGGTTCATGGGGGAACAATGTGTGTTCAATTGGAATCAAAATAATTGCAGTTGTAGGAAGTGGGAAGTGTCTGGAATTCCATGCAAACATGTAGTAGCTTGTATGCATGACTTGGCAAACAATGGTATGAATGTTGTACTGCCAGAAGACTATGTTCATCACTCTTACAAGCTCCAAACATGGAAAGATGTGTATGCTTTTAAGGTGAATCCAGTGAATGAGAGACAATATTGGGCCAAGTTTGATTGCCCTACTACTTTAATTCCACCCAAGTCAGTTCCTCAAATTGGTAGGCCATCTAAGAAAAGGAAGAAAAGTGCTGGTGAGATTGACATGGTGAAAGGGGGCAAACTTACAAGGAAAGGTAAAAGTGTGACATGTTGTATTTGTAAAGGGAGTGGTCACAACAAAAGAAGCTGTCCTGCTAAAGATGTTGATCAGGTTGGAACAAGTCAATCAAGATCAAGCAAGAGACCAAGAAACAAAGTGGTTGGTCAGGTTGGAAGTGAAGCTGGACATGAAGCTGGATCAAGTCGGGTTGGAAGTCAAAGTGCACATGAAGTTGGATCAAGTCAAGCTGCAAATGCTACTGCACCATCAAATGCAGATGCACTAAGAAATGTTGCTGCACCAAATGTTACTCCAACCAAAATAACCAAGAAAATGGCTTCAAGATTGAGTCCTCATTAATTTAGTTGCTGCACAACTATGTTTAGTTACTCCATACAGAGATATGCGTAACAAACATACATAATCTGGATGCTCAGTATCACGGAAACCAGGTGGTTGGTGCATGTAATCAGTCTCAAATAAATCCCCATGCAGAAATGCATTCTTAACATCGAGCTGGTGAACCGGCCAATGTTTAGAAGCTGCCAAACTGAGAACGGTGCTTATAGTGCCAGGTTTAACAACCGGGCTAAAGGTCTTATCAACATCAACCCCCTCTATCTGAGAGTACCGTCAGCCAAGTACTTGTGGCGAAATAACCACATACAGCGAGCAATATTGGTGGCCGTAGGACGAGGCACAAGAATCCAAGTTTTGTTTTTAATAAGAGCATTAAATTCATCATACATAGCATTTAACCAAATGGGATCATGAAAGGCATCATTATAGGAACGGGGTAAAGGAGAAATGGTAGACACATGACACGCATAAGGGGGATTGGGACGGGTAGTCCCGACAAGAGAGCGTGTGACCATAGGATGAACTGATTGCGTGGTCGGGGTACGGTCAGCAACATGGGGGGGGTCTTGGGGAATAGAAATGGGGGCCGTTGGGGGTGTAGGAGAGGTGGGTGGTGGTGGTGAGGGAGGTACGTCCGGTGATGTCACAATAGGAGAGAGTGGAGGGTCGAGTATAGGTGAAATGGGGGAAGGAGGTAGGGTTGGTTGTATAGGGTCAGGTGGGGTTGGTTGTGTTGGTGGAGTTGGGGTGAGTTTTATAATGTTTGAAATAATGTTAGGTGAGTCATCTAAGAAGTCGTAGGATAGTTTCACAGTGGGTGTGGTGGTGCCAAAGGGAAAAACGGTTTCATCAAATGTGACATGGCGAGATATAATGATTTTGTTGGTTTTTAGGTCTAAGCAACGATAGCCACGATGATTAGTGGCATGTCCCAAAAAGATGGATGGTGTGGCTCGTGGTCCAAGTTTGTGGTTGGTGTCTATATGAGGATAACAAAGACACCCGAAGACACGTAAAAGACGGTAGTCAGGTGAGGTGCCAACACATATGTGTAAGGGGAATGTCATTATCAATGGCACGGGAGGGTAGGATATTTAAAAGGTAAACAACCATGTTGAGGGCTTCGACACAGTAGTTTGGGGGTAGATGGGCTTGAAAAAGTAAGGTGCGGATAAGGTTGTTAATGGTACGAATCATGCGTTCAGATTAACCATTTTGTTGGGAGGTGCGAGGACAGGAGAAACGAAAGTGGATCCCATTGTCGTTAAATAATTTATGAAAGTCATGGTTATCAAATTCACCACCATTGTCACACTGAAAGGATTTTATTTCACGGTTGAATTGAGTTTTGACAAAGTTGCGAAATAATGTAAATTTTGACAAAACATCATATTTATGAACTAACGGATAAACCCATAAAAATTGAGAATAATGATCCAAAAGAGAACATAATATTTAAAACCATATAGACTCGGTATTGGGGAAGTCCACAGATCTGAGTGAATAATATCAAAACAAGTTTGAACTAAAGTAGAAGAACTGATAAATGGAAGTCGCACGTGCTTGCCAAGCTGACAAGCATGACAAAGCACGGGAGATTTCTCTTTATTACAAGAAATGAAATTATTAGAAATAACATGAAGCAACACTTCACTTCCTGGATGTCCAAGACGTTGATGCCACGTGTATTGACTTGTGAGGTAGGCTTGAGGTATAGGAGATGGCTTGGTGACAGGGTAGAGGTCGCCAGTGCTATCTCAGCGGAGCAGCACCTAACGAGTTTGAAAGTCCTTAACAGAAAAACCAAAAGGGTCAAATTCAACAGTGCAATAATTTTCACATACAAACTGACGCACATAAATCAAGTTTTTAACAATATTAGGAGTGATTAGAACGTTATTTAGGTGTAGAGGTCGATAAGGGGTTGCTAAAATGCTATGGCCAGAGTTGGTGACAGGAATAGTGTGACCGTCACCAATCGCAACAGATGAATAAATGCTAGAATTAAAAACATCACTAAGATTATTGACCGAGTCATTAAGATGAGACGACGCACGTATTTCCATGTTCCAATTACCGGGAACGGGTTCATGAAGGGTGGTAGTGGCAAAGGCATGTGGTAAAACAGTTCCTAACGAACCTCCTGCTTGAGTGGACTGGGCCGTGTGAACCGGGGCAGGCCCAAGAATGCCAGCGGTTTGAACCGGGTTACCAAAACCAAAGTGTACTGTGGATGAACCTGATGTATGAACCGGGTACATGGACTGTTGAACCTGCTGTTGCTGGTGAACCTGCTGTTGGACCATTGGTTGAACCTGCTGATGAACCTGGTAGTTGGACTGTGTTGCCGGTTGACCCACTGGATAAGTGGACTGGGCAGGGAGTGTATAAACTAATGATTGACCTGCCAGTCCTTGAAGTTGGGGGTTCACAAATGACATGGACGGGCCAGACGAGGTAACAGTGGGTCCAAAAGTTGGTGGACCAGTCACAAATGCAATTGGAGGGTGCGTAGGTGTAATATGTTGTCCACTGTTTGTTCCAGTGCACCCTAATTTGGCCAAAAGTTGTTGTAAAGTGGTTATATCATTGGAGGATAATTGATTGTGAGATGTTGGAGTTTGGGGAGCAACGTTGGCATGCAAACCATGCGTCCCATTGTGCAAAAACTTGCACGATGCACAAAAGCGACAAGAGCCCTTGCTCCAATTGATACATGGCTTGTGAACTTTGTCCATGGAGGTAGATGACCGGCGTGGGTTGGATCCGGTGTTTGCGAGTAGGACCATGGGTGAAGATGATGTTGAATCGGACAAAGTGTCGTTGGTATGAGCCTTCAAACGCATCTCTTCCGTGGTTAGCATGGACCGAACGGTTTTGAGGTCGAGAAAGGGATCCTGATTGGCAATAATTGTAGCCACGTTATCAAACCTTGCGGGTAACCCTTCCAAGGCAAAAGTCACAACATCGTCGTCATCTAAACTCGAACCAAGACTATTCAAGATTGTTGCAATGGATTCAATCTTTCGAAAATAGGCATCAATGCCCATATCACCTAGTTTCAATGAGCGTAGCTCCGCTTTCAAGGCTATGGAGCGAGTCCTTTTGTTGTCGGAAAAAATGGCGGCTAGGGTTTCCCATGCTTCATGAGCGGTTTTAGGGTTTGCAACAACTAACCGTTGTTGAAGTGTTTTGGAGATAGTCACAAAGATCCAAGAAAGGAGGATGGAATCTATTTTCAACCATTCCGCATCCGGGGGCGAAGAGGTACTTGGTGCATCTTGGACACTCTTGATTTCAAGGTGATCCATTAGAAGATTCCCGCGACAAAAATGGGTGAAGAAGTATACCCATGATGAGTAGTTCATCTCATCTACGTCGAGTTGGACCGGTATTATGTTGTTGAGATTGGTGATTGCCATGAGTTTATTGGAGAGAAGGATTGTGGGTTGAGGAAGAGGCTCGATGACAGTCATGATGAGGATAGTGGTGGGATAGATTGGAGTAATTCAAGGGAGTAAAGTGGGATGAGGGAGGCGACAGTGGAGATGAGAGGGAGAAAGGAAGAGGCAGCGGATTATTTTTAGGGTAAGGATTCTACTGATACCAGGTAGAATAGCATAATTGATTGTGATTGATTGATTGTCCAATATTAAACGAATAAAGGGCTCTTTATTTATAACAATTACGTAGTATATGTTAAATTTGACTTCAACTTAGATTGAGAATTGGGCCTATCTCTATTATTGCTAGTGACTACACAGAATTTTGATGCCCCTACAAAATATTGGGCCCTGTGCAAGTGCACATATGGCACACCCCAATATCCGGGCCTGTTAATTGTAGTATGTTTTTATATGTTAAAAGTCAAGTCAACAATATGTTTAAATTAGCTAGAAATGACTCTTTTTATGAACCAATTAGACGGTGCATAGTAAGCCCTTTCTTGAAGCGTGAAAGGTGCTTATGACGCGTTGAGTGGCAAGGAATTTTTTAGTTGGTTCACTCATCTTGACAACCAAACGAAAATCACTTTTTTTTTGGAGTGCATCGTGAGATATATGTGGTGTCTTTAAGTACTACTCGTACAACACAAAGCCATGGCTAGAAGTGGCAAAACGAGCGGGCTGGACAGACACGGGTCACGGTCTAAACGGTCTCGAATCCGAATAAACACGGGCTTTAAACAGGCTCATGTTATGCGAATCACTTTAGAAAATAAATTATTCAAACGTAACCTCATTTATATTTAAAAAATTAAACATATTACATATAAGGTTTTTTTTTAAAAACAATTGTAATATTCTACAATTGAAAAAAAAATGTACTCATTAATGCCTATTTAACTTTTAAATAAGTTATACATGTCTATTGCAGAAAACTATGAACAAATCTTTTACAAATTTGCTAAAATTCTATTTTAAGCACAAATTAACACCTACAGCTGTGGCCAAAAAGTCTAACCGAATGAACCTTCGAGACCCAACTTTTAATCCACAAATCACCGTACATCACATTATTCCCTCTCAAAGAACCTTCCAGACCCAAGTTTTAATCCACAAAGAACCGTACCCCAAATTTTACATTTGACTGCGTTTGTTACTCCCTCCGTCTCAAAAAAATTGTCAAGGGACAAAAAACACGGAGTTTAAGAAAATCCAACTAAAGAGTAGTATTTTGTGATAAAATGACACTTATATCCTTTTACTATTATCAATACTAAGGAGTATTTTGCCACCAAAATATTGTCCCACCAATAAATTTAAAATTTGAATATCCATTTTAAAGAATCTGATGGCGCCAAGTATTTGCACCACTTTAAAATTTGTATCCATCCAAGACAATTAACACTACCACACGCACTCTTCATGATTTAAATTATCAATACTCATTTAAATTTCTTTACATTTTACAGTAGTGTTGATACTACTAAATGGAGCATTTAACAAATGCATTCACTAAAAAAAACACTACCGAAGTCCAACGTAATGGTATTTACCAATCTTTATTGCAAAAAAGTGTCAATGGAGTATTAAAAATTGGAACCATAAGTATTGTCGCAAGAGAATTTGGTGTATGCAACCGTACCGTGAGTCGGATTTGGCACAAAGCTAAACATCAAGTCGAGCAAGGATCAACGGTTGATTTATCTTCGAAAATGCCAAATGTTGTTGGACGAAAAAGGAAACAAATTGATATAAATCTAGTTTCGGTGATTCCATTAAGGTGTCGAACCAATATTCGGTCTCTTGCAAGTTTAATGGATGTTTCAAGAGCAACTATGCATAGACGAATTAAAGAAGGTGCACTTAGACCACACACAAGTGCCATCAAGCCGACTCTAACTCCCGAGAATAAAAAAGCAAGGTTAAGATTTTGTTTATCAATGATTAATCATTCATTGTCAAGTTCGAGTCCTAAGTTTCATGATATGTTTAATGTTGTTCACATTGATGAAAAATGGTTTTATATGTCAAAACCATCGAAACGTTATTATCTAGCTCCCGGCGAAGATGAACCATTAAGAACATGTAAAAGCAAAGCATTTATCACCAAAGTCATGTTTTTAGCCGCGGTTGCACGACCACGGTTTGATGAATTTGGCAATATGAAGTGTTTTCCGGAAAGATAGGTATTTTCCCGCTTACAACATTAGAACCCGCTAAGCGTTCAAGTAAGAATCGTGTTGCGGGAACATTAGAGACAAAACCTATTTTATCGGTAACTAAAGACGTAACAAGGAAATGGTTGATAGACAAAGTATTACCGGCTATTAGAGCTAAATGGCCGCAAGGTCACGAGGGTCCAATATACATTCAACAAGACAATGCGAAACCCCATATTAATGTTAACGATAGCGAGTTTCTTGAAGCATCATCTCGAGATGGGTTTGATATTCGACTTCATTTTCAACCTCCTAATAGTCCGGATTTAAATGTATTAGATCTTGGATTTTTTCGAGCTATCCAATCACTTCAAGAACAAGAATCATTGGGCACAATCGATGAGCTTGTCGGTGCGGTTGAAACATCATTTGAAAGAATGCAATCCCATGAACTTAACAAGGTTTTCTTAACTCTACAAACATGTATGAAAGAAATCATGAAAGTTCGGGGTGGCAACAATTACCAAACACCGCATATTGGTAAAGGTAGGTTGGCACTAGAAGGTAACTTACCGTTGCAAATTGATTGTGATCAAGACCTCATAGAAGATGTTGTTTCTTATTTGGATGAGTAAGAAAAAGGTGAAACAATATTTTGTGTAATTCATCTATGCATAGTACTCGTAGCAATAGACTCTTTTGTTAGTAGCATTGGGAAAAAAATGAAACAATAGTTTGTTCTATGTATTGTATCAGTGGCGGAAAAAAAATGAAACAATGGTTATTGTAGTAGTGGATTTAGTAGCAGTAGGCTTTTTTGTGAAAGTAGGAGTATCTAGGATTTCATGTACAGTACTAATGGATTTGTAATAAACTCTTTTGTTTATGTTTATCAATGTAGTTGTACTTTAATTGGTCCAAGGGTAGTAAAGGAATTTGGTAACATATATCTTTCCTTTTTTGGCAATGGACAATTAAAAAGAGACATCCCAAAAGGGAAATATGGACTATTATTATGAGACGGAGGGAGTATATTTTATAAACCTCAATTTTTTGGATTATTTTGATATTTATCGGCTAATATAAGCTTAAAGCTTATATGAGCCCGAAGGTTACAAAATAAGCCCGAAAATCAAGGCTTATGAAATATAAGCTGAAATCATATAAGCTTATAAGCTCACATATAAGCTTAAACAAACACCCCCTATACTGTGAAAATCTAATCGATAAGTTTGCAAATAAAAAATGACATCCAAACGTTATATTCTATAGCTCGTTTTATTACAGCTTATCATTCAATATCACATAATACTAATAAGAGTTTAAAAGCTGTAGCTATTGTTCCTTGACAAAAAGTATAGGGCTGGCCTACGTAGGCACCCCATGAAATCCTTGGCAGGCACCTCAAGTAGGGTGGACCCCCCAATCCGTACGGCGCTTTTATTATTATTATTATTATTATTATTATTATTATTATTATTATTATTTTTTATTATTTTTTTTTAATAATTGTGTGTGTTGTGTTTTTTTTAGTGTATTTAATTTTTGTAGTGTATAGTGTGTATAGCGTATTTAATTTGTGTAGTGTTTTATGATATAGTGATTTAATTGTGTAGTGTTTTTATATGGTATTTATTTTACGTTATGTTTTTTAATTGTGTATAACAACAAATGTAAACATTAAACAAGTAAAACAACAAATGTTTTCAATATTACAACGAAATCTACTCCAAATGAAGATTATTAATGTCATCTATAAGCTCATAGAGTATTCCACTCGGCTGACATGCGTGATCAACCTGATTTCTTAATCCAGGTGATGCCCAACTTTATTTTTTTGCCTGCAACAAATTGTTTTCAGCCAATAGCATGTTGATCGTTGTATCTTTAGTTTAGCTTTGAGCATCTTGAAGAAGAGGCTTCACCAAAGTACTTTTGTTGAAATATTTCCTTCCACATGAAGTATCGACACCAATAGTCTTTAGTCCCCGGTGTTACATGACGAAACAATTATAAGAAATGTATTCTAAACAAACAAGTTATTGATATATTTACGCAAATAAGCAAACGTTTAATTATTTAACTTTTACAAAGGACATGCATAATACTTGCACCACAAGTTTTAGGCTTGTGAGATGTTCTTTCAATTATTAATCCACGTTGACAACGACACAAGTAAGAATTTTCTTGTTGCATCTGCCAAGAATTTGTACAATTATTCACAACATAAATAAGTAATATCATCACAAAATTAGAAGCTTCGAATACATAAATAACCAATCTTGTTATAGATTAATAATCGATACATGGTTCACAAAATTACAATATAACTAGAAACTAAGATCAATCACGCCTGAGGCGTAGTCGCTCCAATGATGCTGCCATCTCTGCCCCACACGCACTCTAACTCTGAAATGCGTCTCCTCAATCCACATCTCTCGCCAGACGTCAACGCCACACCGGCCGTATCAAAAGATGAGGAAGAACCGAGGACGGTGTATAAAATTGTCCTCATCTCGCCGGAGATATAGCTGGAGGGGAGGCACATAAGATTGTGAAGAAAGCACATAACTGACTCTCAACACGAGCGGGTGTGTGGTTGACACAATGAATGTCCCTTCCATGAATGTCATCCGATTCCTGAACAAAACATGAGGAAGAACCGGAGCAGAGCAGAGATCCGTGAACAAAAGATGACGAGTCGTTTGCTATAAATCAAGATCGTCTATACATGTTTTGTCATTTACAATATAAATCAGTAATCGTCTATACATGTTTTGTTATTTACAATATCTCCATTGTGGGTGATTATACGGGAGTGGTGAGTCTTCATCAAGAACCGCAAGAACGAAGTGAGCACATTTGTCGTTCCCCACACGAAGAATCACAACCGGAGACAATATTTCTGCTGAATTGGGAGAACCTCACAGCGGAGGAAGACACAAAAGAGATTGTGAATTGGTTATACATACAATAGATCCGGTTAAGAGTCTGTAGCAATAACCACTCCCATTTCTGGCATAGTCATCCAATAACGTCGGGTGCTGCACCGTTAAACCAATTCATCGAGTTACGTGTAGATGTAAAATATTCACCCCACATTTCCCTGTAAACTTCCTCGTCATTTTGCAACTTTAATGAAATAAAAAAGGCAATGATGATTTTTCTTTTAAAAAAAAAAAACTTAAAAAGAGTTTTGGCGAGGCAAAACTGAATTTGCAACCAACATGAGCTTTAAAGCTAATAACTGCCTTGATAAGTTGTTTACCTCTGTGTGTTAAATGGTGAACTGCATACTTGGTTGATTGTTGGTTGATCACCACTAGTTCAGTTGTTGGTTGATTGTTGTTGTTGATCTGGACCACTTGTTTGTGTTGTTGCTTTCACTGATTATATGGGGCCCGCCAGGATTATGTTGTTGTTGGTGTTGTTTCGGACCACTTGTTGGCAGCTTGCTTCACCTGGATTGTTGTGGTGTTGTTGCTTTCACCGTATTGTTGTTGGTGTGTTGCTTTCACCCGGATTATATGGTGCCTTGAGAATCTTAGTACACCTTGTGAACTTTTGAGAATCTTAGTACACCTTGTGAACTTTGCGCAGGTAACTTGTGAGAATCATGTTAAAAACGTGTAACTTGTGTAACTTGTGAAACCTGTGAAACTGGTGAGTCTTGTGCTTGTGCAGTGAGACTTGTGCGCATTTGTGAGCCTTGTAGCTTGTGCAATTTTGTGCGCTTCATGTGAACGGTGACTTTGTGCATTGTGACTAAAACTTTTCCGGAGGCGATGATGATTTTGAGCCTAAAAACTTTAAAAACTTTCCGGCGATGATGATGAAAAACCGACGATCTAAAGTGAGATCAAATCTCACTTTGCAACCTTCGAATTTGAGCCTAAAAATTTTCCGAGGCGATGATGATTTTTGAGCCTAAAAACTTTCGAGGCGATGATGAAAACCGACGGGAAAGTGGGATAAAATCTCACTTTTGAAACCTTCGAACCGAGCCCCAAAATTTTTCCGACTACGGATTTTTAAAAGTTTTAAAACTGAATTTATATCATAAAAAAGCTTGTAAAACCAAAAAATAACTTGTAAAATTAAATAAAAAAAAAAAAGTTGTAAAAAGTGGTTATAAGTTATAAAAAACTAAAAAAAAAACATGTAAAAAAAGTGTATAAAAAAGTAAGTGGTATAAGTGGTAAAAAAACTTGGCACGGAAATCGAGAAATCAATCATTACAAATGAATACCATGATTGGTTAAATCGAAGGAAAATTCAATTACCCCCTACCATGGGGTGCATGCATACGAGGACCCAAAGTATATACTCCGTAACTTGAAACCAAATAAGCTCATAATGCCACATGTAAGCTTAAACAAACACTCCCTTAGTCCGCTTATACTGTATAATTTTGCTTGCATATGGTTAGAAATGCAGAACATATATGCAAAGAGTGATGATACATGGGCCTAACTAAATAGGCTTAAAAGGAGACCTAATGCATAAATGTATTATACAGTAAGTACTGTACAATACATTTATGCATTAGATCTCCTTTTAGGCCTCTATAGTTAAGGTCTATTTATCATTTTCCATATGCAAAATTTATTAGATTCAGTTACATTCACAAACTCGACACGACACAAAGTTACAAACTACAAACAACACAATTTCACTTATGAATCTTCCCTCTAAGCTTAACCCCCAAAACCCTCTCCATTTTCGCCAAAACCCCTTGATTCGGAACGGCTTTACCATTCTCATACTCTTGGACAACTTGCGGCCTTTCATTAATCCTTTTCGCAAGCTCGGCCTGGCTCAGTGTCTTCTCAATTCGCGCTTTTTGAATCATCTGTCTCACTTCAGCCCCTACTCTTTCTAAAGCAGCTGGTTCCTGAGCTTCATCTAGCTTCCTAGCGTAAACCGCGGTCCCGGGGCCTTTTTTATTCGTGCCCCCGTCGTGTTTTTTGACAGTTTCGATCTGTGCCCCGGCTCGTAAGGCTTGGTTTATGGATTTCGAGTCACGAAGGGTTTTTGATTTTGGTTTTTGTTTGTGGAGCACTACTGGCTCCCAGTCTTGTGACATTGCACCCATTGGTCTTGTTGGCATGATGTTAAAAGAAACTTAACAAACTAGCTAGTGCTTATTGTGTAGATGTGCTTATTTTGTAGATGTGAATGAGGGTTTGTATATATAGGAGTTGAGGGTCTGGAAAGTTCTTTTATAATGTGTTGTAAGGTGATTTGTGGATTAAATTATTGGGTCTCGAAGGTTCTTAGGAACTTGTTGCTCACGTCTTTGTGTTGTGCTAAAAGACACCATAAAAAATACTACCTCCGTCCCATAATAATTGTCCACTTTTACTATTCATGAGTCTTTCTTGTTTAATTTTGACCATTTATATTTTTATTTGTGTTATATAATACTTAATGAAAATTATACCAAATAAAAATACATTTAAAACCCAATCTATTCATATATTTTTCATCAAGTATCATATTATACAAATAAAAATATTTATGGTCAAAATTGAATAAAAAAGACTTGAAAAAGTGAAAGTGGACAATTATTATGAGACGGAGGTAGTATCTCTTTTTTTTTTAATACAAAATATCTCATTCTCGAACTTTCTTCTACACGTTTAAATTTAAATTTACAACATTAATAAGCGTGAAAAAGTTTTACACATCTTCACACAAGTGTTAGGGTGTGCATGGTCCAAAAACCAGACCGAACCGGCCAAGACCGGACCAGACCGAAAACCGATTTCGGCATAAACTCTAGACCGAAACCGGCCGTATATATTTATTAACGAAATCGCTAGATGTTTGGTAAATACAGTTTGTTATATAAGAAGGATTCAAACTTAAGGGTTAAAATTGATTTTTTACAATATATCTATATCTATACTATATAAAATGGAAAAATGGTTAAAGTGGAAAAAGTGAAAAATGTTGAAAGTTAAATGTTGAAAACATGGTCAATGGAGAGAGAAATAAATAATATTATTAATACTCTTATTAAAACACCTCATTACTTAAAAGTACAATAATTTATTCACATTGTACAACCAATTAAAAGCACATCTACCAAATTAAAAACAACCAATTAAAACACCCTTTACTAAAAAGTGCAATAAAATTTTCATAACGTACAATTTAAAGAAGCTACCACATAATACAAAATATAAAATAATTAAACACATTAATTAATGTTATTTTTTAAACATCCTAAAATTAAAAGTAAATGTTATTATACACATTGTACATATTTATAAAACACGCAAAGCTTCATACAAGCTAAAAAGTTGATAGTACATATAGTTTTGAAAATTGGACCGGACCGACCAACGTGAAAACTGGGAACCTGTCACCACCGTTCAAAGCTAACCATTAAAGTCATCCTAAAACGAACCGATAGGACCCGTTGAACCGACACCGTTGACCCATGACGCTTCAAACCCGGCGGGCTGACCCGTTTAATTTGACATTTTTTCGACCCAACCTATCGGTTTGACTCGGTTTAAATCGAACTGCTTTTTATTCGAACGGTTCAACCAGTTGAACCACCCGAGTGAAATCGGGTTTCAAATTTGACAAAATTATATGAGAAATGATGAAGTAGTTGTGGAACCCGTGACAATTTTTTTTTAAAGGAGAGACCAAGTAATTGTAGTTTTTGGTTTATTTTGCTTTGACACATGTAATGTGTCATTTGTATAATGTTATTTGAAAAAATGTTGCTCTTGCACCATTTAAGGGACTAGCATATATGAATCATCGCTTAAAGTTAATATATATTGTATAGCATTATAGCCATTTGTCCAAGTATCACTAATGTTATGTAAGTTTATTAAAATCACAAAAAATAAATAGTATTGTTTTCTTTAGCGATAATTATTTGTACCTCAAACAAATAGCTTTGAACAATGCATAAATATCTATACAAATTGATAGTACAACATAATCTTATATGGTGATATCCAATTTGCAAAGTTACAATTTTAAAAGCCACACACCAAATGATAAACTTTACACATGTAAAAAAAAATAGTTATCATGTCTAAATTAACACAAACAAGAAAAAACGGCCACACATGTTGGCTATACCTCTAAACTACAATATAATATTGACAACTACATAATACCGTTGCTTTTTGTAATGCTTGAATCTATTATTACTAAAAATCTTAATAACTTAAAACAATCCTATTAGAAAATATACTCACACTTAGATCGACTCCACATAATTTTTTTAAAAACTATATATTTATGCTGCTATGCAACCACACATCGTAATTGTAGTTATTCAAAACGATTCTCTAATGCTACAAATACAGTTTGTTGAAATAAACTTAAGGGTCGTCGGAACTTTTAGAAAACTAGACATCGCTGCTAGCCGTAGGTACTGTTTATATATATATATATATATATATATATATATATATATATATATATATATATATATATATATATATATATATATATATATATAAAATAAACTTCAACATTTTTTAAAATCATACGTTAAAATATATATCAATATTCAATATTGAGCTCGTTTGGTTTGTTATCCGGACGTCTTTCCGGCAATATATTTTTTATTAATTTGCTATATAAAAAAAGTCATAAATAGCAAAAAGTTCATAGTAGTTTTCATAAGTTGCTGCATAGTTGAAGACTTCCGGTTGTATTTTGTTTTTTTGTTTTTTTTTTCTTTCATCAACTTGGCTTACCCCCACCGGCCTCGACAAACAATAAATGGGCCAAAAAGCAACCCAAGTCCAAAACGACAAACAAGGACATCGTTTTAAATCACATTTAGGATATTGTGGAATAGAATGATAATTATCAAAAACCGTACTGTATTTAAAATTGTAAAACCCAAGTGTGCATGTACGTAAATTGGGCAAAATAATAATTGGAAATTAGTTTCATCATTAAAAGTTCATGCAAGCACATAATCAGAACCTATATACATCGCAATTTTATTTATTTTACATTCACAATAATTATTTAAAAACGATACCCGTAACATAATGTCGTGGCTATGACGGGGACGATAACACGAACCAGGATATGCTATGACATGTTATAGGGCCGTCATGCCATATGAATTTTACATGAGCAAGTCGAACAACCAACACGGCATAAAAATTAATGTAGAAGTTTTTTACCCTTTATAGATTTTTTTGGGTAAAAGGGCTTCACCCTGGTAAAATATATTAATAACTAAACCAATTCAGTACACTGGAATGTGGCTGAAATACCACATTAACCTCAAGCAATGCTTGAACTTCCAGCTAAATCGCTTGTGAGAGGCCACTAAGACCCTTTGTAGATGTGACATGAGCAATACCACTATCATTCGTTATTTGAATCCATGACTTGAATATCAATATCATTTTTCGAATTTGTGTCTAATAAATGGAGTACCTGCCAATGTCTCTAATAATACTAGTAAAAAGTTTAACCATTTGATATGCATATATGTTGTCATAATTAATTGATATCTGTGAATGTTTCTACACTTCTAAACGGGGGTGTCGAGTTTCTGCACTTACGCTAAAGATGGTTATATGTTTCAAAATAACTGTTTTGCAAAGCCAAATACCAAATTTTATAGTAGCACATGATTGTGTTGTTATAATATAAACCTTTTTTGGTTGCGCTTACTAACTTCGAGACAAAGTTAGTATTTATAAAGGGAGGTGACTTGCATACTCTCTAAATTAATTGACACACTTTATATTAGAGTGTCTTAACATTTATACCCTCACATTATTTTTACACATTTCACCCTGTGGGGTATAAATGTCAAGACACTCTAATTTAAAGTGTGCCAGTCAATTAAAAAAGTGTGCAAATCACCTCCAATTTATAAAGGTTTTTAAACCATTAGTCATTTGTTAATTTCTTTGATAGCTCTTGTTCTGAAAAAGTGAACTTTAAAACTAATGTCACACCATTTAGTATGGTTTCAACCACCCACTACTGAAGGATATATGAATAAGTAGGGGTGAGCAGAAACCGCACCGCAATCCGCAATTTGCAAAAAAACCGCAAAATTCGCACCGCAAAAACCGATTCACAACAAAAACCGATGGTGCGGTTCTTGAAAATAGAAAAACCGCATTTTGCGGTGCGGGTTGGGTTTTCACCGAAAAACCGCACCAAAATAACCGCACCGCACCACTATGTTATATTCATATATTTTTTTTTTATTTTTTAGAATAACACACTAAAATTTATAACTTTTTATGACTTTTGTTTATACTTTCATAATAAATTATATCAAACACATATTAATGGTAAATTATTATCTTGGTTTTTAGTTAATATAACTTTATTTTTCTTTCAATTTATCATCAAAGTTTATAAAATTCTCCATTTCATTTGACTTTAACTATTATATTGATTTATAATTTCATACTAATACACAATATTTTGTAATATGTTTCACCATATCATGCAACATTATACTATATTTATTCTATAATAAATATATACCAAAAATTATAATTCAAAAAATCAAGATAAAGAAAAAATTTTGACCTAAAAAACCGCTACAACCCGCAAAACCAACCCGCAAAACCGCATAACCGCAAAAACCGAAATCACAAAACCGCGCGGATATGGATTCTCTTTTTTTTAAAACCAAGAATTGCGGATGCGGGTTGGTTTTTACCAAAAACCGCACCAACCCGCAACACGCTCACCCCTATGAATAAAGTTAGAGATAAAGAACCCAAGTGATGACATGAAGAACATAGTCTCATTTCCATACAACAACTGATCATCATTTACACTTGCATCAATGGTCTACCCATATAGGTTGCTAGCTAGTACCACCATTAACACAAGAGTTCTGACAGACACGAAACCAAACAAACATTAAATGAAACACAATCTGTAGGATTTAAAAGACGTTTTGGATCAAAACACACCCAAACTCACTATATTTAACTCATATTATGGCTCTATTTATAGCCTTACAAAGAAAGAACGTGTAACATAATAAAGAACTAACTCAACCAAAAAACTAGGTAAATGGACTATTCTACCAACGTGAAAATACAGTTACATGAAGTCTCGCTCAAGGCCTTATACCAATTCAACATATATTAACTAAAAGATATAGTAGTCTATATCTATACTACTTATAATACATCTTTTATCTTCCCTCCTATTAATTTTTTAGGATTTCCTAATATAGAACTTTTAAGCAAATACAAGTAAAAAAGCATAAGTTACAACTATTTGAAGCACAAATAAAACTAAAAAAACACTATTCAACATATACAATTAATACACTATTTAATTTACCCCTTCACCAAAATATACAACCATTTAACCACAATGTACAATCTAATCAAGCTACTAAGCCAAGCACTTAAAAATAAAGCCATTAGGCTGCCCGCAGTGGTCGGTCGACCAATTCGGTCGCCATTGCGCTGACCGAGTCGCCGCCATTGCAGCATGAGGGTCGAACTGGGTCGGTCGGCTCCAAAATTGACGAAGGGTTCATCCCCTCGACCGATAACTCACTTGACTAAAAAACAAAAAAGTGAACCGTTACATTATTGAAAAAACATTTTTAACTTTGTAAGATTTTCTTTTTTTTTTTTTTGTTTGTTAGGCTAACCACTGGTCACTCCCCAACTCATAGTAATAACAAAGCTCTACCTAGACTAAAAAACGAAAAAGAAACTAAACAAGATCTCCGTTATTATTATTTCTAAATTAATTGTTAAAAAAATATGGCCACATAACATCACATTATCAAAAAATTCAGTTACAGGGTACCCGCCGCCGCATCGCGCGGGTACCCTGCTAGTATAATATATGAAACCATGATGTATTCATGCAAGTGTAACCATGCATGCATACGTGAACCTTGACATGAACGATTAATCCAACATTCATCCCCTTAATCGTTTATTTCCTCGTTCACGTCAATGTTCAAGACCTTTCCCGGATACCGGACCTTCACCTCGGTCACATCCAAAGTCTTCTCTAACTCAACCCCTCTTGAACATGTAACATGGCATCCCGTTAGACACGTTCATTTCCATCTCGACTTCTCCCATATCCACGGCCTCTTCCTCGGCCACATCCAAAGCCACCCGATTTGAACTTCCAACGCCATAATGTTCACACTATGTTGATTCTCCATTGTTCCCGACTTTTCCCGGACTCACGAACCATACCTCGGTCTCGTCCAAAGTCTCCAACCACGACTGTTTTTGTCACCACACAGAACCCGTTTGCTCATAACACTTCTGTGACACGAGAGCATTACACCAAGAAAACAAAGCCACCCGCTTCTACCGTTTTCTTTCACCCGCCAAACGAACCGAATCAAAGCTACCTGCTTTTCCCGACTCCTCCCTTCCGTTTATCCCGCGAACCGGTTAATCTCTCCATTTTCCGGTGACCTACAATCTACCTCCTTCTATGTCTTCACTTTATGACAGCTTCAACCCTTTTCCGATCAAACCCGTTCCAAGAGTCCTATTCCACCGACCAAGAATAACAAGCTTCAAGCTTTACCGTCTTCTTGAACCTGCAAAATGAACCAAATCCAAAGCCACCTGCTTTGACGGACCCCTTCCGTTCGCTTTTCACGCACCTTCACCGGTTAGTCTCTTCAACACGGAACTACTGATCAAAGGTAGCTTACCCCCTTCCACGAACCTGTGATCATAACATCACAACCTTTTGATCACGGCTAACAGCTACGGACCACCTATGTTCATCACCGGTCACCCCCCGTCGTCTTGAACGGTACTCCCCGTCTCCCCCAAGACAACGTAGTCCCGAAACACCTATTACCGTCTGTCTTCTGCTGTAATACAGTCTCGAAACAGCCCCTGCTGTCCCCGCTTCTGCTGCGATGGCAGCCCCGCACCCAAAGGCTCCTCCCCTTCGAATGTCGACTCTCAAACCCGCCCTTTATCGAACGAAGCTCTGAAACCAAATGTAGGATTTAAAAGACGTTTTGGATCAAAACACACCCACTACCAACGTGAAAATACAGTTACATGAAGTCTCGCTCAAGGCCTTATACCAATTCAACATATATTAACTAAAAGATATACTAGTATAATATATGAAACCATGATGTATTCATGCAAGTGTAACCATGCATGCATACGTGAACCTTGACATGAACGATTAATCCAACACAATCTCCCTACACAAACTAACCAGTATTACATATTGGACACAAAACAAATCACATTTGCAAATTTGTATTGAGCTTTTCTCTAACCTAGTTTAAGAACATCTTAATACAGATTCAAGCACGCCAATTATGAGACGCGAAAATGAAGGAAGGCTAAAACATGTAAATTCAAACGGTATAGAAAAAAAAATCATAGAGATTAAGAGAAGTTATGATTAGAGAACCACAGATGAAGGGTTAATGGCTGACTAGAGAGTTAAAATCTAGTATTTACATTATAAAAGCGAGTAATCTAAGTACAAAATGATTTCTTTTTACAATTGTGCAAAAACCTATAATCCATTTGATGACGTATAGTCCGTATTCGGGTCACGAACCCAACCAATGTACGCCACTAACAAGCCCATTACGACTGGGCTAATCCAATAACGGTTTGGGCTCACGAAAGCCCAAGTCCGAAGTTATTTATGGAATAAGATATCGAACACCTCCAAAACTTTGGAGATAATTGTTTACCAACCGACTTAGGCGGGATACGCCGAAGGTTGGGGAACACGAAACCAACAAGGATTTCGTATGTATATAAGGGGATCCCATCCCTCATTAAAGGTACGATTTACAAACCCTAATTCTCAACTATACCCTAAACCGATTACTTACTCTCACGCCGGAGGATAATCGTGGGAAACAATCCCACGGTAAGTCTAACGGTGTCTTTTGTTTTCTTAGTGCGCAGGTCTCAAGCATTAAAATCTAATTGATACGGAATCAGAACCCAAATAAGGAACGCCCAACTTTTGTATCAACACCATTGTTAAAAAACATGTGTCTTGATAGTACATAATCTCGAGCCGTCTCAAAATCAAACAATGAGTCGTTCAATGGCTCAAACTTGAAATCATGTTGCAGTCTATATGATGCAGACATTATTACTATTTGAGTATTTTTAATTGCATCAAAATGATAGATATTGAGTTTAGGTTAAACTTTGTCATGATGGCTATTCGAAACAATATGTATACATGTTGTCTAATATTTTGAAGATATCTCTAGCTCATCCAATGTTGTTTTCTGTATTATTTCAAAGGTAGGTAATCTGTTTTTTAAAGTTGGGAATTTCAGACAGTGATATTAATGATGAAGTCGAAGATGTTTATGATGAGACTTCTCGTTTTATGACGAGTGGAGGTGCATATGATGCTAGTTTACATGATGATGAAGATTTTGATCTATATGACATTTATAACCTTCAAGGTTTAACTTCGGAACAACGTGCGTTTTATTATTCAATTGATATAAATCTTCATGGTCAATTAAAAAAAAAAAGAAAAAAAAAATATTTCTTGTCCTTAGAGTAGTTGTTCATAAGATTGGTTTGTCTTTCTTATGCTAAGTCTTAAGTTGTGTATATGTGTTTGGTTTGACTTTTGAGGTTGAGGTATAAGATGCACCCATATCCATTGTACTTAAATATTTTTTTGAAATAATAATATTTTACCGGATGTAACCTTTTACCAAAAAAAAAAAAGAAAGAAGCCATATCTTTTTCGAAAAAAAACCATATCCGTGGTTTAACTATCGGTACTTGTTAGGTTTGAACTTTGAAGTATTAAAAACTTTTCATGTAAAAGGAAACCTGTGTATTTTCAGTCTATTCTTTCATTCAAGCTTACCATTATTAGAGTGTACGTTTGGTAATTGGTAGAGCTTATTTGCATAGTTAATTTTTATTCACAAGCTTGATGTAAAGTGCGTAATGCACACTCAGTTTAGCAAACGTGATATCGTCGGGATAAAGAGTAAGACTCGAGACACCTAACACCCCGAAACCTAGACGATTTCAATGAATCAAGTATTACCCGGCCACTTTTATGTCTAACCGATATATCTTGCCCAAATGCCCAAAGACACAACGACATTACCAACCACTATATCCTTTCATTTCGAGCGGTTTCCCAATAATACCAGAATTAACTCAATTTCGGTTTGGTTAATACAATCTATTTGATTCTACTCTTTGCAGAATAGTATGTTCGTACTTACTCACTGTTCTCGTACCTTATATGAGAGCCCGAACGTGTATTGCATAGTTTTGGAACTCGGCGAAGGATTGAATTGGTGTCTAATACTATTCTACTAAAGTGGAATTAACATATGTCTATAATCTAATTTTGTTAGTTTTACTACTGTTCGAATGCTTGGAGACTCTCTTGCATACAAGTATGCCATAAATTTGTCAAACAACAGAATATTGATATGTCTTTAATTTTAAACTACTTTGTATTTCTTTTATCTCTTGAAAAGTATAGGTTTTGTAACACAAAAAAAGAAAAATTAGTACACAATACAAACACATAGGACAAAGAGTAAAGGGAGTGGTGGTGACGGGTCACCGACTACATCAGCTTTCTATCTCCTCTCACTTCATCTCACTCACTCTCATATTTCAACCGTTTTGATCACATTTCCCTTACTTTTCATTAAAATACCCAGTTTATAAAAATATGCCCACTAAATACCCAACAAACACTCATAAACCAAATATTTAATTATAAAACATCCACTATGAATCTCACGTTTTTTTGCTTGTCACCAGAGTGAGCCCATCGCCATATTGTTCCAAAATTGTTGTGACCCATGTTTGCCGTTTTGAGTGGTGGCGCGTGACAAGGTGATCACGGAAGGGGTCTCACACCCACTACGTCTGGCCTAAAATTAAAGGCGTCGATTCAAACTTCTAACAACCAAAATAAATACATCAACCAAACACAAAAATTCATTAATAAATCCCTTATCTTTTGTACCTACTGAACACCTCATTAATATTTTGAAAAATTAAAATGACTTTACATGAAACTGAAAGCTTCAGCAATTCAAGAAAACATGTTGTATCATTAGTATAAACCTTAAAATTATTTAAAAAACATAAACATATTCAATTACTTTATCTAAAATGAAAATTATCAAATATTTAGACAACTCAAAGATTCAAAGAAATAACGTCGAATATGGTTCATACATTGTTTGAGAAAAGTTCAATATAGAACTCATATTTGTCATAGAACCAATCAACCAATCATAGCCACTCATTTCTTTTATTAAAATATATTCACCCTTTTTTTAAAAATTAAATATCTCACAAACCGTTAATCGTTACAACAAAAAAATCATACCATCTCGACGAGAATTAAATTATCTTTCTATAGATATGCATTGTTATATACTTTCGACGATTTTTTTTTAAATTTCGTCCAGAAAAATCACATGTGATTTGTAAAAATCACATGTGATTTGTAAAAATCACATGTGATTTGTAAAAATTACATGTGATTTGATTTTTACGAATCACATGTGATTTTTAAAAATCACATATGATTTTTACAAATCACATGTGATTTTTCTGGACGAATTTTTTTTTAAAAAAGTTCGTCGAAAGTATATAACAATGCATATCTATAGAAAGATAATTTAATTCTCGTCACGATGATATATTTTTTGTAACTTGAAGATTTACCGTTTGCAAGATATGTTGTTTTAAAAAAAAAATGGAAAATGATTTTTTATTAATTTAGATAAAAAATGGATGGATATGATTGGTTAATTGGTTCTATGACAAATATGAGTTTTATATGGATCTCAACTCACATTGTTAAAGGATTGCGAGTCTCATTCATGTTCTAAAAGAACTACACGATAACACTTTTGTTGTGATTCAAGAGTTTGGTGAGACTTAATTGTATTTGATGTTTTATAGGAAAGTTATAGGCAAAAGTTGACGTGACAAAGATATAAAGCATTCGGATCCTAGTTAAAATTACGTTAACTTAACAAATAGACTATAACATTTATTTAATCTATAAGTAATGGTATTTAGATCTACAATATAAGCCTAAATGCATGCCTAATATATAAATCACTTGTACAATTGTATTTTGTAAGTTCTCTCTCAAAATTTTCACCAATCATTTTTTAAAATCAACCGATCAAATCATTAAATACATTTGTAGGCATGATTAGTAAGCAGAACAATCATTTTTCTTAACCTATACACTACAAAAAATCATATAAAATAAGTAAGCAAGTGTAGTTGCATTATGTCTCTCTGGCCCATTAACCAATTAACTTCCCATAGTAAAAAACCCAAGATATTTCAATTATCAAAAATTGAATATCCTCAACCTAAAAACAGTTTTCCTTGCCAAAAAATACTCTCATTCCTACATGAACCTTCAATTGGAACACACGTATTCAACAACTACGCAGTGATTTAATGTTGGGCATTTTACTAGCTTTTATGTTTCGGTTGGTGAGGGTGTACGTTGTATATTTATTGTGTTTCTTATTTTGCATATATCTCCTTCACAAACATTAAGCACTACTAAAATTCTAGGTTAACCTTTCTTCCACAAACACATACAAGCAACAAAAACCATCTTCTCAACAAACAACTACTTTCTCTCCAATGCACATTTTCAAGCATAAGCCCAGCCGAATCTCACACCACACATGCTCCAACCCATTCACAATTTTGCTTTTGTTTTACGATACACATTCAATAAGCCTTTCTATTATTGTTGAAATAGGTGCTCTTAGAACACAACATCAAGGTAAATGATAAACTCTTTCTTCTTCTTTTTTTTAAGCTTAGATTAATTTTGTCAATTTTTTTTTCACATTATTCATGTCGTAAACTTGTAAAAAGGACAAAAGTGTGTTTTAGTACTACATGACTTGGGTAAAACATTTGACAGCTATATGAAAGTATGAAACCGTGTAAGTCACATAAATGAATAATGAGTTTGAATACAATATAAATAATTTTAAATGATCTAACGGGCTTGGCCTAGTACAAACTATTTTGTGACAACTGATAATTTCGGAAACCATTTTAATACCACATTACTTTAAAATTTAACAAAGTTAAACATTTGGAAATAATCTTTTGATATTACGTGGAATATTACGTTGATTGAATCTTGTTTGTGGCATTAAGTTAGGCACTACTCGACTCCGGCACTAAGAAAAACCTAATATTGCGAGAAAACTTTAAAAAAATAGTACTCGTCTAATTCCTATAGACGTATTTATAATCAAAGTTATTGGAAAGTCGTGGCTAAGATTTATGGCGCACATAAGAAGACATGTTAGACATTTCACGTGGTAAATATGAGCTCGGGAATTAGGAGCCGGAAAACTTTGGAAAAATTTCATGAATGGTCCCTTTGGTTAGGAAACCCCCCCCCCCCCATTAATAATATTGTTGGTTTATTTTTTTAAAAGAGTATATTAAATAAATGGTCCTTTTGGCATCATCTTCTCCACCTCACTTTCTCTCTCCCTCCCCTCCAACCCTAGCCGCTCCTCGGAAAACACCCTCACCACCATCTCACCGCCGGTCACCATACCTCACCGCCTACACCAAAACACTCCCCGACATCTCCTCTTTCTGATCCACCACTACACGCGCCCCAAACACACCTCCTCACCCGTTTCTACAACCCCACGCACCACCTCTTTTCACACTATCACCACCACCTCTTTGTACAACGTAGAAGAAAAGATAAGGACCTAGTCACGCGCTTTTGTGACACGATATTGTTGTAACTCGTGTCAACTCGTTCTTGGTTCGGGTTAGACTAGTAAACATGGGAAAAATAAGTTTTGTTAATGAAAACATGGCTAGAACATGGTTTGGTATCCGTTCATGTGTCTTGTGTGTGTGTCGAGCCGTGTAGCCGTGAGCTTGAGTTCACGGTGTGGCTTTGGCTGTGTTGATTTGATGATATACTTGGTATCTTTATTCTTGTTCTTGTTTTTGTTGTTGTTAGCTTTGTTTTGGTTTCGGATGAACCCTTGTAACCGAATGAGTTGAGACCAATATTGGGTGGTTTCTTTTGAAGTTGAGTTTGGTATATTGTTGTTGTAGTCGAGAGGGTCAAACCCTCGATGGTTTGTTTGGTGTGTGTAGGCAACGGGAAGGAGTAGGCCGAGACCCTTATGGTATCGGCAAGGATTTGTGGATGTTGTTGAATTTTTGTTGGAGTGATATTGTTGTTGTGGGTTGATGGCGGAGAGAGGGGAGAAGCCGTGACCGTGCGGTCACGGCAAAATATTGCTTGTGGTGTTGGAAAAATTGAAAGTGGGAATCGATTGTGTGACGATTACTAGTGACGGAGATTAGGTTAGACGAGAGTCGTAGACGACCACGAGAAGTTGAAGTGGTTATGGATGTAGGACTTGGTTATTCTATGACTTGATGATTATACTTGTGAACTTTGTGCCAAGTCGGTGTCACGTTGACTTTCTAGTCATCAATGACTCCGACAAGGCCTTGACACGGATAATAATTTGAATTATCGGACTTGATATGACATAATAAGTCAAGAAGTAATGACTCGGACTTGTGACTCGAAACAAATGGTAACTCGAATTGAATATAACGATAACTTAAGACATGAACAATAAATAATAATAAGGATTTTTTATAATGAAAAATAAATGACAAGTATATTTACTTGTTATAATTTCCTTATAAACAAATAATAAAGGAACGGAAAAGAAAAGTGTAATATATGGGTTACTAAATGTTTCGAGGGCAAGGAAACTAGAAGTGTCATAAATACTAATCGTATGCCATTTAATTGCATGTCACGGATACTCGACATTAATAAACCTAACTTACCTAACTAACGAACTTATTTGGTTGACGAATCAAGTAAGACCTCATTAGTTATGTCGGAAAGGTTTAGTAATGACGACGTATCCTATGACGTCTTAGGACGTGGTATAGTTTTGGAATAATAAGTAAAGCAAATACATTGTTAAGTTTATCGGGTTGACGAATTCGATAAGCTTTGACAATCTATTTAAGTGACTTATTAAACTACAAACTTGACACATAGATTGTTGTGGTTTTACTTTGTTGAGTTCTTGAGAAGCGTGTGTTCACATGAATACCAAACACTAGAAACTGATATGAGAAAGAGTTTTGGAAATAAAACTGAAATATAGTTGGGATTGGGAATTATTGAATGGAGATATAGTCTAAGCCAAGTCTATGTTATTAGGTAGTGCCGAACCAGTAGTTGTCGTTTCCTGATAGTCGTCACTCTTCTTTATTCTTGTTGATTCTTGTGCATTTGGTGGATTGAGGTGAGTTTCATAGCCCCACTTTTATTCATACTGCTTTTTTAAATCTTGAGGTGAGAAAACATGCAAAACGTTTTGATTGGACTGGCTACTATTAGGTCATTAGTTCCTACGGGAAGCGTGAATGTTATAGATAGATCTATTGTGGTTGACCACCCCGTCTGTACTTGTTTTCCCAATTTGCCAGGGTTTCACCCGGATTTGTGGATGCATTAACTTGCCATGACGTATAACATGTCGGTATATGTTTGTGATTGGAACGTGATGTTTGCTTATATGTTATAACTTAGCTTGCGTAATAAGTGGATTTACTGTTTGGTCCAAATGCTTCGTTATTTGATTAAACCTATGAACTCGCCAGTTTTTTTGCTGACTTTTTAGCATGTTTTTCTCAGGTAATTGATTGGTATGGCTTTGGTAACTGATTTGGGAGGTGCTTGGCAGTGATGCCATGGTCTTGGATTCACTTCACTATGATGTTATTTGGGACCGCTTTTATGAACCATTTTTAATGGGCTTACTTTCGTACTTTTCAATAAATGTAAAACTTGAATTCTATCATTTGACTATGCTTTTAATTATGGATGAGTTTATTCTGTTTCGCTATACTTGTGTTATGTACCAATTTCGTAGCACCCCAAAGTTGGTAAAGTCTTCCGGTGAGCAAATTTGGGGGTGTTACAGATTGCTATCAGAGCTCAAGGTTATAGAGAACTGGGTACTTATCAAAACCTAGACTATAACCACTGATGAAAAGTTGATCCAAAGACCGTCACGTGCCTGCCTGCCAAGCTGAAGCCTAAGGTTTATGAATTAAAACTTATGTGGTATTAAAGTCCTATTACTTTTGTTGAAAAGTTGTGATATGTTTATACTTGGAAAAAATTAATATTCTTGGGATTTGTGTTTCGTATGGGATTTTGTGTATGCACTGACCATTTTAAAATGCCATTGTCACAGCTATGCCTTCCTTCGATATCACCGAGGACATCCTTTTCGCTGGCTCTCGACCAGCATCACCTATGTCGGGGATGGACCCGAGAGACCCATATGTCATGGCGAGACATGCACCGTTAGTGATGCTTGGGACTACTTCGGGTCCCTCTTCATCTATTCGTGGCTCTCCTACTTCTCTTACTGTGCGTTCACCTGCACGATCACCTCCTAGCTTCGTGCGACAACTTGCTATACCTCACACATTGACACTTTGCCGCACAGCACGCATATCCGTACGTTCACCTACCCTACTATCTTTCCGCGTTACTCCTCACTCTCCTCTGTCCCTTATACCCTCTACATCTTCATTTCAGATACCTAGTGCATCATCTTCTGCACCTCTTGATTCATCACCACCTTCATCACCTGACTCTCTGCCTGCTTGGAGGCTTCAACTTCTCAAGTCTTATGAAGAAGAAGACCCCGAAGAAGAACTTCAAGAGGAAGAAGACTATGAGGAAGAACCTCAGGAGGAAGAAGACCCGGGGGAGGAGTCTTACGGGGAGGATGACCCTAAGGCCGAGCCCAAAGAGGATGTTGAGCCCGAGCCTCAGGAGGATATTGAGCCTGAGCCTCAGGAGGAGGACGAGCCTGAGCCTCAGGGGATCTTGGGGGATTGGGAGGAGTATGATTTGGATGATGATGTTGATGATCCTATGGTGGGGCCGGTTTCCCTAGTGTCGGAATTGGATTGGGTTGATCCATCTTCTCCCGCTGCTGGTCCCACCGCGAAGCGCTTAGACGCGATGGCGACCCAGTTGGGCATGCATGAGGACGCTCTTGAGAGTATAGCGGGTCAGCTAGTGGGGGTGTCAGCAGAGCGATTGGGGAGGATAGAGAGTGATGTTAGTGTGTTGATGGGAAGGTATGCTACCATGAAGAGAGACCTACAAAGGATGGATGATCGAGTGAGAGCGGCAGATCGATCCATTTCGACAGCGAAAGATTATGATCAGGTGATGTGGAGGCGTCATTCTGAGACAGATTCTCAGAACTCTTACCTTATGAGGAAGTGTCATGAGGATGGTGTTGAGTTGGCTGCGATGAGGAGGCGGTTGGATGAGAAGTCAAAACAAAATAAACTCATCCATAACATATCGTTATAGCTCAAAACAAGGTTTCTCAAGTACGAGCCATGCAATGGCGAAAAATGATGATAGTAACGATGACGAAGAAATACGAAAATACATATAGATAAGGAGTGGTACAAAACACTAGCCAATACTACTACTCATGCCCTAAAGCGAAGCTCTCTAAAAGCACGCTCCAGGTCATCCAACCGCCTCCTTATCGCAGCCAACTCAGCACCATCCTCATGGCTCTTCCACATAAGGTAAGTGTTCTGAGAATCTTTCTCAGACTGACGCATCCACATCACCTGATCATAATCTTTCGCTGTCTGAATGGATCGATCTGCCGCTCTCACTCAATCATCCATCCTTTGTAGGTCTCTCTTTATGGTAGCAAACCTTCCCATCAACACGCTAACATCACTCTCTATCCTCCCCAATCGCTCTGCTGACACCCCCACTAGCTGACCTGCTATACTCTCAAGAGCGTCTTCATGCATGCCCCCAACTGGGTCGCCATCGCGTCTAAGTGCTCCGCGATGGGACCAACAGTGGGAGAATCTAGATCAACCCAATCCAATTCTGACACTGGGAAACAGGCCCCACCATAGGCTTATCAACATCATCATCCAAATCATACTCCTCCCAAACCCCCAAGATCCCCTGAGGCTTAGGCTTGTCCTCCTCCTGAGGCTCAGGCTCAATATCCTCCCGAGGCTTGGGCTCAACATCCTCCTTGGGCTCGGCCTCAAGGTCATCCACCCCGTAAGACTCCTCTCCCGGGTCTTCTTCCTCCTGAGGTTCTTCCTCAGAGTCTTCTTCCTCTTGAAGTTCTTCTTCGGGGTCTTCTTCTTCATAAGACTCGAGAAGTCGACGCCTTCGAGCAGGCGGAGAGTCAGAAGATGAAGGTGGTGATGAATCACAAGGTGCAGAAGATGATGCACTACGTATCTGAAATGAATATGTAGAGGGTATAAGGGACAGAGGAGAGTGAGCAGTAACATGGAAAGATAGTAGGGTAGGTGAACGTACGGATATGCATGTTGTGCAGCGAAGTGTCAATGTGTGAGGTACAGCAATCTGTCGCACGAAGCTAGGAGGTGATCGTGCAGGTGAACGCACGGTAAGAGAAGTAGGAGAGCCACGAATAGATGAAGAGGGGCCCGAAGTAGTCCCATGCATCACTGGCGGTGCATGTCTCGCCATGACATATGGGTCTCTCGGGTCCATCCCCGACATAGGTGATGCTGGTCGAGAGCCAGCGAAAAGGATGTCCTCGGTGATATCCAAGTAAGGCATAGCTGCAACAATGGCGTTTTAACAAGGTCAGCGCATACACAAAATCCCGTACGAAACGCAATTCCCAAGAATATCAATTTTTTCCAAGTATAAGCATATCACAACTTTTCAACAAAAGTAATAGCACTTTAATACCACAAAAGTTTTAACTCGTAAACCTTAGGCTTCAGCTTGGCAGGTAGGCACGTGACGGTCTTTGGATCAAATTTTCAAAAGCGGTTATTGTCTAGGTTTTGATAAGTACCCAGTTCTCTATAACCTGGCTCTGATACCAATCTGTAACACCCCCAAATTTGCTCAGCAAAAGAATTTATCAACTTTGGGGTGCTACGAAATTGGTCCATAACACAAGTATAGCGAAATAGAATAAAATCATCCATAACTTAAAAGCATAGTCAAACGATAGAAATCAAGTTTTACATTTATTGAAAAGTACGAAAGTAAGCCCATTAAAAATGGTTCATAAAAGCAGTCCCAAATAACATCATAGTGAAGTGAATCCAAGACCATGCCATCACTGCCAAGCGCTTCCCAAATCAGTTACCAAACGCATACCAATCAATTAACTAAGAAAAACATGCTAAAAAGTCAGCAAAAAGCTGGTGAGTTCATAGGTTTAATCAAATAACGAAGCATTTAGACCAAACAGTAAATCCACATATTACGCAAGCTAAGCCATAACATATAAGCAAACATCACGCTCCAATCACAAACATATACCGACATGTTATACGTCATGGCAAGTTAATGCATCCAAAAATCCGGGTGAAACCCTGGCAAATTGGGCAAACAAATCCAGAAGGGGTGGTCAACTACAATAGATCTATCCATAACATTCATGCTTGCCGTAGGAACTAATGACCTAATAGTGGCCAGTTAAAGAGATACTAAACCTTAGCCTTGACTACGTAATAAGTACAACAAAACACAGTTTCCTAACCGGTCCAATCAAAACGTTTTGCATGTTTTGTCACCCCCAAGATTTAATAAAGCAGTATGAATAAAAGTGAGGCTATGAAACTCACCTCAATCCAGCAAATGCACAAGAATCAACAGGAACAAAGAAGAGTATCGACTATCGGGAAACGACAACTACTGACTCGGCACTACCTAATAACATAGACTTGGCTTAGATAATATCTCCATTCAATAAATTCCAATCCCGACTATATTCCAGTTTTATTTCCAAAACTCTTTCTCATATCAGTTTCTAGTGTTTGGTATTCGTGCGTGCGTTGTGTCGACTCAACAAGATTAATGTGAACAAACGTTTCTCAAGAACTCAACAAAGTAAAACCACAACAATTTATGTGTCAAGTTTGTAGTTTAATAAGTCATTTAAATAGATTGTCAAAGCTTATCAAATTCGTCAACCCGATAAACTTAACAATGTATTTGCCTTACTTATTCTTCAAAAACTATACCACGTCCTAAGGCGTTGTAGGATATGTCATAGTTACTAAACCTTTCCGACATAACTAACGAGGTCTTACTTGATTCATCAACCAAATAAGTTCGTTAGTTAGGTAAGTTATGTTTATTAATGTCGAGTATCCGTGACATGCAATTAAATGGCATACGATTAGTAATTATGACACTTCTAGTTTTGCGTGCCCTCGAAACATTTAGTAACCCATTTATTACACTTTCTTTTTTTCTTTCCTTTATTATTTGCTTATAAAGAAATTATAACAAGTAAATATACTTCTCATTTATTTTTCATTATATACAATCCTTATTATTATTTATTGTTCATGTCTTAAGTTATCGTTATATTCAATTCGAGTTACCATTTGTTTCGAGTCACAAGTACGAGTCATTACCTCTCGACTTATTATGTCATATCAAGTCCGATAATTCAAGTTATTGTCCATGTCAAGGCCTTGTCGGAGTCAATGATGACTAGAAAGTCAACGTGATACCGACTTGGCACAAAGTTCACAAGTATAATCATCAAGTCATTTAATAATCAAGTCCCATATCCACAACCACTTCAACTTCTCTTGGTCGTCTACGACTCACGTCTAACCTAATCTCTATCACTAGTAATCGTCACACAACCGATTCCCACTTTCAATTTTCCCAACACCACAAGCAATATTTTGCCAGGACCGCACGGTCCCGGCTTCTCCCCTCTCTTGGCCATCATCCCACAACGACAATATCACTCCAACAAAAATTCAACAACATCCACAAATCCTTGCCGAGACCATAAGGGTCTCGGCCTACTCCTTCCCGTCGCCTACGTACACCATACGAACCATCGAGGGTTTGACCCTTTCGACTACAACAACAAAATACCAAACTTATCTTCAAAACAAACCACCTAATCTTGGTCTCAACTCACTTGGTTCCAAGGGTTCATCCGAAACCAAAACAAAGCTAACAACAAGAACAAGAATAAAGATACCAAGAATATCAACAAATAAACACCACCAAAGTCGGGTACGCGGCTCGACACACACATACGACACATGAACGGATACAAAACCCTGTTCTTGCCACGTTTTCATTAACAAAACTTATTTTCCCATGTTTACTAGTCTAACCCGAACCGAAAACGAGTCGCCCGTGACTCGGTGACACGAGTTACAACAATACCGAGTCACAAACGCGCATGACTCGATCCTTACCTTTTTCTTCTATGTTGTACGAAGATGTGGTGGTGATAGGGTGAAAAGAGGTGGCGCGTGGGGTTGTAGAAACGGGTGAGGAGGTGTGTTTGGGGCGCGTGTAGTGGTGGATCAGAAAGAGGAGATGTTGGGGAGTGTTTTGGTGTAGGCAGTGAGGTATGGTGACCGGCGGTGAGGTGGTGGTGAGGGTGTTTTCCGAGGGGCGGCTAGGGTTGGAGGGGAGGGAGAGAGAAAGTGAGGTAGAGAAGATGATGTTTGTTTGTTTGTGTGACAAATAACCACAAGGACCATTTATTTAATTTACTCTTTTAAAAAAATAAACCAACAATATTATTAAAGGGGGGGGCGGTTCTAATCAAAGGGACCATTCATGCAATTTTTCCAAAGTTTCCCGGCTCCTAATTCCCAAGCTCATATTTACCACGTGAAATGTCTAACATGTTTTCTTATGTGCGCCATAAATCTTAGCCACGACTTTCCAATAACTTTGATTATAAATACATCTATAGGAATTAGACGAGTACTATTTTTTTTAAAGTTTGCAATATTAGGTTTTTCTTAGTGCCGGAGTTGAGTAGTGCCTAACTTAATGCCACATACAAGATTCAATCAATGTAATATTCCATGTAATATCAAAAGATTATTTCCAAATGTTTGACTTTGTTAAATTTTAAAGTAATGCAGTATTAAAATGGTTTCATAATTACCAGTTCTCTATAACCTGGCTTTGATACCAATCTGTAACACCCCCAAATTTACTCAGCGGAAGACTTTACCAACTTTGGGGTGCTACGAAATTGGTACCTAACACAAGTATAGCGAAACAGAATAAACTCATCCATAACTTAAAAGCATAGTCAAACGATAGAATTCAAGTTTTACATTTATTGAAAAGTACGAAAGTAAGCCCATTAAAAATGGGTCATAAAAGCGGTCCCAAATAACATCAGAGTGAAGTGAATCCAAGACCATGCTATCACTGCCAAGCGCCTCCCAAATCAGTTACCAAAGCCATACCAATCAATTACCTGAGAAAAACATGCTAAATAGTCAACAAAAAGCTGATGAGTTCATAGGTTTAATCAAATAACAAAGCATTTGGACCAAACAATAAATCCACTTATTATGCAAGCTAAGCCATAACATAAAAGCAAACATCACGCTCCAATCACAAACATATACCGACATGTTATACGTCATGGCAAGTTAATGCATCCACAAATCCGGGTGAAACCCTGGCAAATTGAGCAAACAAGTCCAGACGGTGTGGTCAACCACAATAGATCTATCTGTAACATTCACGCTTCCCGTAGGAACTAATGACCTAATAGTGGCCAGTTAAAGAGATACTAAACCTTAGCCTTGACTACGTAATAAGTACAACAAAACACAATTTCATAACCGGTCTAATCAAAACATTTTGCATGTTTTCTCACCCCAAGATTTAATAAAGCAGTATGAATAAAAGTGGGGCTATGAAACTCACCTCAATCTAGCAAATGCACAAGAATCAACAGGAACAAAGAGCAGTATCGAATATCGGGAAACGGAAACTACTGACTCTGCACTACTGATTGGTTGCAAAACCGTCAAGTTTATCACACAAGTCAACCACTTGTGAATGGTCAACCGTAATAAAATTAAAACAGTCTAAAACCAATGCAATTTCCCTTGGAATACAGTGGATTCCCGGGTCGTTAAGTCCCACGGAGAATTAATGGTGCTTAAAAACGTTCAGATGTCAAATGATCACTAAGGATAATGATCTGTAAGGATTTTGGTTGGTAATTATGCTACTGATTGATTGGAATAGTATTTGGATACAGAAATATAAGGCACAACAATCAGATTAAACAAACTTGAACGCGTACGTTTACTAAATTTTACGTAAACGTATAAAATAAAATGTAAATTTTAAGAAATAAAAGACTTACAAATATGAAAATGATATTTTTACAATCCTAATAATAAAAGAAAATTATTAGAAAATTAAAATTATTTTTATAACTATTTATTTAATTATTATTAATTAAAAACTATTTTAAACTATTTAATAATACACTTAAATACAAGAAAATATAAAATTAACCTAGAAAATTGAAATTTTAACTTAGAAAAATCTAAAATATTATAAAACTAATTTTAAAACTGAAAAGATATTTTTTATGCTTTTTATTTATTTATTATTAATTATTTAATACTTTTTAACTATTTTAAATTCTAATAAATACTAAACAGGCTAAGAAAATTATGAAATTTTTTCTATAAATATCTTATCATGACAGAAAGCTAAGAAAATTATAAAAACTGAAAGTGCTTAATAATAAGCTGAAAAGAAAAATTAAAAAGCTAATTTCTATTAAATAAACGCTATCACTATTTTAAAAATGATGTTTTTGTGATTTTTCTTTTTGAAAACTATTTAACTACTGAAAATAAGTAACTTTTATGAAAACAAAAATTTTACAACTTAAAAATAAGCTATTTAGAAGCTAAAGATCTCAACAGTTAAGCTTTTGAGCTTATATTGATGATTTAAGTTCTAATAAGCTTGAAAGTTGGAATCAAAGCTGAAATAAGATGCAAAAAGCTAAAAGCTACTTAAGTGAAGCTAATAAACACAAAGAACCATATTAATAAGCTGTAATAAGCAAATAAGCAATTACAAAACACCCTTTGAACCAAACAATCCTGCAGTCAACTCTACAAGCAAATTAAGCTCATGAGATAAGCTTAAAAACTCAAAATTGAAACTGAAGTAGCAAGATGGGTTGGTGGGCTATCCAAAAAATCCAAGTTCACACTCTATGGTTGACTAATGAGCTTATGACAAGCTTGTGAAAAAGCTTGTAAACCACTGATTACTTAGTTAAGACAGAAATGGGACAAACAATAAGCTACTTGCAGCCATACTAAATAAGCTAGAAAGTAAAATTTTAAACTTGGATATTCAAGATAGCTAGGTTAGCTTTCCAAAGAACCAAAATACACAAGCTATGGTTCACTAATAAGCTTTTTATGAGCTTGTGAAAAAGGTTGGCTCAACTGTGCACATGGCACTTTTTCAGACAAGGGTTCAAAATAAGCTAAGAAATAAGCAACTAAATAAGCTAAACAGAAATTATAAAAATACTATTAGGAAGATGAGCGACTATATTTTAATATCCCAAAAGCTTAAATCTTGAAAACTAATATTAAGTCCTATATAAAATTATCTATTTTATTCAAAAATGAGTTTCTATAAAATTTTGACTTTTTTAATTGTGAAACAAGTTTGACTTTTATGAGATTCTAATGATCCTAGATGATCTAATTTTATGTATTAAGCTACTATGAGACTAATTTAAGCTAAATAAACAACTTTTAAACCAATATGCATGATTATGAAACATGAAAATCAAACAGTTAATACACAGGATGTGATCAAATGTTATTTTGACTTTCAATGAAGTAAACACTGGTTTTTATTGTTTCTGTGAGCTATATTGACCTAATGCAACTTACAACAAACAAGAACAAAGGCTCTAACACCCTCTAAAACAGTTTAAACAAGCAAATCCAAACAACCCTTATCTTAACTGTTTTGAAGCTTTACACACTAAAACAAATTTTCAAACCAAGAAAGCTATAGATTAACTTATATTAACTATGTTTAGACAAGATTAAACTAAAATTAACTTACTTTAAACAGATAAACTATGAAATGCAAATTTTGAGAAAATGCTTACAAGATGAGTCCAAGCACAAAACTTAGAACCAAAAGCCAAGGACACAACCTATAGCTTCCCAAGAAGCTCTAAACCCAAGGCAATCCACAATTCACATTGCTCCAGCTTTCTCTCTCTTCATTCTTGATTTTTTATTTTTCACTAATTTATTTGGTATTTTTGGTATTTTTCTTTTTGATACTAAACAGAGTTTTAAAGGTTTCTAATAGCTTTATTAAGCTATCTAGGAACTTATGTTAGCTTATGAGTCCAAGACAACAGCTACAAACAACATTCAAACTATCATGAGATTTTGAGTTTGAAAAATTGAACAAACTGAAATGGAACTTAAAACTTGAAATTGATTATTAAGAATGTAACACCCCAACCCGATAAGGGTAGAAGTATCACAGTATGGTGTCATATCAGAACATACATAAAGAACATAAATCAAACAGCGGAAGCCTTAATAATAAATCTCAAGAGAGTTCAAGTCAACAAGACTTATCAATACATAAATACAAAAGGAAAAACTATGAAATTGAAATATAATAACAAAATCAAATGAAGTCTAAGATGACTAGGCATGGTCTCTAAATCAGCTCATCTCTCAACCCAAACAATCCCCAGCTCCTAGCTTATGTACCTGCCGCAGGAAAGAAATGCGGCTGAGCTTAAAAAGCCCAGTGAACAGATATAACGATACAATAATAATGAAACTGAACAGAGAACAAGGAAATGAAAGTCAGTAAATCTGGTATAACAAAGGAACAAAGTAGGGTAAATGAAACATAGGAAAAGGGGTCAGTTATCCACCACGAGCCAACAAAACAAATCATATCAAATCATATATCCATAGTAGCCTGCAGTAACCAATAGTAACCATAACAGATATAACAGACATGGAGTGATCAGCTCCCAGATTGTGAAGACGCGTATTGCACACGACATCATTCACCGGACAAATCATAATATATCAGATAACAGAACAAATCTAGGATGCATCCATACGCCCCTGCAGACAGATAGTGGCCATACAATATATATCGAGCTCATAATCAGATAACAGAAAGGGACGGTGTGGAACATCACTCAACCACACTAAAGTCATGCCATTGGTGCATCAATGACACGGACATGGAACCTCCATGCCTAGTGATAGCTCGGGTCTCAAACTGACAGGTCAAGGCAAGGTCATATCAAAAGGATTCATATCAAAGGTTCAGAAGTCAAAGGTTCATATCAAAGTCCTTAGCAAAAGTTCATAATCAAAGATGCATATCAAAGGTTCATAATCAGAAGGTTCAAATCAAACAGTTCACATAGGAGATTCAATCAAAGGGAGCATAGCAAAGTTATAGGGAAACCTTAATAAGAAGGTCAGGAAAAGGATAACAGTTCAAAACCAATATCGAAAGATGTAAAAGAATCATGAGAAATCCCTACTGAAAAGGGATAGAATATATGTACCTTATCCGAAACAAATCAACAATGAAAGCAAATCAAGAAATGAGATCAACCCCGTCGCTCAGAACCTATATGAATTAGATAACGTTCCATAAGAATCAGATTACTCGTTTTAGACGGCTTTCCACTTTTAGCAAGTTCCCACTTTTAGTAATCTCTCCATTTTAAGTAACTTTCTATTTTAGGTAACTTTCTATAATTAGTAACTTTCCATAAATGACAGATTTCTATATTTAGTAAGTTTTCAAAATTAGCAAGTTTCCGTATTTAGCCAATTAGGATGCATTTTAAAGATATATTAGGTTAAGTGATTATTATAATACTTTAAGGATCATTTATGGCAAATATCACAAGTTTAGGGTTTTAAATGTAAATATATTATATTTACCCATTTTACTTAATTATTACATTTAGTTAACATAATACCATGGGTCAAAATAGATTTTCCTAACCAGTTAATTCCCAATTCCATTCGACATATATAAGATTTTAAACCATGATTTCATGAAACCTGGGCTTCATTTATGTGACAAGTATAAACCATTATTTCATGTGACCAATGATTTCCTTTTACGTGTTCGATTAAGACGTGAATATGAGATTTGAAAATAACCCAAGACTCCACGACACACCATCCAGAAACATAATTCTTATCGAATAAAAGAGAGGCCAAAACAGGTTTTATTGAAACATGCACATGTGGACTAAAATCAGATTCATACTCATATAAATATATATATTCCATACGTTATCCACATATACACCAACATGACCTTATGTAGTTTATTGTTAAGTTTACATGACTAGGATTTGATATGTAGAGTGACATGTTTTAGGGTGTTTCAAGACATGCATGTAGGACATTTTATGACCAGATTTTATGTACCCTTGCGACATATAAAACGTGCTAATGTTGTCCACAAGATAGGTTATCTCAAGGTTTTGTTAAATCCTTAATGAACATGTTCTAAATACGAATCAGGAGCATGGTGCTCCCACGACCAGAAAATGACTCCCAACAGCATATGGGTATTACATTAGTCGATGGCTTTATGTAGTTTGTAATAGGCTAGTTTTAGTCTTTGTATAACATGTTTTTATAAGACAAATCCATGCGTATGGCACGTATTCCACATGACCAAAAATTTGAGTAAGACAGAACAAAAACAAAAGGTGTGACGACGATACCTTTAACGTGTGAATAAGAGGATGAAACAATAGACCAGGCAATCAAACCAAAGCACCCTTATGTGTTTCTAAACCCACGACAGTAGCAACCTTAACCGATGACAAAACCCAATCGTCCCTTCGTACCACCAGAATTTAGCCCTCACACGATCCTCGTACAACCTTTCTTGGAACCTTGTGTCGTCAGAAAAAAAAAGGAGGAGGAAGACACCTTATTTTTCCGTCACTTTTCTTAGAGGTATTAGGGTTTTTTTAGTGTTTTATTTTGAATGAGGTAATTAGGCATTTAAAGATAGGCTTGAGACATTTTAGGAATGTATTGAGGACCTAGGCGTTTTAATGGAGCCGATCAAGGGAATCACAAGACCAATTCACACATTTAATTTACTTTCCCATATTAACTTGTGCATTTTATTTATTTTGTCTATTAAAAGTTACGTGTAACATTTTTATGTGTTATATATTCATTTGTGAGTTAAATATAAGTTTTATTCTTCCATCATATATGAAGTGAACATGTAACGTAATTAACGAGCTCGTTTTATTTTACAAATGTTTTTTACGATGAGGGTATTATGGTCTTTTAATGTTTTCACGATTTTAGGGTTTTACAACTCTTCCCCTCTAAAAAAAAAAATTTCGTCCTCAAAAATTGAAGTGAACACGAACGAAAACAACGGAGACATACGAGATTACAAACGAAATGAGGGTAACAAAGATCAAACGGTAGAAACTTAACAAAGGATCCTACGATTCTTGACAGATGAATGTGTGCCGAGAATTTCAACTTAACAAATCATAAAATGATGAAGGTAGATTAAACGTATAGGCAGAATGATCCCAAGGTCTTGCTAACTCAATCAATTTTAATCAGGTGCCAGAAATTCTAAGCTCTAAGGCACTCCTTGAGACATCCTATGATCACAATGAGGGTACGTCATATGATGTAAGTATTATCACGTTGGCCTCGCGTCATAATACCAGCATCATATGAGTATACCTTCATGATGACCATACTTTATCTCGAGTCCTGAAAATCAATCCTATCAACCACCTAACGGTCCATTCTAAATCTTAGGGTTGGTCCGAAACAATCATCACTAACGGATTCGAAATCAGAGAAACGGAACATATAAGGAACGTAACAGGACATAGCAAGTATCATCGAACTGAAACACGTCGGCAATAGCATCACATCTTCCACAGTTCGTCAAATCTTCCAAACAAAACAATCATCCAACAAACGCAGAATTTATACAGAACAGAGGTCACTCAAAAGAGAACAAATATTATTAAAGGAGTCTTATCCAACGAAAAGTCACATCAAAGTATCAAAGGAAATACTTGCCAAACATTAGTTTCAAGTAAAAGGAATAAAAGAACTAAATAAAAGAACTACTGATGGGTCGGCCCTTCTTCACTCCCATTTGCTTTCTTAGGGCCACGAATCTTATGCGCCGTGGAACCGCACTTAACAGCTCCCAAGGCCTTATAACATTCGCCCGGATGGGGCTTACCACAAATTTTGCAAAGAGGAGGGGGAGGCAAAATCTCAAAAGGCCTCCTATAAGATGAAGAACCTGCAGAACGGTCATGTTGAGTACTACGAGAAGAGTGATCCCGCCCGGCGTTGACTTCCATTATCGCGTCCTGACGGTCGTCCCTGACCTATCATACCTCTGCTGACCCTGTACTCGAGTGTCTGGCGTCTCGAGTTGTAACTATGTCTGTCGACCCCTGAACCCCGCTGATCTTGACGACCTATCGATCAAAATGTGGTCTGACGACCCTGGAATCCTGTCCCTGATCATATCGACCCCTGAACTCCTGAGTATGGTCCTGTCGACCCCGAGGATGAATACGATCCCCATCCCTGTTCCTCTTGTTGTAACCCTGTTCTTCATGCAATAACTCGATGTTCGGGCAGCATCCGCAACTGACCACCTCGGTGTACTCGGTATTAATCAGCCTGTCCAACACCCACTTTTTCAACCCCCATTTGAACTTACGAGCCTGACGACGAGCATCTCCAGCAACAGCAGTACCTACAAACCCAACCATCCTCATAAATCGTTGCATATACTCGTGAGAATTTTCCTTCTCCAGTGATGTATGGCCGTACTCCCTTTCATATCGCTGCTGTTCTGACTCAGGGAAATACTATTTGTAGAAGATGTCCTTGAAGGTGTTCCAAGCACAAGTATCTAGAAAGTTCTCTTCCTTGGACAAGAGATAGGCCTTCCACCAGTTTAGGGCATCACCCTCGAGTTTGAAGGTAGCAAGCCGGGTTTTCACCTCGTCACCACAACCCAGCACATTGAAAAGCTTTTCCATGTGCGTGATCCAGTCCTCCGCATCATTAGATGAAGCTGCCGAGCGGAAAGTGGCTTAAGTTTGTTGAAGCGTTTGATCCAAACATGAATGGGTGTAGGTGGGTTAGCACCCCCACCATTATCCCCACCAGAAGAGCTAGCGCCATTCCGAACGTTATTAGTAATGGTAGCAACGATCTCGGGCATAGCAGTGGCCAGAGCGCGTGCAATCAAAGCTTCGAAGTTAGGATGTCCATCCCCGTTGTCGTCGCCGTTCCTTCGAGTTTGGACCATCTGAAGAGTTCATTAAATGATTAGCAAAGGTTAGGAAATAAGATGAAGATCATGAACGGAAATGATGATAATGAACCTAGAATCTACCCAAACCTCACCAATCAAATCTTAAGCTCTACGAATTAACGCTTAGGGTCCATATGTCACAGGTCCTGACTACAAGTCGTAAACCTGGGCTCTGATACCATAATTGTAACACCCCAACCCGATAAGGGTAGAAGTATCACAGTATGGTGTCATATCAGAACATACATAAAGAACATAAATCAAACAGCGGAAGCCTTAATAATAAATCTCAAGAGAGTTCAAGTCAACAAGACTTATCAATACATAAATACAAAAGGAAAAACTATGAAATTGAAATATAATAACAAAATCAAATGAAGTCTAAGATGACTAGGCATGGTCTCTAAATCAGCTCATCTCTAAACCCAAACAATCCCCGGCTCTAGCTTATGTACTGCCGCAGGAAAAGAAATGCGGCTGAGCTTAAAAAGCCCAGTGAACAGAGATATACGATACAATAATAATGAAACTGAACAGAGAACAAGGAAATGAAAGTCAGTAAATCTGGTATAACAAAGGAACAGAGTAGGGTAAATGAAACATAGGAAAAGGGGTCAGTTATCCACCACGAGCCAACAAAACAAATCATATCAAATCATATATCCATAGTAGCCTGCAGTAACCAATAGTAACCATAACAGATATAACAGACATGGAGTGATCAGCTCCCAGATTGTGAAGACGCGTATTGCACACGACATCATTCACCAGACAAATCATAATATATCAGATAACAGAACAAATCTAGGATGCATCCATACGCCCCTGCAGACAGATAGTGGCCATACAATATATATCGAGCTCATAATCAGATAACAGAAAGGGACGGTGTGGAACATCACTCAACCACACTAAAGTCATGCCATTGGTGCATCAATGACACGGACATGGAACCCCCATGCCTAGTGATAGCTCGGGTCTCAAACTGACAGGTCAAGGCAAGGTCATATCAAAAGGATTCATATCAAAGGTTCATATCAAAGTCCATAGCAAAAGTTCATAATCAAAGGTGCATATCAAAGGTTCATAATCAGAAGGTTCATATCAAACAGTTCACATAGGAGATTCAATCAAAGGGAGCATAGCAAAGTTATAGGGAAACCTTAATAAGAAGGCTCAGAGCAAAGGATAACAGATTCAAAACCAATATCGAAAGATGTAACGAATCATGAGAAACCCCTACTGAAAAGGGATAGAATATCTGTACCTTATTCGAAGCAAATCAACAATGAAAGCAAAATCAAGAAATGAGATCAACCCCGTCGCCCGGAACCTATATGAATTAGATAACGTTCCATAAGAATCAGATTACTCGTTTTAGACGGCTTTCCACTTTTAGCAAGTTCCCACTTTTAGTAATCTCTCCATTTTAAGTAACTTTCTATTTTAGGTAACTTTCTATAATTAGTAACTTTCCATAAATGACAGATTTCTATATTTAGTAAGTTTTCAAAATTAGCAAGTTTTCGTATTTAGCCAATTAGGAGGCATTTTAAAGATATATTAGGTTAAGTGATTATTATAATACTTTAAGGATCATTTATGGCAAATATCACAAGTTTAGGGTTTTAAATGTAAATATATTATATTTACCCATTTTACTTAATTATTACATTTAGTTAACATAATACCATGGGTCAAAATAGATTTTCCTAACCAGTTAATTCCCAATTCCATTCGACATATATAAGATTTTAAACCATGATTTCATGAAGCACTGGGCTTCATTTATGTGACAAGTATAAACCATTATTTCATGTGACCAATGATTTCCTTTTACGTGTTCGATTAAGACGTGAATATGAGATTTGAAAATAACCCAAGACTCCACGACACACCATCCAGAAACATAATTCTTGTCGAATAAAAGAGAGGCCAAAACAGGTTTTATTGAAACATGCACATGTGGACTAAAATCAGATTCATACTCATATAAATATATATATTCCATACGTTATCCACATATACACCAACATGACCTTATGTAGTTTATTGTTAAGTTTACATGACTAGGATTTGATATGTAGAGTGACATGTTTTAGGGTGTTTCAAGACATGCATGTAGGACATTTTATGACCAGATTTTATGTACCCTTGCGACATATAAAACGTGCTAATGTTGTCCACAAGATAGGTTATCTCAAGGTTTTGTTAAATCCTTAATGAACATGTTCTAAAATCTGAATCGAGCATGGTGCTCCCACGACCAGAAAATGACTCCCAACAGCATATGGGTATTACATTAGTCGATGGCTTTATGTAGTTTGTAATAGGCTAGTTTTAGTCTTTGTATAACATGTTTTTATAAGACAAATCCATGCGTATGGCACGTATTCCACATGACCAGAAATTTGAGTAAGACGAGACAAAAACAAAAGGTGTGACGACGATACCTTTAACGTGTGAATAAGAGGATGAAACAATAGACCAGGCAATCAAACCAAAGCACCCTTATGTGTTTCTAAACCCACGACAGTAGCAACCTTAACCGATGACAAAACCCAATCGTCCCTTCGTACCACCAGAATTTAGCCCTCACACGATCCTCGTACAACCTTTCTTGGAACCTTGTGTCGTCAGAAAAAAAATAGAGGAGGGAAGACACCTTATTTTTCCGTCACTTTTCTTAGAGGTATTAGGGTTTTTTTAGTGTTTTATTTTGAATGAGGTAATTAGGCATTTAAAGATAGGCTTGAGACATTTTAGGAATGTATTGAGGACCTAGGCGTTTTAATGGAGCCGATCAAGGGAATCACAAGACCAATTCACACATTTAATTTACTTTCCCATATTAACTTGTGCATTTTATTTATTTTGTCTATTAAAAGGTACGTGTAACATTTTTATGTGTTATATATTCATTTGTGAGTTAAATATAAGTTTTATTCTTCCATCATATATGAAGTGAACATGTAACGTAATTAACGAGCTCGTTTTATTTTACAAATGTTTTTACGATGAGGGGTATTATGGTCTTTTAACGTTTTCACGATTTTAGGGTTTTACAAAGAAAGATTCACATACACTTAAATAACTTAAACAAAGTGCTTAGAAGCTAAGTTTTACACTGGAAAGCTTAAAATAATAAAAACGACTAAGAAATTTAAAAGTTACACTAGATATATTCTACATTGCTTCTTTTTTCTCTTTATAATGATCTCTTTTGGCTTTGTCGACATCTCTGAGACTTTCCCACTTGATTTCAACCCTTGAATTCATCACTCTCTTCATAATCGTACATGTGGCATTTTTGGCGCCAAATTTCTTTGAGCAGGTTTTTAGCATTTAATGAAGTTTGGGAGGATGTGGAGGTGGAGGGAGAGTGGGTAGATAGGTGGAAAGGTGGTGGTGAGGTGGAGAGGTGGGGAAAACAGCCCTGGTTTTGGGTTTCAGGCATGGTAGAGGAAGGTGAACAGTGTATCTGGTTTTGGCGGGCGTTGACCGTTTGACCGTTGGATATTAATAACGGGGGGCAAAATGGGTATATTGAACTGGCTCAAGGGTTTTGACAGGGTTCAAGGGTCAAGTACTTGGGTTGGGCTTGGTGTTGGGCTTGGGTTTGGGTTTGTGTTTAATAATAACAAAGGAGTCCGTTTGGTTTGTTTAATACACAAGGACCATTCATGTAATTTCGGATTTTTGAGGGACCAAAACAGCCAACATTCCAAAGTTATCACAAGGACCAATTATGCCATATATGAATAGTACAAGGATAATATTTGATAATTTTCCATTTTTAAATATCCAAGGACTATTTTTGACATTTTTCAAAGTTGAGGGACCAAAGTTGTAATTTTGCAAATTTTAAACTTTGAAGGGTTTGTTTTGACAACTTTTGAATCCCATGGACCTTAAATGATATTTTTCTTTATTTTGATTTACCAGGGACTAGTTTTGACAACTTTTGAATCCCCAAGGACCTTTAATGATATTTTACAAGTTTTGAATTACCAGTGACTAGTTTTTGACAACTTTTGAAACTTGGGGGACTAAAACTGCCAATTATGCAAACTTGATACGTTTTTCATCTGATTTTGGTATTTTTGCATTTAAAACACATAAAAAACTTATTTGTGATATTTTTATCATTTTGATGCTTTGACGGGTGTTTTTGGATGCTTTTGACAGTCTAAATGGTACAAAAATGATGAGTATTTGCACACTCATCAATCCCCCACACTAAGATATTGCTAGCCCCTAGCAATCTTTTAAGAAAAATTAATTGATTTCATCTCTTTACCAAAAGCCATTACTTCTGGAGTAGCCAGTTGTTTTAGTTCAAGTAAGAACCTTGGTACAATGATAACCAAATGATTTTGAGCAAATCACCAGCTTTCAACGGTTTTGATTTGTCTTTACCAGAAGCCGTTTGCTTCTGGACTAGCCAACTCTTAGATAAAATATCAATATTATCTTTGGTGAGCCGATTACCAATTATGGTTTTCCAACTGCCTTTACCACAAGCCATAAACTTGCGGGCTAGCCAACTTTTAACTAATTAAAGATATGGTGAGCTGAACACCATAGAATTTTGGGCAAATTGCAAGCCATAAACGGATTTGAGATATCTTTACCAAGAGCCGTTTGCTCCTGGATTAGCCAATCCTTATGTGTGTTAGACATGGCAGACTGATTACCATTTGCTGAGTAAGTGTAAAACACTTACTCCAAAAAAAATTTTGGCCAAAAATGGGGGAATTGGGTGGTATAATTACATGATAAAATTGCCCTCAATATTCAAAGTACCGGCGGTTATGCCGAAACATAGAACATAAAAGGGAAATACTACAGCCATTATTTTATTTTTGATATATACACATTTTTTTTTTTTAAACTTTATATACAACAGTGGGGGGCAACTCCCCCACACTAGGGTGGTAGAAAGTAGAAAGAAGTCAGAAATATGGGTGAAAACCCATATGGTGTGCTACTGTTTTTGATTACCGAGGCACTAGCTTGACTCGATCCCCGCATTCATTGGTTCATGGGGAAAGTTTGTAAATCCGAGACAACCATGGGTGGAATGTCCTCTCCAAAATAGTGTTTCAATCGATGACCATTCACTTTAAAATTTGGACCATCAAGTTGAGATAACTCAATAGTTCCATAAGGAAATACTTTAGTGATGGTGAATGGTCCAGACCAGCGGGATTTTAATTTTCCTGAGAAAATCTTCAATCTTGAATTGAAAAGAAGGACTCGATCACCGACCTTGAAAACGCGGTTCTTGATTTTGGAGTCATGAATCTTCTTTGTCTTTTGTTTGTAGATCAAAGAGTTCTCGTATGCTTGATCACGGAGTTCATTTAGTTCATTCATTTGAACTTTCCGGTGATCACCAGCTGTCTGAATATCGAAGTTGGCATGTTTCAATGCCCAGTATGCTTTGTGCTCAAGCTCAATCGGCAGATGACACGCCTTTCCGTACACAAGCTTGTATGGAGTACACCCGATGGGTGTTTTATAAGCTGTACGGAAGGCCCAGAGTGCGTCATCTAGTTTATCCGACCAGGATGCACGGTTTTCGCCTACTGTCCTTTCAAGAATTCTTTTAATACCACGGTTGGAAACTTCCACTTGCCCACTTGTTTGGGGGTGGTATGCAGTAGAGAGACGGTGAGTTACACCATACTTTTGCATGACTCGATCAAATTGGTCATTGCAGAAATGTGTACCACGATCACTAATTATAGCTCGCGGAGTTCCAAACCTAGCAAAAAGAGATTTTAAGAATTTCACAACAACTCGGGCATCATTGGTAGGTAAAGCTTTCGCTTCAACCCATTTTGACAAATAGTCAACGGCCACAAGTATGTATTTGTTTCCTCGAGATGATGGAAATGGCCCCATAAAGTCAATGCCCCAGATGTCAAAGATCTCACACACTTGAATGGCGTTTTGCGGCATTTCATTTCTTTGTGAGATATTTCCGTGACGTTGACAAGCGTCACAGGTTTTGACAAATTCGTGGGCATCCTTATAAATAGTGGGCCAATAAAACCCGGAATCAAACACCTTCTTGGCAGTGTAATTTGGACTATGATGTCCCCCGGTGGGTCCAGCATGGCAAGCTTTGAGAATGTCCATAACTTCCTGTCCATAAACACACCGTCGGATGACTTGATCCGCACAGATTTTGAATAAGTAGGGGTCGTCCCAGAAGTAATGTTTAACATCTTTGAAGAATTTGTGCTTCTGTTGGGTCGACATTCCTTTCACTATGAAGTTACCCGCATGGTAATTTGCGAAGTCAACAAACCATGGGGTAGTAGAGTTTCCTCGAAAAGTAACCGCATTGAGTGTCTCGAGAGGAAATGTTTCATTTATTTCCTTTTCTCGAAAACATCTTGGTGAGGGTTTTCTAGACGGGACGATGATCAGCAGCCGGGTTCTCGGCTCCTTTTTATCACGTATGATGATATCAAATTCTTGGAGAAGGAGAACCCAACGGAGCAATCTCGGCTTTGCATCTTGTTTTGCAAAGAGATATTTGAGAGCCGAGTGATCCGTATACACCACGCATTTGGTCAAGATTAAGTACGGCCGAAACTTCTCAAATGCATACACCACGGCTAGTAGCTCTTTTTCTGTGGTGGTGTAATGAGTTTGAGCTTCAGTCATTGTTTTACTTGCGTAGTGGATAGGCTGAAAATGCTTGGATATACGTTGCCCTAAGACTGCACCGATAGCAAAATCACTTGCATCGCACATGAGTTCAAAGGGTAAATCCCATTCGGGAGCAACGAGAATAGGTGCTTCAGTAAGCTTTTTCTTTAATGTTTCAAAAGCTTCGATGCACTCATGTGAGAAGATAAAAGGAGCATCTTTTTCAAGAAGATGGGTCATAGGTCGGGCGATTTTAGAAAAATCTTGTATGAATCTGCGATAAAAACCGGCATGATCTAAAAAACTCCTAATACCTTTGACGGTAGTAGGATGAGGCAATTTGGCAATAACATCGACTTTTGCTCTATCTACCTCAATCCTATTTTTGGAAATCTTATGGCCAAGGACTATGCCTTCTTTGACCATAAAGTGGCTCTTCTCCCAATTTAGACAAAGATTGGTGTCTTCACACCGTTTTAGCATTTTATCTAAATGGGAGAGACATGTTGGAAACGAGTCCCCAATGACCGAGAAGTCATCCATAAACACCTACATTGTTTCCCCGATCATGTCGTGGAATATGGCCATCATACATCGTTGGAACGTGCCAGGAGAATTACATAGGCCAAAAGGCATACGTCTATAGGAAAAATTTCCGTATGGGCAGGTGAATGTGGTCTTTTCTTGATCCTGTGGATCAATGGGGATCTGAAAATAACCTGAGAAACCATCAAGGAAACAATAGTACTCGTTCCCTGCTAATCTCTCAAGCATTTGGTCCATGAAGGGTAGAGGAAAATGGTCTTTTCGGGTGGCGTCATTCAACTTACGATAGTCAATACACACACGCCATCCCGTTACCAGCCGAGTTGGAATTAACTCGTTATTTTCATTTGTGACAACAGTTATGCCACCTTTTTTAGGAACACAATGAATTGGGCTAACCCAAGGACTATCTGAGATCGGGTAAATTAATCCTACATCAAGAAGTTTGAGAACCTCTTGTTTAATAACATCATGGATTTTTGGATTTACTCTTCTCTGATGTTGAACTGCTGGTTTGAAGTCATACTCCATCAAGATTTTGTGAGTACAAAACTCAGGGTTGATACCCTTAATGTCGGAGAGTTTCCAAGCAATTGCTTGCTTGTGTAACTTTAAGACCTTTATGAGAGCAGCTTTTTCATCTTTATTCAAATCTCGAGCAATAATGACGAGTAATTTATCATCACCCTCAAGAAATGCATACTCGAGATGAGGTGGTAAGTCCTTAAGTTCGACTTCAGGAAATTCTTCAGTTTTCTCAACTGACTTGACTTCCTTGTTATGAAGCTCGGCGGGAGGGAGTGATGATGGATCATCATTGAGCATCTTTTCGATGAGAAGAATATCTCCCTCGATGTCAATTGGAGCGTGATCAATTTCCCATGAAACCGAATCACTAGACAAGTATGCTTCAATCTCTTCCAAGATGAAGTCACTTTCCTCAAACGGAGTGAGAGAAGGAGTAGAATTGGCAATGATGGGTTGAGATGAATGAGTGAGATTATCACTCGAAGAATTATGATCATAACCGAGAACTTCTTGAAAGTACTCTTGAAGCAACATCAATGATATCTATTCGGTTAACCGATTCAGAATCATAGTTTGCGGAGTACCTCGAAGTTTGATCAAGGTTAAAGGTGACAGCTTCATTACCTACACGTAATGTGATTTCTTGCTCAAATACATCAATGAGAGCACGGCCCGTTCTCAGGAATCCTCGTCCAACAATGAGAGGAACCCGATGATCGGCATCGAAGTCAACAACCACAAAGTCAGCTGGAAAATGGAACTTTCCTACTTTCACGAATACGTCCTCGGCAATGCCAAGTGGACGGGATATTGTACGATCTGCAAGCTCGAGAGTCATGCATGTAGGAGTAAGGTCCGGAAGAGAAAGTTTCTTCCATATTGAATGAGGCATCAGGTTAATGCTTGCACAGATCGGCTAAGGCAAAGCATTCAACCATTCGGGAAATACACAAGGTAAGAGAAATTTTCCGGGATCTCCAAGCTTTTCGGGAAGCTTCTTCAAGATAACTGCAGAGGCAGTTCTCGTTCGAGGAGTTTTGCCATCTCAAACAGCTTTTCCTTGTTGCTTAACATGTGTTTGAGAGTTGATGCAAACTTGGGCATCAGCATGATAGCATCCGCAAAGCTTATGTCAAAATGTAGTTCTTGGAAAATTTGAAAAAATTTGTCCATTTGATGACTTGCTTTTTCGCGGAGCTTTGCTCATTCAAACGTGATGGGTAAGGAATAGAAGATTTGGATTTGGGGTTTTCAACGGGAGCTACTGGAGGTTCAAAAACAACTCCTGGATTGGATTTGGGTTTCGGGACAACTTGAGGATGGACATCGTTGGTACCTTCGTTATTAGTAGGAAGTTCCTTGTCCTTTGTCGCCTCGGGTTCACTTTCCACTACCTTCGGGAGAGAAGAAGAGGTAGTAGGAATAGCGGGTCCATTGTATGAAACACCACTTCTGGTTTTGATCGCCTTTGCATCGCCCCTCGGGTTAGCGATCGTGTTGCTCGGAAGTTTTCCTGAGCCCGAGAGTTGATCATTTAAAGACTTCTTTAGATCGTGATCGACCGACCAACAACCTATTCATTTCATCTTGGGATTTCATGAATTGTTTCAATAACTCATCGATGATGGTCAGTTGGAATAATGGCTTGCGTTTGATTAGGAAAATTTGGCCTTTATTATTCAGATTAGGGCCTTGATTTTGAAAATTTCCTTGATTAGGATTCATATTCCCATGAAATTGATTTCCTCGATTGAAATTGTTTTGATTAAGGTTTCCTTGATGTTGGAAACCTTGATTTGGTTCGGGATAGAAATTACCTTGGTTTTGATAACCTTGGTTCATTCTAGGTTGGTTCGATTCGGTTTTGTATGTTAGGATTCTGGCTAAAACCGGGTGGTCCGATAAGTATTAGCACGGTAGTTTGGTTCATTTTGAGGACGGTATTGATTACCTCCCTGATGAGAAGTACCGGCTATAGCATTGGCTTCAAACGGACTACCATCGGTGGCGATGCTGTTGTAGTATGCATGAGGGCCACCACAAGTAACACAGACCTCGACTTTCTTCACTTCACCATGTGATGGTGCCTGTGTGAAAGTGACTTTCTTTTGGTTAGCAAGAACCAAAGCCGAACAATATCGTGAGTTTGTCAATCTTAGCATCGGTGCTAGATGTACTCACGTGAGATGAAGTAGAAGGTCCTGCATTAGACTGAGTTTGATATGTCTTTGTTGTTGAAAGGGCGGACCTGGGACTTGTTTTCTATGATTTGTAAGGCTTCTTTTGTGGTCTTGCTCAGGAAATTACCTCCCGCGGAGGCATTTAAAGAGTCTTGGTTAGTTTGGTTCAAACCATTGTAGAAAGTATCCATTTGCATTAACTCGGTAAAACCATGATGTGGACACTTTTGGAGCAACTCTTTGTAACGATCCCATGCCTCACCGAATGATTCATCAAATCTTTGAGAAAATTTCATTATCTCATTCTTAAGACTTGTAGTTCGGGATGGAGGATAGAATTCGTTAACAAACTTAGTGACTAAATCTTCCCATGTCTCAATGGAACGAGGGGGGTGTTTCTCAAGCCAATTCCGGGCTTGTCCCTCTAGAGAGAATGGGAACAGAAGAAGCTTAATTGCTTCATGTGGGACATTCTTGTATTTGATGGTAGATGCAATCTTGTTGAACCATCGAATATGTGCATGAGGATCATCCCGCTCAAAACCATAAAATTGGCTTTGGGTTACAAGATTAAGCAACCCGGGTTTGAGCTCGAAGGTATCAGCCACGATGGATGGGACAATAATGGCATCTCCGTAACCCTCGATGGGTGCTTGGAGAAGCTCATTCATCGGATTGTCTTCTGCCATTACGGACGAGGGGGTGGTGGTACTAGACGTTCCTCGAGTCACGGTGAAGGAGCGAACGTCTCTACGCCTACGTGGAATACTTGCAAGCTCGAAAGTGGACTTGTGGAGCTGGAAGAACGAAAAGCATGCACTAAGTTTAAAAATCAGTTTCCAAAAACAAATGCGAGGCAAAACGACAAGTGAACTTAAACCAATAATAAAAAATGAAATGGCTTCTTTGAAAAAGGTACACCAAATCACAAGGACACAAAGGCAAGTTTTGATCTTTAAGATTGGGAACATATTAATGTTCACACCCATTGGTAGGTGTCTTGCCTTGATTTCGCGGTGGTTGATTTTATGTATTTAATAAGTACCACTGAAAAGACGTAGGTATGGATTTGTGCTAAGGGTTTAAATACTTTTGGACAATATTTTTGGTATCGTCTCGTTTAACCAAATCGTACCTCTTTAAGAATCACCTTAAAGAAAATACAAGAAAGAAAACGTTACGATTGTTTTGTTGTTTTATATTTTTTTGTGTTGTTAACACTTTAGGAAAAGTGTTAATGAACTTTTTGATATTGATAACTTTACAAAAAACTGTTTACAAAAGGTGGTATATGTGCAAGAATGGGTCTGGAAATGTTTAAAACACGCTAAAGCCTCCCCGGCAGCGGCGCCAAAATTTGATTGGTTGCAGAACCGTCAAGTTTATCACACAAGTCAACCACTTGTGAATGGTCAACCGTAATAAAATTCAAACAGTCTAAAACCAATGCAATTTCCCTTGGAATACAGTGGATTCCCGGGTCGTTAAGTCCCACGGAGAATTAATGGTGCTTAAAAACGTTCAGATGTCAAATGATCACTAAGGATAATGATCTGTAAGGATTTTGGTTGGTAATTATGCTACTGATTGATTGGAATAGTATTTGGATACAGAAATATAAGGCACAACAATCAGATTAAACAAACTTGAACGCGTACGTTTACTAAATTTTACGTAAACGTATAAAATAAAATGTAAATTTTAAGAAATAAAAGACTTACAAATATGAAAATGATATTTTTACAATCCTAATAATAAAATAAAATTATTAGAAAATTAAAATTATTTTTATAACTATTTATTTAATTATTATTAATTAAAAACTATTTTAAACTATTTAATAATACACTTAAATACAAGAAAATATAAAATTAACCTAGAAAATTGAAATTTTAACTTAGAAAAGTCTAAAATATTATAAAACTAATTTTAAAACTGAAAAGATATTTTTTATGCTTTTATTTATTTATTATTAATTATTTAATACTTTTAACTATTTTAAATTCTAATAAATACTAAACAGGCTAAGAAAATTATGAAATTTTTTCTATAAATATCTTATCATGACAGAAAGCTAAGAAAATTATAAAAACTGAAAGTGCTTAATAATAAGCTGAAAAGAAAAATTAAAAAGCTAATTTCATTAAATAAAAGCGCTATCACTATTTTAAAATGATGTTTTTGTGATTTTTCTTTTTGAAAACTATTTAACTACTGAAAATAAGTAACTTTCATGAAAACAAAAATTTTACAACTTAAAAATAAGCTATTTAGAAGCTAAAGATCTCAATAGTTAAGCTTTTGAGCTTATATATATATATATATATATATATATATATATATATATATATATAGGGGATAACTTGGCTACAATTTTTGTAGCCAATTAAATTCTAATCCTTTATAAAAAATACACTTAGCATCAAATTTGGGACCCGTAGAAAGAATCGGGGACCCAAAAGAATCGGGACCCACATTATATATACACAAACTTGTAGTACCAATTAGCTACAATAAATTAGTAATATATATATATATATATATATATATATATATATATATATAACATGTGCAAAGTCATTTCTCTATTAATTTATACAAATTTCAACTTTTTTTGAACTTTGATTTTATAAATTATAAATAAGTAAAGTTAGTGTTCGACACATCTTAATATATTTTTTAGGCTAAACTTAGACGTATATCCATCTAAATGGCACGTGTCCATTCTATCACTGAGATTAGTGCCTTCTTTTGTAAGAGACCATATATATTAGAGAGCACCACTTTTATGGCTGAACTGAGATCACTGACCAGTAGCGGCTAACTCAATGGCAAGCAATCTTTCCGCAATCCCCGTATACAGGACTAAGAAGCATTAAGGTATATTGTTCAATAACCTCTACTTAAAAGCATTAACGGTAGCCCGTTCAATAGCCTCTTTTAGCACATGACAACTTGACTCGATCATATGGTCGGTACCCTTTATTCTAAGCTAGGTAGTGTTTCTTTTATATAATGATATAATTTTATGGTTGCTATTAAATTATAGAGTTAATTGCATTTTTGGTCCCTGTGGTATGGCCAAATTGTAGATTTGGTCCCTAAAGCTTTGAAAGTGCACTAGAGGTCTCCATTTTCAAGTTTTCGTTGCATGTTTAGTCCCTGATCAACATAAAATGTCTAAAATGCCCTTGTTTTCTTCTTTCCTATTTTCTTTTCAGTCCATCCTTTTAGTTTCTTACATAAATGGTCCTTGTGTCTTGCCATTTTTACAAATTTAGTCTAATTTTTTTTTATTTATTTATTTAACTATTAATATTAGTATTATATTTTTTTATAAGTTTTCGCTTATTTTTTTATCGTCCAGTTTTTCTTACATTTTGTCGTTTTAGTCCTTATTTATACATTTTCGTCAATTTTTATCGTTTAGATCGTTTTATATGCTTTTTGACGTTTATATACGTTTTTATCCGTTTTTATCACGTTTTCTTCTACGTTTTTCTCGTTTTCCGTTTTCTTACGTTTTCATACGTGTTTATCGTTTTATACATTTTCATTACGTTTATCGTTTTATACATTTTGTATGGGTTTATATATTCGTCAATTTTTATACGTTTTTCTTACGTTTTTATTACGTTATCATACATTTTTATTCGTTTTAATACGTTTTAATTCGTTCTTATCTGTTTTCATCCGTTTTTATACGTTTTCAACTCTTTATATACGTTTTGTAAAGTATTTATCGTTTTTGTCCATTTTACACGTTTTCATCTTTTTCACGTTTTCATGTTTTTACGTTTTCCATCCGTTTTATATGTTTTCATCATTTTTACGTTTTCATCCGTTATTGTCGTTTTTACGTTTTAAATTAAGTTTTTCGTTTTTGTCCTTTTTATATGTATTTTGTACATTTTTTTCATTTTAAGATCATTTTTTTTTAGATTTTAATCCGTTTTATCGTTTTTTAGATCGTTTTTATACATTTTCATCCATTTTTAAGTTTTCATTTTTTTTACGTTTTCGTCCATTTTTTCTTACGTTTTTATCCTTCTTTATCTGTTTTCATCCGTTTTTTATCTAATGGCTAATATAAGTTAACCAATTTTTCTAAAAAGTTTCAAAACATTTCCAAAAATTTTTGAAAATTTTTTTTGAAAAAAAAAATTTCGAATAATTTTTTTTTCGAAATTTTTTTTTTGAAATTTCTTTCGAAAAAAATTTTCAAAAAAGTTTTGTCGAAAAAATTTAAAAAAAAAAATTTTCGAAAAAAAAATTTTCAAAATTTTTTTTTAAAAAAAAATTTCAAAAAAAGATATTCAAAATTTTTTTTTGAAATTATTTTCGAAAATAATTTTCAAAAAAGTTTTGTCGAAAAAAAATTTTTTTCGAAAAAAAAATATTCAAAAATTATTCCGAATAAATTTTTCAAATTTTTTTTTTAAAAAAATTTTGAAAATTTTCGAATTTTTTTAAAATTTTTTTTCAAAATTACCTTTGTTGTTCCATTTATGTAATATTAATAGTTAAATAAATATTAATAGTTAAATAAATAATAAAAAAAATCGGACTAAATCTATAGAACATGGCAAGACACAAGGACCATTTACGTAAGAAACTAAAAGGATGGACTGAAAAGAAAATAGGAAAGAAGAAGACAAGGGCATTTTAGACATTTTATGTTGATCAGGGACTAAACATGCAACCAAAACTTGAAAATGAGGACCTCTGGTGCACTTTCAAAGTTTTAGGGACCAAATCTACAATTTGGCTATATCACAGGGACCAAAAATGCAATTAACTCTAAATTATAGTTGTTGCATTTTGGTTAAGTGTTCGATGTAACATTTATGCATATAACCTCAGACAACCAAAATTTGAATTTAAAAATGTTGTAATATACTATGATTCAACTAAAAAAACAAAAATTAAAAAAGTATCAAACAACGTATTAAAAAATCTAGTGAAACTAAAAATGAAAACAACTAACATTTAATTGTGTACGGTAATAAGGCAAGCAACATATGAATTTCTTTTAAACACAAGTCAACTTTTTTCGTAATAAATTTAAAAAATTCCTTAAAGTTAACAAATTAAATATTAAAGGGGTATTTTGGACATAACGCCTTACTCTCACTTTTAAGTTTTAAATAGAAACATTTTTTCTTTAGGGAAAATGATAAATTTAGGCATCAAACTTGCCACGTTTTCCTTTTTTGGGCATTGAACTTTTTTTTTCCTATTGTAGCACTGAATTTGCCTAAATTTCCTTTTGTGACACTGAGTCACACTAAACCCATAATTAACCTCCTTAATTAAAATTAAAAGCGTTTTAACCTCAATTTATGTCTTTTGGGCGTGTTTTGAACAAAAGGTGTATCCTTAGGGGTGTGTTCTAAACTAATTTACAAACCTTAATAACATCCCCCACCCAAACCCGTTTTCCTCATAACCCGTAAACATTAGAAGCCCTAATTTCGTACACACAAAAAATTGTTCGTTGTGCATTGCCATAATTGATGATTGTTTCGTTGTTTGAGGTAAAGAATTGTATGATTTCTTTGATTTGTATCTGTTTTGATCAAAGTTTTAGCATGGTGAAAACCCTAATTTTTTTTTGCATTACATTGCTAGAATGATACAGTGCAATTTGCACAAATTTGATGTACACAATGACGGATATTTTAGGCATTTGCCCCTAAACTACACGGATGGGGTGATTCTTAACATGTGTGCTCCAAGGATGCCCTATCTTAGATTTCTTTAATTCCGGAAGAAAAGGTTGGTAATTACTTTCAAGGTTTGTATTATAAGGTGCCTCATAATGAGTTAGACAAAGGATTAGTTAGAGTAACTAATGATAAGGAAATAGAACACATGTTTGATGTTGCTCAATTGTTTGGTAGGGTTGAACTGTATCTTGATAACAATGATATGAATCTGTCGAGTATTTAGGCAGCGGATACCACTTTTATGGACGAGTGCATTTGCTAAAGCAAAAGGGTCTCCCAAAAGAGGTATTGCAATGACTTCGATAGATGAGATGGTTAATTGGGCTGAGATGGAGGTAGATCAAACTAGGAAGGTTAATGAATCAGAGGGTGATAACTCTAGGACTAGGGTAAATGGTCAGAATACTAGGACTAGTGTAGATGGTGAGGATTTGCAGACTAGTCTAGATGGTGATGATATTAGGTCTAGATCAGGTGTGGATAAGGGCAAAGGGAAGGCCAGTGTAGTTGAGAACATTGATGCGATTAGATTCAAGCTGTTGCACATGAAGTGGAATTACAAGATGATGTAGTACAAGTTACATTGTGGAGGCCTAGGGAAGATGGTGAGGATTCTGAGACTAGTGCGGATGGTGAAGATAGTACGCCTATATCAGGTGTGGATAAGGGCAAAGGGAAGGTTAGAGAGGATGAACAAGATGGTGAGTTTGATAGTGACAATGACAGTGGATATGGTTGAATAAATCGGTTGACTATCTAAGTCTGGTGAAGAGGAGGTTATAGAACTTAGGAAAGGATTAAAGCCAATAGATGCAGGTAATTGAGTCAATGCAAAATCATTGAACCAACTCCATCAAACACTGTACCTCCTAATAACCTTAGAAGTGAGACTATGCTCGAACATGATATGTTCATGAACACATTGATGAAAAGGTTACGACCATCTGAAGGCGGTTGACGAAGATCCTTTTATTTGTGTGGAGAATCTTTGTTGACAGTATCCAATCTATGATGAAACTAGTCCTTTGAGACTGAGGCATCCAAGGTATTATCTTACTTTTATATTTGAAGTACAGATATTGTTTATGAATTTTGGTCATAATATTTTTGTTGTATTTGTAATGTAGGTTGGTGAAAAGTATGCAAGTATTGTGAAGTTTAAAGAGTGTTTAACCTACTATGCTTTGGCAAATTGGTTTTCTTTGTGGTATCGGAGGAGTAACGATCGAGAAGGTTGTGGCAAAATGTGGTGAGACCACCAAAGTTGAGTGATCGACAAAAGGTAAGCAGAGGAAGATAAATAAATATCCTAGTGCTAGTTCTAATGAATTACCTACCTGTCCATGGAGATGTTATGCTAGGTGGATGAATAAAGAGAAAACCTTTCGAATCACGGTCTTTAGTAAATGAACACACATGTGTTAGGAACTTCCAATTTGGTTCATTAGTAAACTATAAGTGGCTAGGGACACAATTTGGTAATATGATTAGAGTGACCACGAAATTAGGTTGAAAGCTATAGGCGACCTAGTGATGAAAAAGTATAAGTGTATGGTATCCCCGATCGGATTGTAGAAATGCAAAGACATTTGCCTTGACAGAGTATGAGAAATCACTTGGAGAGCATTATGCCTTGTTGAGATCATATGGAAGGGCAATTTTAGATTCAAATCCACGGGTCCATTGTCAAATTAGGAGTGACGTAAATCACGATAACAAAACATACTTTGATAGGTTTTATGTGCGCTTTCTTTGGACTAGTAGATGGTTGGAAGGCTGGGTGTAGGAGAATAATTGCCTTAGATGGTTGTTTTTTGAAAAAACCAAACCATTGTGAAATCCTTACTGCTATTGGAAGAGACGGAAATAACCACATTTACCCAGGTTGCTTGGAAGCAGTGGTTAATGTTGAAAACAAGGATAACTGGAGCTGGTTTTTGAAGTTACTAGAAGGAGACTTGGATTGCACAAAAGGACAAGGTCTAACTCTTATGTCTGATCAACATAAGGTATGCTTCTATCCATACTATGATGTTAATGACTTAGTCTTACATATATTCTAACTAGGTATGCTTGTTTTTAGGGTCTTATTGAAGATTGTGAAGGACTGTCATGCTATATGCGGAACACGGGCAATGTGCGGACATATATATGAAGGGTTCAGGAAAGTATTGATGGTGAGGAATTTAGACAGTTGTTTTGGTCAGCATCTAAGGCTTCCTATCCACAGTTGTTTAACAAGATCATGGAGAAGATTAAAAGGGCTAACCCAAAGGCTCATCAGTGGCTTATGGACAAGAACCCAAAAACATGGTCAAGAGCATTCTTTGAAGTTAATAGAGGATGTGAAGAAGTGGAGAATGGATTCAGTGAATGCTTTAACAGTGTCATTCTAAGTGTTAGGGACAAGCCACTGCTAACTATGCTAGAAGCATTGAGAGTCATAGTTCTTGAGAGGATGCACAAAATGAGGGAAATTAGTAAGAAATGGAACCACGGGGTTTGTCCCAACATTCAGAAGAGGTTGGAATGGTTAAAGACCAACAAAGGTAAGTATCATTTACAAATTAAAGTTATATCAGTTATGAAATTGTTTGAATTGACACTTATAAGCTTGTTTTATTGTAGGTTTTGGCATATTATCCCTGCTGGTGGGAATGTGTTTGAGGTCGATCGGGGAGTGAGGCATTCACAGTTAGTGAAGCAAGTAGGACTTGCACATGTCGAATGTGGCGGTTATCGGTATACCTTGTGTACATGCAACAAAGGTAATTCTATACATAAACAAGGTACCCGAGAGCTATGTGCCGATTGGTTTAAAATAGACAAATACTATGACACCTATAACCATTTCTTGAAACCAGTTGATGGTATTGATTTCGGCACGACGAGTATGTACTCTGTTGTATTGCCTCCCAAACCCAAAAAATGCACAGTAGGCCAAGAAAAGAAAAGGAGAGATCAAAGGGTGAAGGTGGTAGCTCAACTAAGGTATCTAAGGTAGGTGTTGAGATGTCATGTTCTATATGCCACAAACCTGGTCACAACAAAAAAGGATGCAAAGAAAATATTGTTATGCGGGTCAAAGAGTGGGAATGTGTGGGTCAAAGAGGAAAAATGTTGGGTCAAATGAGACTAGTGGGTCAAATAAAAAGGCTTGTGGGTCTAGTGGGCTGGTGGGTCAAAGAATGGTAGCTCAAGTGGGTCAAAGGTATTATCTTACTTTTATTTCAACTGCATACATTGTTTCATACTTTTGGTTTTAACCATTTTTTGTATTTAGGCCAAGCATCTTTGGTGGGTCAAGTGGGACAAATAGGAAGGTGTTGAAAAGAGGATGCACATCAGCTTATGCAAGATGGTTTGGTGACTAACATGATCAACAACAAATTTGAAACAGATGCTCAACTGAAGATGCAGGTGAAGACCCACAAGTTCACCATGAAGATCAGTTGAAAACCCTCAAGCTCACAATGAAGAACGACTGAAGTTCAAACGAGATTGAAATGATGCTACTCAAGTTGAACACATGCAAGCTGAAATAGATCAGACTCAAGAACAAGTTCAGGAACAAGTACAAGAACAACCTCAGCAACAACATTTGCAAAAAGGATGACTAAACTGAAAGTAAGAAGGCCCAGTGAAAGAATACTGAAATTGAAGTTGGCAAAAGCAGTTGGATGGCAGGGCAGCACTAGAGAGTGCACTGCTGACCGGAAATACATGATGCTTGAACAACAAGGAACTCCATGTGCCCTTTTTGTATATCTTTTGTGGGCAACTAATGTAAACTATGATAACTTAATTTGGGTATGTAATATGTCTAGATAACTAATGTGAATAGGTGATGACCATCAACCAATAGCCCATTTTGTAAATCTTTTAGGGCACTAATGATGGTCATTTTGGTATGTAATATGGGTAGAAACAGATAGCTGCCACTATTGTTACAAGTTTATGTAATGACCATCTCAGCACAAGCCCATTTTGTACATCCTTTGAGGGCAGTAAAAAGATGGTCATTGTTAAACTACTAAGTTTAATGAAATCTGCAGTTTGTAACTATGTTTTGTTATTAGCTTCCAATAATGAAATATGCGATGTTTTACCATGGTTTATAGGCATTACTTGTTTGCGATAAATGCACTTGTCATCCTTTATCTTGCGACATATATATGAAGAAAGTCAATGAGACATAGGCATCCTATTTGCAGTGTTTCTTTATGCATCCTATATACACATTGATAAGGCAATGAATCGGACATAGGCTATGTGCAGTCAAGTTGACATCTTTATTTATGCGGTCAAGCTTGCTTTTTATGCGATCAATGAACTTAGACTATTTGCAGTCAATGAGACATAGGCTATTTGCAGTCATTGTAAATTTAATGACAATCCCAACCCAACTGTTTTGAAGACAATTTGCCCTTATAAAATCCAATGAACCAATACCATATACCACACATCTTCTACTCATATCTGTCTATCTAAACAAAATTCCTATTAACATGAGTTCAGGCAAGAGGATAATGTCCAGCCAACCACCAGGTCTCTAACAACTTGATAATAACCATTTCCATAAATAGTCTAAGTTTAAACCAGGAATTCTAACAATTTTAATGCACATTTCCTTTATGCATTTACTAACATTTTTTATTTGAGAGATAATAACCATTTCAAACACCATAGAGGAGAGTACAGAACAAGGTGGTTCTGAAGGAGCCTCATGGGGAGGTTACTTTCCACCATTGCAGCACATTGAAGAGCCACTTCCTGTTGAATGGAAAGTTGGTTCTAGCTCAAGGCGAGATGAAGAAAATGTTGATGAGGAGGTGCCCCTAAGCGAAGCAGACTTGCCAAGCTTGCTTTTGATGCAAGGCCCAAAGTCTTTGGGTTTGCCAAACAAGGCAACATGTCTTGAGATGGGCATCAAAGCTGGTTGCCAAGCACTGTCAACAAAGAAGCTGAAGGGAAGGGGAAGGGGAAGAGGACAAGGTCTAGGAAATGAGTGGTTTGGAACTTGTGGGTGATTTTATGGCTTTAGTAAGGTTATTGGTATGGGTTTAGTATGCCCTATAATAATCATATGTAATGCACTTCTGTTTAATCCTATGACTATGGTTGCAGTCCTATGTAATATGACTATCCTAACTGTTTGCATACCATACTAACACTTAACAATTCAACACATGTACAAAACTAAAACATTGACATTCATTTTCCAAAGTTAAGTTTTAACAATTCAAAATACTACATTAACTACTCAAGAAGAACTAAATCAGTTGGATAGTTTCATACCAAACCAAACACAAATGAAACATAACACTCCTAACATCATCATAAACAACCTATCATATAATTCAAGTTTTGACTTTCCGGCCTTCACCTCTTCTTCCAATCTTGTCTTTGTAGCCTTCAACTCCTCTTCCAACCTTGCCTTATCCAAAGCTAGAGCTTCAATCATTGGTGCACTTTCAACACCTCTCTGCCTTTGAAAGAACCCATATACCAAGTCCTTGTAGTATTCACTAGGAAGGTCTACATCCGAGAAATTCATAGGCGCGACATTGAGCACATTTTACAAACCTCTTTCGAGGATTAGTCCTTGTGGTTGATGTTTGGACTCTCGGTTGTCGTTCACACACGAAATGTTCAATCTTACCTCCAACTACACGTGATTGTCTTTGAAGATGAACTACTCATAATTAGGGTTCTTGATTTTCAAACGAATTGGGGACAAATTTTGCAGCAATGGTTTAGGGTTTTGATTGGGTGGGGCGGGAGTTATTATTGTTTGTAAAATTCTCAAAAATGCCCCTAAGGATACACCTTTTGTTCAAAACACGCCCAAAAGACATAAATTGAGGTTAAAACGTTTTAATTTTGATTAAGGAGGTTAATTATGGGTTTAGTGTGACTCAGTGTCACAAAAGGAAATTTAGGCAAGTTCAGTGCTACAATAGAAAAAAAAAAGTTCAATGCCCAGAAAAGGAAAACGTGGCAAGTTTGATGCCTAAATTTATCATTTTCCCTTTTCTTTATGCATAGTTAAGATAGATATATTTCACCAAATTAGTTTAATCTTCTTGATGTGCGTGTTTTGCAAAGCAAGCTTTTTAACACCCTGTAAAGGAACCGGATACAAACGAAATTTCAAGAGATTGTTCGTGCTCTAGTGGAATAATGAAATAGGCTCGTAAAGTACGACAAAATTATCTAAGAGAATTAAAAGAGATTTTTTATTTTTTTTTTAAGTATTTTTGTGTATTTTAATAAAATCGAGTAAATTATTAGGATTTTGGAGTGTTAATGGCTGACTAGAGAGTTGAAATATAGTATTCTAGTATTTACATTATAAAAGCTAGTAATATAAGTACAAATTTGACTAGTGTGTGCAAAAACTTATAATCCATTGTTAAAAAAACGTGTGTCTTGATAGTAGCAGTATGTTTGGCATAATGGGATAGGGCTATGGCTAAAGCTGGGTTGAGGCTTATATTATAAGCCGAAAGTTGAAGGCTATATTTTTATAAAGATGTTTGGTTAAGTAGTTTGAGCTGAAGTTTATTAATGTAAAATTACATGAAAAATACATCAAATTAAATTCACATATATTTTCAGCTTTTACGTGATAATTCATTATATTTTTAAAGGTATTTATGTAATTTAACTATCCATAAGCCCCTATAAGCCCCATTTTATGGACATGTGCTTATTGAGGCTTGTGGCTTATTTTTAAGCCATAAATCTTCATAAGCCCGTGTGACAAACGAAACTTATTTTATAAGCCGGCTTATTTTAAAAGCTCAAATCCCAATAAGCCCCTATAAGCAGGGACGGAGCGAGGGGGGGTCCCGTGGGTGCCCGTGACAAGAAAAATATCAATTTTGCTCAAATGTATCCAAAATGACCCCGGTTCATTGAAATGTGTTTTTAGTCTTACTTAGTTAGCATCTTAAACTCATTTATATTACGATTAAAAAAAAATTGTGCATCCGATCATGTTCGTCTCTGGCTCCGTCCCTGCCTATAAGCCTCTTGCCAAACATACAATCTCGAGCCGTCTCAATCAAACAATGAGTCGTCCAATGGCTTAAACTTGAAATAATGTTGCAGTTTATATGATGCATTTGATTTAATATGCTAGACATTAATACTATTGGAGTATATTTTTATCTATACTATTATATAAAACATTTAAGTTGTGAAACATGAAAATTAAGATAAAAAGCTGTCGTTGAGTGGCGTGTACACCTACACTAAATAATAACAAAAATGGAGGAGCTCTAACAAACTAAAATAAAGAGCTCCAATAATGAGGTGATACATGTCACTTCTTAACTAATTATTCACTTTTATTTTTAAATTGAAATATCTTTTAATTCGTTTAATTTTTTTATGATCTAATTTCACCATATATTTTAAAATTTTGTGATCTTTAATTCAACATCCATTTTGATATATTTTTTGAGTTTTTAGTTTTTACATTTTAGTAGCTTTATTTTATTTTGATTCAAATTTTTATAACTTTAACTTTTATTTCAATCAATACAAACTTTATTTATCAAAATCATTTACTTTTTGGGAAAGTGTTTGAGGTAATAGAGATTGTGAAATTCTTTTTATATGCGGGAATAAAGATGTCATGGGAAGATCACGGGAAAACCCGAACAAACACATCTAACTACACATATACATTTGGAGTGTTGTGAAATGAATTCACTAAGCGGGTAGGGAATTGCGAGGAGAGTTGAGTTAACAATTCATTTACTATATTTATTACAGATGATTGCTACATTCACATACATTTTACAAAAATAAATCCACACAAAAGATGTGCCAACATGTGATTGGTGTGATGAAAGAGGAGAGATAAAGTGTATCAAAATACACCAATCACATGTTGGCACCTCGTTGTGTGAATTTGTTTTTGTAAAATATATGTGGATGTAGCAATCCTTTTTATTATATAACTATATTTATCGCCGCCGCTATGCGCGGGTATCCAACTAGTTTACATCAAAGAGAAAGATGTACAGTTTAGGTAAAATTTGTAAAAAATATACTTCCTAATAACTATTCGAAATAATATGTATACATGTTGCCTTATCTTTTGAAATATTTAAAGATCTATAAAATTAAACATTGAAAGAAGTCATATCTATTTCCAAAAAAAAAGCCCATATCGAAGACACTAACCGGTCTTAGAAGTTCAGAAAATATTATGAAACAAGTGTTTGCGAAGTGTTGCATATGATTTTTTTTTTAAATAAAGTTTAAAAATTTATTACTATGAGCAGCCTTAAGTTTGATTTGTGGTTAAGTATCGGTACGTGTTAGGTTTGAAGTATTAAAAACTTTTCATGTAAAAGGAAACCTGTTTATTTTCGGTCTATCCCTTCATTCAAGCTTGCCATTATTATAGGAATGTGCATTTGTAGACACGAAGGTTTATCTGCTGACTTTGGGCTATTCAAAAGGCTGTGATTAGTCGGTTTCACAATGTCGAGTCAGAAACTCAGTTAACCCCCAAAAAATAAAGCTAAGAAACGAGTCGCACATTCAGTTTAGTAAACTTGATATCCTCACCGTAAAGAGTGAAACTCGGGACACCTAACACCCGGAAACCTAAATGATTTCAATGAATCGGGTATTACCCAGTTTTCGGTCTAACCGATATATCCCGCCAAAATGCCCAACGACATAACGACATTACCAACGACTATGTCCTTTCATTTCGAACAGTTTCCCAATAAAACCAAAATTAACTAAATTTTGGTTTGGTTAACACAATCTATTTGATTTTACTCTCTTTCAAAATAGTATGTTCGTACTTACTCATTGTTCTCGTACCTTATATGAGAGCCCAAACGTGTGTTGTTGTTTTGGAAGTAGGGAAGTGATTGAATTGACGTCCAAGTAGCTACCCATAACAATACCCTTATACTAAGGCTGGAAGGCAAGGTAAGGGTATACTCACTTTACACATCAGCGCCACGTCAGCTTTTTCTCTCCTTTCTCTTCCACTCATTACCACTCACCTTTATGCGGACAAATGACTCATACCCACTCACCTTAACTCACAATTTTTTTTTTCTTTTTTTCTTTTTTTTTCTCTACAAACCAAACGGTTGAATAACATGCACACATATCAATTACGTGAGTTGGTCACCTTAATAATCTAACATTCTCTTTTTTGTTTATCTCTCTAGAACCACCCTCTCCTCTCTTCATCTCTCTAAAACCATGGCATACTTGATTCATCACCATCCTAGGCCACCCGAATCATCATAACACAATATATGAATGATCCTACAAATGGTACCAGAGCCAAGGTTATTGTGTTGATTTGTGTGGTTTTCGTATCTTATTTTGAAGCTGTTTTACCATGTTTTTCGGATCTGAAACTTTGTGTTCATTATTGTTTGTGGCAACAGTTTATTATACATCCTTTGTTCCTTTTTTGGTCAAAACAGTCTAAAATACATGATTTCCAGTTTCTACTAACTGCTTCTTGTGGTCATTTTATCATCAGTTTCAGTCTGTGGGTAACTTTTTACATTTATGACTGTTTTTGGTACCAATCCGTGAAGTCTCTTGTGGTCATTTGGTCAGATTCTTGAGGTCCAAACAGGGTCAAAAAGAAGCAGTTGTTATCCTTTTTCTAGGTTAAATGAATCTGGTCAGTTTTTTGGTCAAACACTGGTCATAAAGAAGCATTTTATATGCGTTTTCTGGGTTTTGTATGAAGCTGAACGGAAAAAGTGGCCGGAAAACTCGCCAAAAAAAGTCAAAGGGTCAAAACCCTAAAATTACGCATAAGGAGCATCTTCAGAGATATTACGCATAACTGTGAAGTTATGCGTAGGAATGTTACGCGTATGTTTAAGCTTAAGCCTTGGCTTACGGCAAGAAATGACCTACGCATAACTAAGCCTAGTTACGCGTAAGGTTATGCATAAGGACCAAGACCTGTTTTTACGCATAAGGATTTATGAATCTTACGCGTAAGAACTGAAAAGAGAAAGTATGATACGCGTAAACTTGACTCGACCTTGACCACAACCAAAACACCATATACCATGGACTCAACAAGACTTCAGCTCAACCACATCATCAGCCAAACTACAAATCCAAAATCTAACCTAACTTATCCTCCATCTCTAAACAACCATCAATTCGACATCCAAAATCTATACATTATATATAAGAGGAGGCATGCCACATAAAATGCCACTTGGCATCCCATAATGCCAAGTCATATTTCCATGTCATCATTAATTTATGTGGCATTTTTTTTAATGACATGTGGCATTATGTTTAATTTTAATTTTTTTAATTAAAAATCGGTTTTTATGTTCAATTTTAATTTTTTTTTAATTTAAAATTCAAATTCAAAATAAATTCATGTAAAAATGATTATAGTGAGATTCGAACCTGGATCATTAAGTTAACATGCAAACATCTCAACCAATGGAGCTAAGCCATTGATTGTGATCAAGCACCAAAAACAAAAAAAATATATTAGACAAAAAAGCAATTTACACATATCTTTTCCTTAAATTTAGTTCCACAATATTAATAATTGATTGCGTGTACACAAAACCCTAATATCATTGCCTTCTATGCAAGCTGTTTCGGCTTCATCACATTCACGCTTAAAAGAAGAATGACGACAAGCAGTACATGATATACGATATTCCAGTCTCATCAAAGGTCATTATGTCGCCATCTTTTTTGCCAACAACATCCGTAGCCACCGCAATAAGATCTACAACAATCCTTTAAGGTTTTGTATTTTTTTATTCCCATGTGATTTTTTTTCCTGTTGATATATTGTGTTACTCATTGGTTGATTGAATGATACAGTGATTACGTAAGGGCCAACAATACTCAAGGTATTTATTATATATATTTTAATGATTCACATATTTGTTTTATGAATAGTTTTGGTTTTGTAGAACCTTGCTGAAGGACCAACAATACTTCAAGTATTTATTATATATTTTTTTAATAATTCACATATTTATTTTTTGAATACTTTTGGTCTTACAGGTACCTATTTACTATTTTATGAATGCTTTTGGTTTTGTAGAACTGATGTGCATGACACATGAACCAGAATGCTATCAAATATGTTACATGCTTGATGAGATTAATGGTTGCGAAATATGATTAGTTTTATGTTTGATTCGAGTTGAGTTAGGTTTTAATCGATTTTTATAGCGTGATTAGAGATAGTGATTCTATACGAGTAGATTTAGGTTTTATTTGAGGTTGATGTAATTAGTTTTTTAGGTTTTAACTAGAATCCCAACAACTTAGTAACCCTAAAAGCATATAGGTAAAAAAAATCTTCACTTCATTCATAATTTAAGGTCCATTAAAGATCGTTTTATGCCTATGAAAATAACGTGTAGCTGCATTTGGTACACGATGTCTGCTCAAGTACAGTTTGATTAATTTTAGCAGATTACGAGTATTAAGCCTTTTTTTTCTTTCGGTGCTAATCCTATTTAGCATTCTCAAGTAAAACACTCGAAAAATGGACGGTTTAACTCTTACCACTAGCCAACCGATGATAAAAACCGGGCACACTTTGGAAAACATGGAGGATCGGAAGCCATCCATGGCGGGACAACCAAAAGCCGTTAGCCGGAAGGAGAAACGAAATGTATTAAAGAAAGTCAAAAGGAAGCAAATAAGAAAGGAGTTAGCTGAGAAAGCACGAGGCGATGAGGAAGCTTCGGCTTAATGATCTGGCTATTCTTTGCATTCATGAAGTCAAAGTTTTAATAAGCTAATCATCAAGTGGTTACAGGATAGAATGTACATTAAGATCATGTAACGGTGCGTAACCCGACCAGAGAAAGTCATGTTATGGATCATTATTAATATCATAACATGTCCATGGATGAAAGAATTTTCATAGAGATTCATAGCCTTGGTATCTACCCATCACAGGTGGTTTAGTGTCTCTTTTTCCCATTAGCATAAAAATTTCTCTTTTGTATCAACTAAATGAGTTTGACATGCGATAGTTTGGGCGGTTAGTGTTTTCTGCGTACGTATGAGGAGTTCGTTTTATGCTTTGAACACTTTGTGCTTTACTTTTCTGACCGGACTTAGTACACCACGGAGATGAAGACATCGACAATGATATCGGTAGGCTTCAAGAAAAACATAGTCATCATGTATAAGTCTGTTTCTCTGTATTATGGGTCTCACCATATGCACCTAGGTATACCCGTGCATTTGGACTTTAGGAATCTTACCGACTTCTTGAGGATCGAGATAACCATTGGCTACAGTTTGAACTGTAAAATAGAATTTCATAATCATCAATAATAGTTCCCATAGGGCTTTGTTTGTATTCCCAGTACTACTACTAATACGTAATTATGGGTTTCTGGCTTTAAACACTAAACATTTAGCAATAGTCGTTACATAGGCTATTTGTGGTCATAAATATGTAAATAGCTACCCTCACCATTTCTATCAATTGTCTCGAGAGACACTCAAAAGACTAATAAGAATTGTAACAACACATACTTTCTGGATGACAAGAGTATTAGGACAAGTGAAGAATCCAATTATGTTGAACTGAAGTTGAAACAAAAAAGGATGGTCGTAACTTTGCCTAAATAATATTCACATGTTGGGCCGTTTAACAATTAGGGGTGGTTAGGATTGTTAATTTTCAAGTGCTTAGCTACTAAAAAAAATCGAAGTGCATATTTTTAAAGTTAAATAAGCAAATGCGCAGTTTATCCAGAAACTCACTACTGTTATCTACTTCATAATATATTAGCATCTAAGCACTTGAATAAGAAATCTGAAACACCCTCAATGGTGAAACTTATAAATTTAGTATAACCCATTTGTTGTCAAAAGACGAATAAGAATTGTAACAACACATACTTTCTGGATGACAAGAGTATTAGGACAAGTGAAGAATCCAATTATGTTGAACTGAAGTTGAAACAAAAAAGGATGGTCGTAACTTTGCCTAAATAATATTCACATGTTGGGCCGTTTAACAATTAGGGGTGGTTAGGATTGTTAATTTTCAAGTGCTTAGCTACTAAAAAAAATCGAAGTGCATATTTTTAAAGTTAAATAAGCAAATGCGCAGTTTATCCAGAAACTCACTACTGTTATCTACTTCATAATATATTAGCATCTAAGCACTTGAATAAGCAATCTGAAACACCCTCAATGGTGAAACTTATAAATTTAGTATAACCCATTTGTTGAAGTTTTAGTCTATAAGTGACCAAACATGTGTGAATTTTTATTGCAGCGGAATTCCTGAGTGCAATCTTGGGATTAACGACATATTTATGATGGATTTTCAAAGTCGAGCACCAAAAGGAAAATCCGTTGATTTGGAAGACATCATAATTCATCAGTAAGTCTTGAAAACACTTAAAGGGAAACCCAAAGATTCGCTGAAAAAGAACGACGCGTATAGGGTTGAAACATGGAAAAAAGAAACCATTACGCAAAGAGGTAATAATCTGCTCTACATTTTTTTCAGATATTGAAATATGGCAAATACTACTACGGATAAATTTGTACTAATCTGCCTTCATACAAGTGAAAGTATAACTTATGTTCAGTTTAACAGTAAAAGTAAAAATATCACAACTCTTTCACTTTTATTTAAAGAATAAAGAAATTGAGATTACATTGTAAGGGTCTTTTGTAAACTAAATATGGACAACCTTTTTTAAGGTTACGGGGTTATTCTGTCTAATCTCCAAAAACGAAGGACTCTTTTCTCCTTACATCAACGATATATAGCTGATATATGTCTCTAAGGTAACTTTGACTCGAATCATGAAAGTGTTGGTAAATTATGCAAGAACATCTGGAAATTCGGAATAAGTTTGCAAATAGGTGAGTTTGAACAGATTCTCAACGCATCTTAACACGATATTTTCAAAAATTGAAGCGATTGCACCTAATCAAATTGGTGAATTTTTAATACTATTGATGTATTGGTCAGCAATGCATGTATATCTAAACACATTAAGAATGTGTTTATTGCATTTGTTGCAATACTTACCCCTGATGTGCCAAATGTACCGGTAGGTGTCAAGTCATCACAAATATATTTATTCTCATGTTTTATTTCAGTTGTTAATAATAATTTTTCTAAAATTGCAGACCAAAGAGTGCACCAGTCCATTTTAAAGAACCATTAGCCGGGAGTCTTGCTCTCTTCAAACCTTCATTGGTGAGCGTCCATGACTTCCTTGAAAAGAGGCGCCTCAGGTACTATAAATCACTGTATAAGATCGTTTAAGTCATACATAATAAATTGTAGTTACATACAGCTCTCAATCTACATCTTTGCATTTGTTTTCTCACGTGACTGACCATACATTCACTCTCATGTTTTACGCCACTTGCCATAAATATAATGTTCAAGAAAGAGTTTGGTGCAGACATGCTGCATTTGTTTTTCTACGTGACTGACCTTCATTGGTGAGCGTCCATGACTTCCTTGAAAAGAGGCGCCTCAGGTACTATAACTCACTGTATAAGATCGTTTAAGTCATACATAATAAATTGTAGTTACATACAGCTCTCAATCTACATACTGCATTTGTTTTTCTACGTGACTGACCATACATTCACTCTCATGTTTCTGCCACTTGCCATAAATATAATGTTCAAGAAAGAGTTTGTGGTGCAGATAACGGTCTCCATGATTTGTTAACAGGAATATGGAACTTTGGTGCTTCAAAAAAGCCAATGTGAGGTTTGCTAATCATACTCGAGAATCATGTATTATTTATTTATTCTAACTGCAATATTCTAAGTATATGTCTGAACTTATTTAGGATTTTGAGAAGAATGGCGCTAAGAAGATTATGGTGAAGAGATTACATATGTAGCCACAAAATGGTTTAAGTCGAAGAAACTGTAAAGATGGCGGGTGGGAAAAATGTAAATCGAAGAAAATCCGTCCTGAAGAACCACTAGCTAGGAACACCAGGAGTAAATCTGTTATGCCAGTAGCTCTGGAGGAGGTAAATGACGAACCTGAAAGGACGGGGTCACCTACTGCTGAGAAAAAGAAGGTAAAAGGGAAATCAGTTAATGTTACGAAAGGAAAAGTTGCTTCTGAATTGAAAATAGTAGTTAATGCTACCAGGAGTCATAAATCTAGGAAACGCAGAGGAACCCCTGTTACTGAAGATCAAGTATTGGAACTGATTATGGTACTGTTGTTGATGAATCTGCAAGACGCGCTACACGTAGTGTAGGTAAAAGTGAAGGAAAATCTGCTGTAAATAAACAGGCGGTGAGTGTCAAGACACCTACTTCAGGAATTTGCTACCAGCCAGCTGTAAAAGGTGAATTATCTGAAGGACACCAAAAAGGAACGAGACAGACCTTGAGAAGTGGTGCGGCAACGAGGGGTGATATCTTGAACGAGGGGTGATATCTTGAACAAGAGATATGTTATAAACAAAATATTCCGTGTCTTCAGTGCCCTATTAAAAGCAACATGTTGCGGGTTAACTAATTGACCTGTGGCCTTTGTATGCAATGCAGGATTTTGGATAACATCCGGTTTGTTGTCCTACTATGCCGGTGGATGGACACGCAAAAGAGATTGATGACATGTTTATAGGAGATCTTGAGGTACAGTTTTGTAGACATACTGAAATTTAGTCTAATCAGGGAAGGGAAAAAAGCATACGCCTGAACTTCTGAATATAGACTTAAATGCAGTAATATTTTGTAATGTATTTGCTTTAGTAGTTATATGGTTTGACTGCTGAAGTGATAACAAGATGAAAAACAAATAGAAAATTCACACTCCCATGGGAAGAAAATTCACACAAAATATTTTGCATATGAAGGTATGGAGAAGACCATCTATTGGGCACGCAGATCCTACGAGAGGCAATTTTCCATTAGTGACAAGAGAAGGACATAATTTTCTAGAGGTACATTGCACCAACACGTTTCAATGTGAATTCTGTATCTTATTTTTCTGTAAAAGATCCTAAGCACACTTTTTTCGGCTTATCGAGGATTTGTATAAACAGCTTATGGCTTATTTAAGACCATAAGCGTCAGCTTGACAAGCTTATAAGCCGCAAAAAAGTTAGCTTATAAGCTTTTTCAAATTCGTATGAGCAAGTATTAATTAAAACTCAGGAAAAAAACTCAAATTTGGACCAGAAATTGTTTAAGTTAAATTGACCCGATGAGTATTCAAACATACCATCAGACCCCGTTGACACTATTAATCTATAAAAATGAGGTATTAGAAATTCGGGACAAAAAAGTGATTAGGGTCAACTTGACCTAACCTGATATATTTTTCAGAATCTGTGCTGCTGCATTTTCTGGGATCTCAAAACCTGTTTTCGTCTACTTTATAATAACGAATAGAGTTACATATTATAATGATGGAGTGAAGGAAAAAGTGGGTTGGTATTCATTACTCTTTTCTGCAATCGGTTTGCTTTCACGCTTTGGCCACACGTTGCAGCATTACTTTTATGGAGTAATTGGGGAGAAAGCAATGACAAATCTTCGACAAGCTTTGTATTGAGGTACTGCATTCATACCATTTATTGTTACATGAATGCTTGATTCAGCTATTGCATTAAAACATCCTAAATCAGCTTATATTTAGAATTAGATTATTATTAAAAGAAAACAACTTTTGGAAACATATCTGACACATTAATAAAAACTCAGGAAAAAAACTCAAATATGGACCAGAAATTGTTTAAGTTAACCTGACCCGATCAGTACCAAGACATACCATCAGAACCCGATTTGACACTATTAATCTTTAAAAACGAGGTATTAAAACTTCTGGACAAAAAAGTGCTTAGAGTCAACTTGACCTAACCTGCACCAAAGAGTACCCGTACTAACCCACCCATTTTCTGTCTATCCTATGCAAAAACTGACGTCGCAATTTGTGTATATTATAGCGGTACTCCGCAATGAATTAGAATGGTTTGACAAGCCTGAGAACAATGTTGGTTCCCTAACCTCACGAATCATCAATGGAACGTCCAAATTAAAGACCATAACTTCTGACCGCATGGCAGTCATTGTGCAATGCGTTTCCTCATAAATTAACAAAATGAAACTAATTTATTGCCCGTTTTCTATCATGCTTGGAGGGGTACTTGCGTCAGGAAGTATGCACCAAGCCATAGGCCACCACTGGAGCCAAAAATATCACGTTGATTGTTTGGTGGTTCGATTAGCCTCCGAATGTGGAGTACGACATGGAAAATCCAAATCCATATGCTTTCATTTTCGTTCCTCCTACCAAAAACTATTCGCTTAAGGTACTTTGCTCTTTATTTACTCATGCTTTTGGCGAAACAGGTTCTGTTATTCGAGTTTACAATAACCTGTCATAATAGAAACCTTGGGTTGCAATAAGTGACAAACTGTTCATTTTTGTTTCATGAAAACAGTGTATTGTATGCCACATTCAAGTCTTTGCATTATCTGGATGGATAGCAGTTCCTTTGCCTATCAAGTATAGCGAATTTGCCAAGGGTTTAAGATGGAGTATCCCATACTTTAGACTCCCGTGGGAAACCGGTTATGTGAAGCATGTTTGGCCTATGAATCCACATTCATATGGTTCTAGAATCGTTGATCCGTTAAACTTGCTATGAGAAGTTATTTGGATGTAGCTGGATGTAACAGGTACCTACATCTCTGCACCGAACAAATTCTTGTGGATTTCGAGCACCTTCATAATCAATTTTAGTCCACCTGTGAGAAGAGCCAATGCAAATGTGGTAAGTATCATTGCAAAGTATGCCGTCCCTACTGAAGAATGGCCAGATTTGCTGCCATTTTAGTTCCAGTGCAGTCATTATACTTCTTGTTGGATATATGAGTAATCAAATGATATCGTGGAGTCCTATTCAAGTCATCAAATTTTTTTGTGAACATAAGTCATCAGTGACTTGATGACCTTTTCATAAATATTACTATGTCAATATGGTGTCAGTCATATTATTTCAATGAGAATATAAAGTATTGATAAATTTTAAGTAGAAGGTTTTATAATTTTTTAGCAGGAACTCTTAGTTTTTTTTTATATAAATCATTAAACGTGTGGAGAATATATCGATAAGTGGATAGATCAAGGGTATGTCTGTTTCAAATTCATATGTTTCTACTCACTTTTTTTTTCCATTTTTAAGGATGGAGTGATTAAGAGATAATGATGATGTTTCTTGTGCTGGCTGGATAAAAGCTTTACATCTGTGTTGTAAACATCCCCTGCTTGGGTTATTTTTTTCTAAAGTAGCCGATATAATGTTGCTTTAGTTACTCTCATGCAACATTGCTTCTCGATTATTACCATGCAGTAAGAGGTTTGCTACTAATCAAGGTAACCAGTCTTTTGGGAAAATACACTAATCCGGTGCTTGCGTTTATATTAATCTAGAAAATCTCGTCATGTTCAGATGTACTTAGAACAAAGTTTCTTATGAAAATTTGAAGCTACCATCTATTAGGATAATTTCGTAATACCAGCCCGCAAGTCACAAACCCTTATGATGAAATTATATAATGGCTAAATCTTATTTTTAGGGCATATTAGGATACAAATAATCTTATTTATATATGATGAAATCTTATGTATATGTATTTATAAGTCCTGCCCGCCCATGGGTTAATGATTACCAATGACCCTTTATTTAGCCTTACTGTCAATCCACCTCTACCGCAAGTCAGCAAGAAGATTCAAGTGAATTAAGAACCGTGTTAGATGTTCTAACAAAATTGGAGAAAGAAGTTCTAGATGTCAATACTTTTACTTATGAACAATAGTATTGGTCAAAGCGAGCCTCATTACTAGCTAGAACTTCAGGTGAGAAATTGGATGAGCCGCCAAAAGATCATGGTTTTCATAGTTCCAGGGATATTAGAGGGTGCAGTTTCACCTCATCAGATTGATGTGATTGAGTTGTTTCTTCCCACTATGTTTAGAGCAATGATATCGTTACATCCAACTAATTCCCTTGATCCTGATGTGGTAGTTTTGGTTACCGGATGAGGTATTTATACTATGATACTACCAACATAAATACTCATTAGCATGTTTAGATTTTTGTAAATATATTAATGAAATCACTTATCAATGTCAAAGACAATGTTTCTTTAAAATAAATACCTTTATCATGCCAGGTCATTTGAGATGGTTGATGTGCCTTTAACACAATCTTTTGAAAGAGATATTGGGGGACTCAAACATCCATATTGATTGGAAAACGAATTGCATGAAGAGCCATCAACTCCTCAAGCCAAGAACCACATAAAAGAATTTTAGGAGAGATTTGATGGTGGAAAAGCGAGCAAAGATTGTTCAGTTGCTTGCCTTCTCTAAAGTTTACTGCAGATTTATATAGAAAAGTGCATAAATAAAGTATTTAGTTTTACATGTGATATAATCTCCAGGTATAATCATATGATTTTCCGTAAAAATGATGATTATGTTCCTAAATCATGTTCCAACACCATCATATGTACACATGATTAAAAATATGATTATGTTCTAATCAATGTGATCGGATGTTGATGTAGGCTTGGAGGGTGTGATTTAAGACATTATCAGTTTTCTCTCAGATCTTGACATGCTCTAAATCTATTACTACTCTGACAACCATTTGATGGCTTTGTTGTGCTGTTCCACAACATTAATGGTATTATTTATCCTCAGGATTCTGAAGGCGCAAAGAGAAGATGTTAGTTATCCCTAGAGACCACAAGGAAGAATAAGGAACTTTGAGCTAAACGCCCCCTGTCATCGTTGTTTGTAATTTTCGCCTTGATGTTACATCATTATGTTATTATTACGACTATTTTTATTTCAAGTCTGTCTGTCTATCTTTTAAATTTTAATACATTATTTTTATTATTATTAATCTTGTTGTTCTTGTATGTGTTTTATTTAACACCCTACATTCAATTGTTATATATCAACATACTATTGTTGTTGGTGATAAATCATTGGTTTCTCTATTTCAGAGTTAATAAGCAAAGCTAATTGCATCTTTGGTGTGGACACCATCCTTTGTCCATATTGTGAACATATAATATAAACGGTCGACTAATGCGTAACCCGGTGTAAATGGGTCAAAGTGGGTAGGGCGGAAACCGTTAGATGGTTATCATGGTTGAAGTAGTGTTTGGTAAAAGGCTGTTAGTGCAACAAGCTATTTACAGAAATACAATTTAACTGTTTTGATTGGATATTGTAGAAGGTACACTAAAGGAAGTCTTACGAGTACATCGAAACAATGGTTAAATAATAAAAATGCACTATCTATAGTTGCTTATTGGAACAATGGTTAAATAATAAAAACACATTATTTATAGTTGCTATGTTAAACTAGAAAAAGCACATATGATGTCGGTAATGATATAATCCATCAGTAAGTAACCATTGATATCCTCTTTGTAAAAGCAACTCCTTTATATCATGGTACTTATTTACGTTTCTTTTTTTGTGTCGTGCTCCATCTATGGTTACTCGATTAGATAATGAATAATTGAAGCTAAGATAATAACCAGTATAGATTTGCTACTATTTTCGCAATACTCTGTATGGCCCTTATCCTTTCTAATACTAAGATGTTGTTGGAACGTTAATATATCAGAGTAAAAATGTTCTAAAGGTCTAAAACAACAAAGACTAAATGTATCATTCACTTACAAATAACACTAAAAAAATTTTAACACCCTTCTTATGTTAAAGGAAAATATGATAACGAGTGAGTCTTTAGTTTGCTTGTGATGAACCTCTTTGTTTACCCATGAGTTAATTCAAACAATTGTTTATACTTATCTCTATACCGCATATCATATAGTCTGATAGATTAGGCTTCACAGAATTTTATTTGTTAATTTATCAATATTGCCACACTTGATAGTAGGGCTATAATCAAGCCAATCCAAGTTCAAGCTTGACAAGGCTTAAGCTCAGCTTAAAACTCACAAGGTAGGGTCGAGTTCGGCTCGATAGCTCGGCGAACTTTAATCATCTAAGTTTGAGCCCGGCTCAAGTAATATTCGAATAAGGCTGCTTAAAAAACTTGAATCTATACATATATCATATATTCGATTGCCAAACTCATCAATAAAATTAAAAAAAATACGCAATGCACTCGAAAGCAAATAACTTATACACATCTTTCAAGAATATTAGGGTTTGAAAAGTCATTCTATGATAAATATTTAATTATTATACCAGTATTAACATAATCATCAATTGATTTGAATAAGTCACTCTTCATACTCTATTTATCATAAATATTTAATTATTATACCCATATTTACATTAGCATAAGTTGATTTAAGTAAGTCACTCTTCATATCCTATTTATCAGTTGATTTGATAAATGTAATTTAAAAGCATCAGAAGATCGATCTGCTAATATGTATCTATGTGTGCAGTAATCTATTATGCTGCAGGTCTTCAGGAGTTTCCTAGGATGTTAACGTGTTAAATTTATGTTTTGTATATAAGTGAAATTTAAAAAATTGGTAACTTATTTTAATTTTGACCTTCCAAAATATATGAAAACTATAAAATCTGAATTAATAAAGACTCAAACAAATATAATACTTTAGGTTTGAATCGAATTCATTTTGCCTATCATTTACATTATATCGCAAATCGATCTCTTATATAAACACTGCCAACAGTTTTTAAATTCCTTTTAACATGTCCACTTTCAAACAATTTTCTACAACCCTTCTTTCACTATAGAAAAATATACAAACAATATTTATAAGTCATGCCCGCCCATCGGGCAAGCTATACAATTGTTCAACTAAACCCTAAAAATAAAAACCAAAAACCAAAATACTTATTTGCTTTTAGCCGTTTTATGGATTATGGTAACATCAATTATAGTTATTAACCGTTTAATTTAACTTTTAATAACTTTTTGCAATATATTTGTTCTACTAAATCCTAAAAATATAAACCACAAATCAAAATACTTACCTGCTTTTTGTCGTTTTATGGACTATGCTAACATCAAGTATATATCTTAACCGTTTCATTTAACTTTTAATTACTTTTTAGTATATATTTGTTCTTCTAAATCCTAAAAATAAAAACCACAAGTCATACCCGTCCATCGGACGGGTTTTGACACTAAATATATATATATATATATATATATATATATATATATATATATATATATATATATATTAAATTACACCTATTCTCGAGCGATTCATTTTTAATCTTTTAAAGATTTTTCCAATGAATCATAATCATCATCGACATAACCTTGTGTTTCTTTCCGAAAATAAAGAAAGCGTATAACAAATATGTTATATCTTTCTTTGATTCGTTTAATGAAAACAAGCTCACAACACAAACTATTAACCTTACCCGAGACCCTATTCAAAGGATCTTGAAGCATTCAAATTGGTTTCTTGATTCGGATTATGCATCTCATGAAGACAAAGCTTGGGTAAGGATGAATATGTGTTGGTAAGATTCGACTATTAGAGGTTCTTAATCAGTTTGTGTTGATTCAGATTTGATTTAGTCGTGTGATATGAGATTAGATAAGTTGAGAGGAGATTGTGAGGGGTCTCGTTGATCTGCTTTGGAATGAGACAGTTGTGGGAGGCGTTTTTATCACAAAGGTGAATGTTAGGTTTAGGTTAATATAAGCTTAAGTGATGTGCTATTATAACCGGACTGGTGAATGGGCCTCAATCAATTTGGATCGGGTAGCTGAATTTGAAAATGGACTCATGGGCTTCTTATCTATTCATCTTCATAGACTAATTGTTGGGTTGATTTAAAATGATAGTGGATAATGAATATGGCTCCGTTATTTCTCGGGGACACTCATTAAAAATTAAGTTATCCGAATTTTGGTATGTCACAAATTTTGGATACAAAATTTTTACATGAGTGATATGAGCGGTAGTTTTGGTATGGTAATATTTCACGGAGGGATACAAAAATTCACTGCTTGAGCGAAAAAGTGAAAAATGACTATGGGGTTTTTGTACGGTATTACTTACGCGAAATTGAAGTGACGTTTCATGAGTGATCTTCTTTATCATTGAGACGATGGTTGGTTGGATGCATGTCTCAAGATAACTTGTTGAAGCATAACTATCACTTAATAAAGTTGTTGTATTCAGTGTCACACGCTGTTGTGGATTAATCAAGAATATAGAACAAGCTGCAAGTCACAAAATTGGGATGTTTACTTCATTTTCAAGTTTGTCGTATCGGGTTATCTGCATTTTTGGTCATTACTATTAGCCGATGAACCACTGCATGTTCCCCTAAAACAAAAATTCACCGAAACCAAAGTTGTCATAACACATTCAAGCTGAAATTGCTTATGGTTTAGTCTTGATTTTGTAAAATCCCGCGAAAGAATCTATTTCTCGGTTTAAATCATAGACTTCTAAACTCCCGTGACAATGGAAACATCCTGGTTAAAGTAATGTGCATTTCCGGATCTATCTTGCGGTTTATTCTTGGTTTTGTAAAATCCCGCGAAAGAAACTATTTCTCAGTTTAAACCATAGAATTGTAAAATCCCGTGATGATGGAACCATCCTGGAGAAAGGGAAAGTGTAATTCTGGATCTTATCTGATGCTGGTGCTACGGTTTCTACTCGAAGAATGGATAAAAGGGTGTACTTTATGAATTGGGTAATTGTTTGAATATTCTTCATGGCAGTTTGGTTATTTCATGGTTTTACGGGGTTATGTGCTTTTAACCATGGTCGGGATGAAACCATTATCATAGTTCACTTAAAACGTCAAAGGAGGCTAGATTTGAGCTTTTAACCAAAAGATGTGACAACGACGTTAATTCACTATTATTTATTTGAAGTTGATCTGTACTAAACTGTCAAGCTACCTCACACAAGCTAGCCACTTGTGAATGGCTAACCGTAAGAAGCTTAAAACTGCTTAAAACACAAATACAATGAAGTCCTGGAGAATAGAATGAATTCCCGGGTCGTTAAGTCCCACGGAGACTCAATGGTGTGTAAACACTAATTCAGATGATAGAATGATCACTAAGGATAGTGATCAGTAAAGGTTTTGATTGGAAATTACACTACTGATTGATTGGAATGGAATGGAATATAGAATTGGAAAGCACAACAATCGAGATAAGAAAGCATAAAAAATACGTTTAAAAACTACGTACACGTACAAAAAATAAAAAAGTAAAATCTAAGAAATAAAAGACCTAAAAATATAAAAATGACATTTTTGAAATCCTAAAAATAAAAGAAAATTATTAGAAAAAGAAAATAATTTTTACCACTATTTAATTAATTATTATTAATTAAAAACTATTTTAGCTATTTAATAAATACTCTAAAATAAAAGAAAATACAAAATAAGGCTAGAAAAATAAAACTATGATTCAGAAAAATCTAAAATATTATAAAACTAATTTTAAAATTAAAAATATATTTTTCACACTTTTTATCTAATTATTACTAATTAATTATTATTTAAAATACACTTAAATACTAGAAAATATAAAATAAATCTGGAAAAATGAAATTTTAACTTGGAAAAATCTAAAATATGATAAAACTAATTTTAAAACTGAAAAGATATTTTTTATACTTTTTAATTATTTATTACTAATTATTTAATACTTATTAACTATTTAAAATTCTTAATAAATACTAAAAAGATAGAGAAAAATATGAAACTTTTTCTAAAAATACTATATGATGACAGAAAACTAACAAAAGTATAAAAACAAGATTTGCTTATTAATAAGCTAAAAATAAAAATCAAAAAGCTAAAAACTATTAAATAAACACTATCACTGATTTTAAATTGATGTTTTTCTGGTTTTTCTTTTTGAAAACTACTTAAATACTAATTATATGAAACTTTTACAAAGACAAAAATTTTACAAAACTACAATAAGCAGTTTGACTAGCTTATGAGCTCAACAGTTATGAAAATGAGCTTATTTGATGAATTAAGCTTAAACAAGCTCACAAACTGAAATAAAAGTTCAAACAAGATAAAATAAGCTACAAGCTACTTATATGAAGCTAAAAGACATGAAGATTAACACAGAAAAGCTAGGAAAAAGCTAATAAGCACTTGGCTTAAACACAGAAATGGGACAAGATTAGGGCTTATTGCAGCCCTAGCAAACAAGCTAGAAAATGAAAAGCTAAAGTTGGAACCTCAAGATAGCTTGGTTGGATTTCCAAAGAACCAATAATCACAGGATTTGAACAACAATTAAGGTCTGTGCAAGCTTATGATTGAGCTTATGAAACTGGTGCACAGGGCACTTTGCAGACAAGGTACTATAAAGAAGCTGGAAATTAAGCACTTAATAAGCTAGACAGAAGTGAACTAACATTTTTCTAATTTTGTTTAGCAACCAAACTTTAATAACCCAAAAGCTTATAAGCTGAATCTCACTAATAAACACACAGTGAAATTATATATTTTAATCAAAAACGACCAAATGAAAATTTTGACTTTTTAAGTAAAACAAAGATGTTGACTTTTATGGACTTTGATTTGATCTTAAGCACTGAATGTGATGTATTAAGGTATACTAAGACTGATTTGACCTGTATTAACAACTTATAATCACATATACATGATCATTAAACTTGTAATTTCAACAGTAAACAAGGAAAATGAGATTACTTGAGATTTTGACTTTTGTTAAATGACCACTGGTTTTTCTTGGTTTATTTGAGTTATAAGGGACTAGTGAGACACAAAGACAGTACCAGCACTCAACACAAACAAGATTTGATCAGTTTAAGTAAGCAAATCCAAACACCCTTACTTAGACAGTTTTGGTGAATTTCAAAGCAAAACTCAAAATAAAGCCATGAGACTTATTGCAGACCTTATGATATCACTTATTAGGACTAATGAAGCTTTAAACAACAACCATTACAACAGTAAACTAAGAAATGATGATGATGCAGTTTTAACAGTTAAAACTAAGTTTTTATAAACTACAACTTTAAAAGAACAACCACTTGATTTTAAAGGTTAATTACACTTAACTAAGTCTAATTAACACAAAGAAACAGAGATTAAAGCTATTTAACAACTATCACGATTGAAATGCAAAAGTGAATAAAAAGGCTTACAAAGGCTTCCAAGCTCAAAACTAAGAACCAGGACCAATTATCACCCCTATTAGCTTACCACTAAGCTTCTAACCCAAGGCCATCCATAATTCACCTGCTCCATCTGTGTATATCACCTCCATGGGATTTTTGATTTTTCACTAATTATTTTGTATTTTTGGTGATTTTCTATTTTTGCTTCTAAACTGAATTTTAGGATATCTAATAGCTTTTATAAGCTATCTAGGAGCTTATGTGGCTTATTTCAGTCCATATAAACAACCAACAACAACATTACCATGATATGAGATTTTTGAAAGGAAATTTGCATAAACTGAATTTGATACTTAAACACTGAAATTGATAATTTCAAAAGGTTCATTACACAATAGATACTTGAAATACAAAGCTTTGAAACTAAAATAAACACTGAAATTCAAAATTAATCTAAAACGACATGAAATTTAAATATTACACTAGATATCTTTATACATTGCATTTCAACATTCCTTTATAGACTTTTGTGAATCTCTGATGACCTCTGAATGTTTCCCACCACTTCTGAGCCATTGGATTATTGAAATGCATCAAAACCGTCCACTTGGATTTTGGCGCCAAATATTTCTTGAGCAGGTTTGATCATTAATTGGGTTGGTTTCAATCAATTAAAGATTTTTGGTGTTAGTGAAGGTGGAGGGGACAAGGTAAGGTGAGGGAGTTGAAAAATATGGGAAAACCATGACTGGTTTTGGGTTTACAGAGGTTGAAGAGGAGAGCTACTGATAGTGGTGGTATTTTTGGCGGGCGTTGACCTGTTTTGACCGAGGAGTATTAACACCGGGGTTCACAATTGGTATTGGCAGGGGTCAAGTGGTATTTTGACCTAGCTCAAGGGTCAAGCCAAGGGGGTTTTGGGCTTATGACTGGATTGGGCTTATGTTGTGTTGGATTGGGTTTGGATAACAAAGGCTGTCCGGTTTGGTTTAGAATAAGCACAAGGACCAAATTTGCAATTTATCCAAACTTCAAGGACTGAACTTTACACTTTTCCAAACTTATCACAAGGACTAAACTTGACAAACTTTGATAGTACAAGGACCCTTTTTGCATAAAATTCCATTTTAAAACATCCAAGGACTAATTTTGCAATTTTCCAAAGTTTAGGGACCTTTTCTGCCATTTGACCAAAGAATCATTCAAGGACCAATTTTGACAAACTTAGAATATTTCAGGGACCTTGAATGACAAAACTTCACATTTTTGAATTCCAGGGACTAGATTTGACAACTTTTGAAACTTGGGGGACTAAAACTGCCAATTTTGCAAACTTGATACATTTTTCATCTGATTTTGATATTTTTGCATTTAAAACACATAAAACACTTGTTTGTGATATTTTCATCATTTTAATGCATTTTTGAGTGTTTTCAGATGATTTTGCAGTTTAGATTGTACAAAAATGATGAGTATTTAGACACTCATCAATCCCCCACACAGAGATATTGCTAGTCCCTAGCAATGATTTAGATCTTTAATGGATTTTAAAAACTCTTTACCAAAAGCCATCACTTCTGGAGTAGCCAAATGTTTCAGTTCAAGTAAGAACTATGGTACACTAATAACCATATGATTTATTGGCAAATCATAAACCATATAACGGATTTGATGTGTCTTTACCAGAAGCCATTTGCTCTGGACTAGCCAACTCTTAGATAAATTATCAGAATTATCTTTGGTGAGCTGAATACCAATTATGGTTTTTCCACTGCCTTTACCACAAGCCATAACCTTGCGGGCTAGCCAACTCTTCACTAATTAAAGATATGGTGAGTTGAATACCATACAATTTTGGGCAAATTGCAAGCCATATAAACGGATTTGAGAAATCTTTACCAAGAGCCGTTTGCTCCTGGATTAGCCAATCCTTTAGTTTATTAGACATGGCGGACTGATAACCAAGCTGAGTAAGTGTAGAACACTTACTCCAAAAAAAAATTTTGGCCAAAAACGGGGGAATTGGGTGGATAATAAATGATAAAATTCGTGAGAATTCCCCCCCACACTTAGAAATGAATATTGCCCTCAATATTCAAAGTACCGGCGGTTATGCCGAAACTGAGAACGTAAAAGGGAAATATTATGGCCATTATTATGAAAGAGATTTTTTTTTTTTTAACTTGAAAAGATTTTATATACAACAGTGTGGGGCAACTCCCCACACTAGGGTGGTAGAACAGAGAAAGAAGACAGAAATATGGGTGAAAACCCATATGGTGTGTGCTAAAGTTTTTGATTACCGAGTCATTAGCTTGACTCGATCCCGCATTCATTGGTTCATGGGGAAAGTTTGTAGATCTGGGACAACGACAGGGGGAATGTCCTCTCCAAAATAATGCTTCACTCGATGACCATTCACTTTAAAATTAGGACCATCGGGTTGAGATAACTCAACGGTACCATAAGGATAAACCTTAGCAATGGTGAATTGACCAGACCAACGGGACTTGAGCTTTCCCGAGAAAATCTTCAATCTTGAATTGAAAAGAAGGACTCGATCACCAACGTTGAAAACACGGTTCTTGATTTTAGAGTCATGAATCTTCTTTGTCTTTTGCTTGTAGATCAAAGAGTTCTCGTAAGCTTGATCACGAAATTCATTTAATTCATTCATTTGAACTTTTCTATGATCACCAGGTCTCGTATATCGAAATTGGCATGTTTTAAGGCCCAGTATGCCTTGTGCTCTAACTCAATCGGAAGATGACATGCCTTTCTGTACACTAGCTTGTATGGAGTACACCGATGGGTGTTTTGTAAGCTGTACGGAAGGCCCAGAGTGCGTCATCTAGCTTATCCGACCAGGATGCACGGTTTTCGCCTACTGTCCTTTCAAGGATTCTTTTAATACCACGGTTTGAAACTTCCACCTTGCTTGTTTGGGAGTGGTATGCGATAGAGAGCGGTGGGTAACACCATACTTTTGCATGACTCTTTCAAATTGGTCATTACAGAAATGTGTACCACGATCACTGATTATCGCTCTCGGAGTTCCAAACCTGGCAAAAGAGATTTCAAAAACTTCACAACAACTCGGGCATCATTAGTAGGTAAAGCTTTTGCTTCAACCCATTTTGACAAATAGTCAACAGCCACGAGTATGTATTTGTTTCCACGAGACGAAGGAAATGGCCCCATAAAATCAATACCCCAGATGTCAAATATCTCACAAACTTGAATGGCATTTTGTGGCATTTCATTTCTTTGAGATATATTTCCGTGACGTTGACAAGCGTCACAAGCTTTGACAAAATCGTGGGCATCCTTATAGATTGTGGGCCAATAAAACCCGGAATCAAACACCTTTTTGGCGGTGTAATTTGGACTATGATGGCCCCCGGTGGGTCCCGCATGGCAAGCTGTGAGAATGTCAATAGCTTCCTGTCCATAAACACACCGTCGGATGACTTGATCCGCACAGATTTTTAATAAGAAGGGGTCGTCGAAGTAATGTTTAACATCTTTGAAGAATTTGTTCTTCTGTTGGGTCGACATCCCTTTCACTATGAAGTTACCCGCATGGTAATTTGCGAAGTCAGCAAACCATGGGGTAGAATTTCCACGAAAAGAAACCGCATTGAGTGTCTCGCGAGGAAATGTTTCATTTATTTCCTTTTTCTCGAAAACATCCTGGTGAGGGTTTTCTAATCTGGACAGATGATCAGCAGCTAGATTCTCAGCTCCTTTTTTATCACGTATAATGATATCATATTCCTGGAGGAGGAGAATCCAACGAAGCAATCTCGGCTTTGCATCTTGTTTTGCAAAGAGATATTTAAGAGCCGAGTGATCCGTATACACTACGCATTTGGTCAAGATTAAGTATGGCCGAAACTTCTCAAATGCATACACCACGGCTAATAGCTCTTTTTCTGTGGTGGTGTAATGAGTTTGAGCTTCAGTCATAGTCTTACTTGCGTAGTGGATAGGCTGAAAATGCTTGCTTCTGCGTTGCCCTAAGACTGCACCGATAGCAAAATCACTTGCATCGCACATGAGCTCAAAAGGCAAGTCCCAGTCAGGAGCAACGAGAATGGGTGCCTCAGTAAGCTTTTTCTTCAATGTTTCAAAAGCTTCTATGCACTCGGGTGAGAAGATAAAAGGAGCATCCTTTTCAAGAAGATGGGTCATAGGCCGGGCGATTTTAGAAAAATCTTGTATGAATCTGCGATAGAAACCGGCATGACCTAAAAAACTCCTAATACCTTTGACGGTAGCAGGATGAGGCAGCTTAGCAATAACATCAACTTTTGCTCTATCAACCTCACTCCCATTCTTTGAAATCTTATGGCCAAGGACTATGCCTTCTTTGACCATAAAGTGACTCCTCTCCCAATTTAGACACAGATTGGTGTCTTTACACCTTTGAAGCATTTTTTCTAAATGGGAGAGACATGTTTGAAAAGAATCCCCAATGACCGAGAAGTCATCCATAAACACCTCCATTGTTTCCCCGATCATGTCGTGGAAAATGGCCATCATACATCGTTGGAACGTGCCCGGAGCATTGCACAAGCCAAAAGGCATACGTTTGTAGGCAAAAGTTCCGTATGGGCAGGTGAATGTGGTCTTCTCTTGATCATGTGGATCAATAGGGATCTGAAAATAACCCGAGAAACCATCAAGGAAGCAATAGTATTCATTCCCTGCTAATCTCTCAAGCATCTGGTCCATGAAGGGTAGAGGAAAATGGTCTTTACGGGTGGCGTCATTTAACTTACGATAGTCAATACACACGCGCCATCCCGTAACCAATCGAGTTGGAATTAACTCGTTATCTTCATTTGTGATAACAGTAATGCCACCCTTTTTCGTAACACAATTAATTGGGCTAACCAAGGACTATCTGAGATTGGGTAAATCAATCCTGCATCAAGAAGTTTGATAACCTCTTGTTTGATAACATCATGGATTTTTGGATTCACTCTTCTCTGATGTTGAACTGCTGGTTTAAAGTCATCCTCCATCAAGCTTTTATGAGTACAGAACTTCGGGGTTGATACCCTTAATGTCGGAGAGTTTCCAAGCAATTGCTTGCTTGTGTGACTTCAAAACCTTTATGAGAGCATCTTTTTCATCTTTACTCAAATCTCTAGCAATAATGACTGGTAATTTATCATCACCTTCTAGAAATGCATACTCGAGATGAGGTGGTAAGTCCTTAAGCTCAACCTCGGGAAATTCTTCAGTTTTCTCAACTGACTTGACTTCCTTGTTATGAAGCTCGACGGGAGGGAGAGGAGGAGAAGTGTCCTGATTTAACAACTTCTTTATAAGAATATCTCCCTCCAGATTAATCTCATTTTGATTAATCTCATCCGGGATTGAATCACTAGGGTGAGGGGTTGATGATGGATCATCATTAAGCAACTTCTCAATAAGAAGTATGTCCCCCTCAATGTCAATTGGAGCATGATCAATTTCCCATGGAACAGAATCACTAGCCAAGTATGCTTCAATCTCTTCCGAGATGAAGTCTCTTCCCTCAAAAGGAGTGATAGAAGGGGTAGAATTGGCTATGATAGGTTGAGAAGATGTGGTGGGATCCCCACTCACGGAATTATGAGAATAACCAAGAACTTCTTGAGAGTACTCTTCAGAAGCAACATCAATGATATCTATTCGGTTGACCGACTCAGAATCATAGTTTGCGGAGTACCTCGAAGTTTGATCAAGGTTGAAGGTTACAGCTTCATTACCAACACGTAATGTGATTTCCTGCTCAAATACATCTATGAGAGCACGGCCCGTTCTTAGGAATCCTCGACCAACAATGAGAGGAACCCGATGATCGGCATCAAAATCAACAACCACGAAGTCAGCTGGGAAATGGAACTTTCCTACTTTCACAAATACGTCCTCGGCAATGCCAAGAGGACGGGATATGGAACGATCTGCAAGCTCGAGAGTCATGCATGTAGGAGTAAGTTCCGGAAGAGAAAGTTTCTTCCACACTGAATAAGGCATAAGGTTTATGCTTGCACCAAGATCTGCTAGGGCAAAGCATTCAACCATTCCTGGAACTACACAAGGTAAGAGAAATTTCCGGGATCTCCAAGCTTTTCCGGAAGCTTCTTCAGAATAACTGCTGAGCAGTTCTCGTTAAGAGGAGTTTTTGCCATTTCAAACAGCTTTTCCTTATTGCTTAACATGTGTTTGAGAGTCGATGCGAACTTGGGCATCAGCATGATAGCATCTGCAAAGCTTATGTCAAAATGTAACTCTTGGAAAATTTGAAAAAATTTGTCCATTTGATGACTAGCTTTCTCGCGGAGCTTTTGCTCATTCAAACGTGATGGGTAAGGAATAGAAGATTTGGATTTCTGATTCTCAATGGGAGCTACAGGAGGTTCAAAAACAACTCCTGGATTTGATTTGGGTTTCTGGACAACTTGAGGTTGGACTACCGAAGGTAGGACATGTGCGGTACTTCGTGGGCTTGAATAATGCACCTTGTCCGTTGTTTCCTTGGTAACTTGACTCATTGCCACAGGAGGAGGAGGCATTGGAGTCGTAGGTCCATTGTGTGTCGGAGGTTCACTTTCCACTACCTTTGGGAGAGAAGAAGAGGTAGTAGGAATAGCAGGTCCATCATATGAAACACCACTTACGGTTGTGATCGCCTTTGCATCGCCCCTCGGGTTAGCGATCGTGTTGCTCGGAAGTTTTCCTGAGCCCGAGGGTTGATCATTTAAAGACTTCTTTAGATCAGCAATCTGACTGACCAACAACCTGTTCATTTCATCTTGGGATTTCATGAATTGCTTCAGTAACTCATCAGATGATGGTCCTGGAGGAACAATGGCGGAGGAGCTGGAGGGATAATTTGAGGTCGTATGTTTTGATTATAGCCAAAATTCCCTTGATTAGGATTCATATTCCCATGAAATTGATTCCCTCGATTGAAATTGTTTTGATTAAGGTTCCCTTGATGTTGGAAACCTTGATTGGGTCCAGGATAGAAATTACCTTGGTTTTGGTAACCTTGGTTCATTCTAGGTTGGTTCGATTCGGTTTTGCATGTTATGATTCTGGTTAAAACCGGGTGGTGCCTGATTAGTGTTAGCACGGTAGTGTGGTTCATTTTGTGGACGGTATTGATTACCTCCTTGATGTGAACTACCGGCTAGAGCATTGGCTTCAAATGGACTACCATCGGTGGCAGTACAATTGTAGTATGCATGAGGGCCACCACAAGTAACACAACTCTCAACTTTCTTCACTTCACCATGTGTTGGTGTCTGAGTGAAGGTCACTTTCTTTTGGTTAGCAAGAACCAAAGCTTGAACAATATCTGTGAGTTTGTCAATCTTAGCATCGGTGCTAGATGTACTCACGAGAGATGAAGAAGAAGAAGGTCCAGCATGAGATTGATATGTCTTTGCTCGGAAAGGGCGGACCTGAGATTTGTTCTCAATGATTTGCAAGGCCTCTTTTGTGGTCTTGCTCAGGAAATTACCTCCCGCGGAGGCATTCAAAGAGTCTTGATTGGTCTGGTTGAGACCATTATAGAAAGTATCCATTTGCATTAACTCGGTAAAACCGTGATGCGGACACTTGCGAAGCAACTCTTTGTAACGATCCCATGCCTTCCCGAATGATTCATCAAATCTCTGAGAAAATTTCATTATCTCATTCTTAAGACTTGTGGTTCGGGATGGAGGATAGAACTCGTTAACGAACTTGGTGACTAGATCTTCCCATGTCTCAATAGAACGAGGGGGTTGTTTCTCAAGCCAATTCCGGGCTTGTCCCTCTAGAGAAAATGGGGACAGAAGAAGCTTGATAGCTTCATGTGGGACATTCTTGTACTTGATGGTAGATGCAATCTTGTTAAACCATCGAATGTGTGCATGAGGATCATCCCGCTCAAAACCATAGAATTGGCTTTGGGTTACTAGATTGAGCAACCCGGTATTGAGCTCGAAAGTGTATCGCCACGATGGCTGGGACAACAATAGCATCTCCGTAACCCTCGATGGGTGCTTGGAGAAGCTCGTTCATGGGCTTGTCTTCGCCATTACGACGGTGGTGGTGGTGGTAGACGTTCCTCGATCCACGGCTGAAGGAGCTGAACGTCCTCTACGTCTACGAGGAATCTTTCCAAGTTCCGAAAGTGGACTTGTAGAACTGGAAGAACGAGTGCGCATGCACTAAGTATAAAAATCAATTTCCAAAACAAATGCGAGGCAAAACGACAAGTGAACTTAACCAATAATCACAAATGAAATGGCTTCTTTGAAAAAGGTACACCAAATCACAAGTGACACAAAGGCAAGTTTTAAATCTGATGTTCGGGAACTTATTATGGTCACACCCCCAGTTAGTAGGTGTACTGCCTTGATTTGCGGTGGTTGATTTTTATGTATATATTAAGTATCAATGAAAAGACGTAGGTAATGATTTGTGCAGATGGGTTTAAAAATTTTTGGACAATATTTTTGGTATCGTCCCGTTTAACCAAATCGTATTTCTTTAAGAATCACCTTAAAAGAAACACAAGATAGAAAACGTTCCGATTGTTTTGTTGTTTTATATATTTTTTTGGTGTTTTTAACACTTTAGGAAAAGTGCTAATGAACTTTTTGATTTTTTTAATAACTTTACAAAAACTTTTTACAAATGGTGGGATATGTGCAAGAATGGGTCTGAAAATGGCTTAACACACGCTAAAGCCTCCCGGGCGTAAAATTTGATATGTGCTAAACTGTCAAGCTACCTCACACAAGCTAGCCACTTGTGAATGGCTAACCGTAAGAAGCTTAAAACTGCTTAAAACACAAATACAATGAAGTCCTAGAGAATAGAATGAATTCCCGGGTCGTTAAGTCCCACGGAGACTCAATGGTGTGTAAACACTAATTCAGATGATAGAATGATCACTAAGGATAGTGATCAGTAAAGGTTTTGATTGGAAATTACACTACTGATTGATTGGAATGGAATGGAATATAGAATTGGAAAGCACAACAATCAGATAAAAGAAACGCAAAAAATACGTTTAAAAACTACGTACACGTACAAAAAATAAAAAAGTAAAATCTAAGAAATAAAAGACCTAAAAATATAAAAATGACATTTTTGAAATCCTAAAAATAAAAGAAAATTATTAGAAAAAGAAAATAATTTTTACCACTATTTAATTAATTATTATTAATTAAAAACTATTTTAGCTATTTAATAAATACTCTAAAATAAAAGAAAATACAAAATAAGGCTAGAAAAATAAAACTATGATTCAGAAAAATCTAAAATATTATAAAACTAATTTTAAAATTAAAAATATATTTTTCACACTTTTTATCTAATTATTACTAATTAATTATTATTTAAAATACACTTAAATACTAGAAAATATAAAATAAATCTGGAAAAATGAAATTTTAACTTGGAAAAATCTAAAATATGATAAAACTAATTTTAAAACTGAAAAGATATTTTTTATACTTTTTAATTATTTATTACTAATTATTTAATACTTATTAACTATTTAAAATTCTTAATAAATACTAAAAAGATAGAGAAAAATATGAAACTTTTTCTAAAAATACTATATGATGACAGAAAACTAACAAAAGTATAAAAACAAGATTTGCTTATTAATAAGCTAAAAAGAAAAATCAAAAAGCTAAAAACTATTAAATAAACACTATCACTGATTTTAAATTGATGTTTTTCTGGTTTTTCTTTTTGAAAACTACTTAAATACTAATTATATGAAACTTTTACAAAGACAAAAATTTTACAAAACTACAATAAGCAGTTTGACTAGCTTATGAGCTCAACAGTTATGAAAATGAGCTTATTTGATGAATTAAGCTTAAACAAGCTCACAAACTGAAATAAAAGTTCAAACAAGATAAAATAAGCTACAAGCTACTTATATGAAGCTAAAAGACATGAAGATTAACACAGAAAAGCTAGGAAAAAGCTAATAAGCACTTGGCTTAAACACAGAAATGGGACAAGATTAGGGCTTATTGCAGCCCTAGCAAACAAGCTAGAAAATGAAAAGCTAAAGTTGGAACCTCAAGATAGCTTGGTTGGCTTTCCAAGGAACCAATAATCACAAGTTTGAACAACAATTAAGGTCCTGCAAGCTTATGATTGAGCTTATGGCGGTGCACAGGGCACTTGCAGAAAGGTACTATAAAGAAGCTGGAAATTAAGCACTTAATAAGCTAGACAGAAGTGAACTAACATTTTTCTAATTTTGTTTAGCAACCAAACTTTAATAACCCAAAAGCTTATAAGCTGAATCTCACTAATAAACACACAGTGAAATTATATATTTTAATCAAAAACGACCAAATGAAAATTTTGACTTTTTAAGTAAAACAAAGATGTTGACTTTTATGGACTTTGATTTGATCTTAAGCACTGAATGTGATGTATTAAGGTATACTAAGACTGATTTGACCTGTATTAACAACTTATAATCACAGATACATGATCATTAAACTTGTAATTTCAACAGTAAACAAGGAAAATGAGATTACTTGAGATTTTGACTTTTGTTAAATGACCACTGGTTTTTCTTGGTTTATTTGAGTTATAAGGGACTAGTGAGACACAAAGACAGTACCAGCACTCAACACAAACAAGATTTGATCAGTTTAAGTAAGCAAATCCAAACACCCTTACTTAGACAGTTTTGGTGAATTTCAAAGCAAAACTCAAATTAAAGCCATGAGACTTATTGCAGACCTTATGATATCACTTATTAGGACTAATGAAGCTTTAAACAACAACCATTACAACAGTAAACTAAGAAATGATGATGATGCAGTTTTAACAGTTAAAACTAAGTTTTTATAAACTACAACTTTAAAAGAACAACCACTTGATTTTAAAGGTTAATTACACTTAACTAAGTCTAATTAACACAAAGAAACAGAGATTAAAGCTATTTAACAACTATCACAGTGAAATGCAAAAGTGAATAAAAAGGCTTACAAAGGCTTCCAAGCTCAAAACTAAGAACCAGGACCAATTATCACCCCTATTAGCTTACCACTAAGCTTCTAACCCAAGGCCATCCATAATTCACCCTGCTCCAGCTGTGTATATCACCTCCATGGGATTTTTGATTTTTCACTAATTATTTTGTATTTTTGGTGATTTTCTATTTTTGCTTCTAAACTGAATTTTAGGATATCTAATAGCTTTTATAAGCTATCTAGGAGCTTATGTGGCTTATTTCAGTCCATATAAACAACCAACAACAACATTACCATGATATGAGATTTTTGAAAGGAAATTTGCATAAACTGAATTTGATACTTAAACACTGAAATTGATAATTTCAAAAGGTTTATTACACAATAGATACTTGAAATACAAAGCTTTGAAACTAAAATAAACACTGAAATTCAAAATTAATCTAAAACGACATGAAATTTAAATATTACACTAGATATCTTTATACATTGCATTTCAACCATCCTTTATAGACTTTTGTGAATCTCTGATGACCTCTGAATGTTTCCCACCACTTCTGAGCCATTGGATTATTGAAATGCATCAAAACCGTCCACTTGGATTTTGGCGCCAAATATTTCTTGAGCAGGTTTGATCATTAATTGGGTTGGTTTCAATCAATTAAAGATTTTTGGTGTTAGTGAAGGTGGAGGGGACAAGGTAAGGTGAGGGAGTTGAAAAAGATGGGAAAACCATGACTGGTTTTGGGTTTACAGAGGTTGAAGAGGAGAGCTACAGTAGTGGTGGTATTTTTGGCGGGCGTTGACCTGTTTTGACCGAGGAGTATTAACACCGGGGTTCACAATTGGTATTGGCAGGGGTCAAGTGGTATTTTGACCTAGCTCAAGGGTCAAGCCAAGGGGATCAAGCGAAAGGGGTTTTGGGCTTATGACTGGATTGGGCTTATGTTGTGTTGGATTGGGTTTGGATAACAAAGGGTGTCCGGTTTGGTTTAGAATAAGCACAAGGACCAAATTTGCAATTTATCCAAACTTCAAGGACTGAACTTGACACTTTTCCAAACTTATCACAAGGACTAAACTTGACAAACTTTGATAGTACAAGGACCCTTTTTGCATAAAATTCCATTTTAAAACATCCAAGGACTAATTTTGCAATTTTCCAAAGTTTAGGGACCTTTTCTGCCATTTGACCAAAGAATCATTCAAGGACCAATTTTGACAAACTTAGAATATTTCAGGGACCTTGAATGACAAAACTTCACATTTTTGAATTCCAGGGACTAGATTTGACAACTTTTGAAACTTGGGGGACTAAAACTGTCAATTTTGCAAACTTGATACATTTTTCATCTGATTTTGATATTTTTGCATTTAAAACACATAAAACACTTGTTTGTGATATTTTCATCATTTTAATGCATTTTTGAGTGTTTTCAGATGATTTTGCAGTTTAGATTGTACAAAAATGATGAGTATTTAGACACTCATCAGAGGTTGAAGTGAAATATCACGGGCGAGTGTACTTAGTATCTGAAGGTATCAGGGATGGTTGGATGAAGATTCTTCGAGATCCTTGTTCGAGCTTAATCAAAAACGAAGACTTGGAAATCTAGTTATTTTTGGGTGACTTTTTCCTTTTCTTTTACCACTTGGGGGAATTGGGCTCTTATCACCACAAGATAACTATCACTTTAAGGAGTTACGTTGTAGTGCTCAGTGTCACATTGAATTGTGGAGTTTCAAGAGGTGATGTACGTCTATTACTTTATGGTTGGTTGGATGAAGAGTATAGAGTACTTAGAGATTCAAATGGGCATGAATTCTCGGCACCGCTCTTTGTTACATATGTGCAAGTTTAAGTCACGAGTTCGGGTTAGTTTACTTCAGGGTCAAATTCATCATATTGGGTTTTCTCCATCAGCTGTCACGACAAAGAGCCTATTGAATGATAATGGGATTGATTACAAGTTTTGCCAAAGAGAGTTGAAAAGAGAGAGATTATGACGTTTGAATACTTCAGTTCAAGCCTCATACTCTAAAGAAAAGAAAAGTGTACGGTTCAGTGCGCTTTATCTTCGGAAGAAGAGAAATCTTCTCATTTATGACCATTCTCACCAACATGCTTCATGCTTTTTCCATGCGCGCTCAGTCATCAAGTGGATCTTCTTCTCATGTTTTTTCTCAATGGTGATCTACTTACCGTTGATGGTTTTTCTATTTTTCACTAGCTCAATTAAAATGGCGATAGCGACATCATATGCAATTTTTGCGGGGGAGAAGTGGAAATAGACTACACATGGATGAGTTCACTTGTTTAGTCAATAATGACAACGTCGTATACAATTCTTGAGGGGGAGAAGAAGTGTGAAACTCTGCATGTTGATAGACATCGAGAACAAATGGTCATATCGGCTCCTAACTCATGTAAGAACCGAGCTTCTTCTTATCGGGTCATCTTTACATGGAGTTTCTTCTCAGAGCCGGTAGTTGACATCTTCTCACGTGCTGATGGGTTTAACGACAAAGTGCTTCCAGTTGCGGGGTTGATTTCCTTGATGAACATCTTTCTGTTCTTGTTTGATTGGGAGGGATTTGAGTTTAGGGGATTTTCTATATACAAGGTAACGGGAATGCATTAGGTGAGAAGAAGATGTTAACTTTCCATTCCCCAACTGGACAATCTGGAAGAAGGCATTTATCAAAGCAGTTGTCGGTTTAGGGAGAGCACTAATTGGGGAGAGTGATAAGTCAGATTTAATCCCTAATTAGACTTGCTCACATTATTCAGCAAGTTGATTCTCACAAAGACTTCAAGCGATCTTCTCAAAAGTTTTCAAGTATTTGGGCATATAATATGTTTGATTCGAAGTGTCAAAACCGGCAAGGGGAAGGAGACTTACATATAAAAGCATAACGAGTACACATGATGAACTTAATACTTCTAAGTGATTGAAGATATCCTGGGAAGACAAATGTCATGACCAGAGAAACTCGGTGTATCTAGTGACTTTTAGTGTTATTATTCCAACGACGTGGGGGAAGTGATGTAAAAGATAGTTTCGAAGATGAAAGAGGTACACAAGTGTGTGATGATTTTGATGTTATCACAATCATCAGGGGAGAGAGATTGTGCACATTGGGGATGCTCAGTTGTCTCACTTGAGAGCTTAATCAGTGATTCAGAGATATAATCACTTATTCCGGAGTGGACATCCGCAGAGATTGTCATCCGCAGAGATAATCAGTGATTCGGCCTGCTTCTTCAATGTTATCGGTTATTCTCTCTTTGGGCATTCGGGTACTTCGGGTTCTTGAGCTTCATACACTTTCTTTAGGGGGGGAGAAAAGTATACATCGGGGTTATTCTTTGGCTATTGGACTTAATCTGCTACTTCGATGGTATAAGTTTCTTTGTCTTTGGGTAAATGTGTATTCGGGTTCGTGAGCTCTAGTCTAAGAGACTGACTGCGTCAATTCGTCTACTTGGGGGAAGTAGTTTCCTGACACCTTTTGGAATGGATTGCGTCGGACTTAGGAATGAAATTTGAGAAGAGTTATTTATGTGTGGGATGATACGTTGTTGTTCTTCTATTGGATGATATAACCTCGAACGAATAATCACGGTGATTATTCTTAATAGGAGCAGCTGGGTTTATGATAATGGTGTGCTTCTTTGTGCACCTGGCTAAAGCAAGCTTGAAATAGAGCTTCGAATCTGCTCAACATAAGGATTTTCGGTTTGGGGGGAAGCTGCCAAAGTCTCACTTTCAGATGGTTCAATTTCTCTCAGGCAAGAGCCTCGGAAGCTTTGGTGGTGAATGTTTAAGAGATGATGACTTCTATCTTCTACAACGGGGCTGCTCGATATCCTTATCTCGGTACTCGTATCATCATCTTCTTAAACTATATCATCTACTCTATCTTTGTAAATATTTATCAAAAACCAAATACAAAAAAATAAAACCAACAAAAAGAAAATAGAAAAATATAAAACCAACAAAAACCCATAAAAATCAGAAAATTTGAAAAAGACCAAAAATGTGTTTTCTAAAGACATGTCTTCTGGTATCGATAACATCTGCGGTCTTAGAAATGTCATTCAACAATGGCATGGGACCATAGATGAAGTTCGAGCAGAAGGTGTAAATATTTCTTTTCAAAACATGTCACATATCAAATAGCTTGCAGTTATTTCAGACTGTAACCCGCACTAAAACTATGGTTTGCTATTATTTCAGATAGCAACCCACTCTTCAAGAAAGGAAAGTGTTGCGCTAAACCAATTTTCAAAAATTTCGTGCACTTATCCTAAAATCAAAATGAGGAAAGTATGTCGAAGGACTGCTATTCCTACACAAATGTTTTTCTTTCTAAAAATTCTTCAGAAAAATATTTGTTGTTTGTCAAAATGGTGGAAAATGTGTTGCTTGAAAATCTTTCAGAATCAGAGTTTTCGTAAAAAAAATTGAAAACTCAATCAATGACTTCAGCGCTTTTTAAACTTTTCAGAAAACGAGTCATTGATTGAGGGGGGAATGTTTTAAAATTTATATCTTCTAACAGACTTATCTAATTATCCTATATACTTAAATGTAAAACATGTTAACCTACGTTGAAGGACTAGGTGCCCAGGATATGATTGTTAAGATTAGATGATTAGAGTTTGATAAACACATTGTTCCCATACCTTTTATGATATGATTGATATGTTGGATTGACTTTTATTAGTCGATTGTTGTTGGGTGATGTCGACCACCATATATATGTATGTATGTTCACTAACGTATGCAGATATCATGGATATAAGAATGTTCCCGATCCGGATCCCACAAATGAAGATGATTGGATGCCGAAAGGAAAGGGTAACTATTTCTTGGGTCGACAAATGAAGAAATTGAGCTTAATTGGACTTCCATGTAGAGTTGGCATAAATGCAACGTAAGAGGTCTCACTGCATCAGCAGATGGTTTTCTTCTAAGTGATTGAAGAAACGGAGCTTAATTTGACCTCAGTTGGCATTCAAATGCAACGTATGAAGTCTCACTGCATCGTGACGGTTTTTCTTCCAACCCTCAGCAACAACAACAAAAGCTTCTCAACCACCTAACGTATCTTTGTGCAGGGATACCATTTTTCTAAAACTTTGAATAAAATTGTTTTTGAAAATGGAAAAATATTGTTTTGAAAATAAATTGGACTAAATTTTGAAAATCACCGGACTTCTTTTTATCAAAACCTATGTCACTCAATTATCGACTTCGGTCATGGATTGAGGGGGAGAGTGATTTCAAATTAAATATTTTCAAATGATATTTCTTCATAAAAGTCCGTTTGTACAATAATAAGTGGTGATCTAAAGATTTAAATGTTATGTCATGGTATGATTTTCTTTAAAACTCAAAGATCTTACAAAATGAAATTTTTTCTGTTCTTGTTTGATTGTGAAATTGTTTTATTTTACTTAAAGATCGTTTAAAAAACCATCATACCTGACACTAACAATCTTTAATGTCTAGAGTTGGTACTCTATCAGTCATTTTTCAAAATTAGATCTTGCCACGTCTTTCCCCAAACTTTTCTAAATGATTTAAATCAGATGGGATCACAAATCTCAAATGATTTGATATTTTTGATCGAGGGAGAGATCGTGATTTAAATCTCTTATCTGTTTAAATGGAATTGGTTTTAGTCCTTCAAAGGCACTCCTGTCTCCATGTGCCAAACGATTTCAAAATACACAATGCACATGTTGAGGAGGAGGATTTATCCAAAAATAAGATGAGTATTTAAACAAGGCACATATTCTCTCATGTTTTCTAAACCTTATTAAATCACTTGGGATCCAAAATCTCAAAGGGTTTGATATTTTTGATCAGGGAAGAATTTGTGATTTAATAATGAAATCTGATAAATGATGATCGATTTGATTCAAATGTGCAGGCTGCTCTCTCATATGTGCTAAACGCTTTCGAATCTCGAAGCACATATTGAGGGGGAGCAAATGGTTTCTTAATGGCTTGTGTGATCGTAAATGTGCTTCAAAAGAACTCTTGCCTCTATGTGATAAAATGATTTCAAATATCCTACGCACATATTGAGGGGGAGAATTTACCAAAGAAAATCAAATGGCTTTTTCGTATGAAAATTGTGATCAAAGAAAATATTTCAAAGTCCTCTTGCCTCCTTGTGCTAAACAATTTCTAAATCATATGCACATGTTGAGGGGGAGGTTTTCTAAATGATCAAAACTATTAAGGTACAAAATGCTTTGATCTCGTATCACAAGTACCTTGATTGTTTTTCCAAATGATTTTTCAATTGGTTTCAAGAAGAAATTAACAATACCAAAGACCGACCAATTTACTTTATGCATGGAGTTATAAGGATGGTTAGGTTAGGTATTCGTTCCCACGATCCGCCAGAACCGGAGAGATCTACCCAGGGACAATCCACTAGATAGTGTAGAGTCTTTAGGTATATTGAAAAATGGAGAAAAGTGAGATATGGGAAGAGTGCCCGAGGCAGAGCTAGTAATCTGGAATAAACCCAACAAGGTTCTAGTTATGAAGTCTCGGTAAGCACGAAAGAGGTTGAAGAATGAAAAAGAATTGAATGAGAAAAAGGGTGAAAAGATATAGCCCTCCAATAATTCAACCTTAGGGCAGAAACCGGGTTCAATACATTTGCTGCTGGTGGTTACTAAGGTAACATTGGTATTGAAGACAAGACGTCATGGACCCAGTGACGCACTGCACTAAACTTCCCAAGCTACTCAAGTTCCTCTTAAAAGGGCTTGTTTCATTCTCACGGGGAACCGACATTATCTATCGACTTTCTCTTAGAGATTGTTGATATTGAAGAAGGAGACCCTCTCCCTAGTCTCCGGCATAGGAACCAAAAGTGCACTATTGAGTCTAGAGCCAAGAGATCATCCACAATATCTCGTTAGGACACAAAATTAATGAAGACTTGCTGTTTCACACAATGTGGAAAGTAAGAATATATTAAGAGTCCTACGCATTATCCTTGTGGTATTGCCAGAACATCCGAGTGATATGTTAAATATTCACGATGAAGATGGAAATCCTTCTAGAGCCAACATCAAACAAGCTCTTAGTGGGTGACATGTGAGATCTTTTCTAAAGATCAAGCTTGTGACAACTGGATAGAAACGATGGGGCGATTCAATCTTGAATCAACCTTGATCCAGGAAATGAATTGACGGATACCTTTGAAAAACCGGTCGTTGTGCCTAAAAGTTATTTTCCATAGCACATCGACTGTGTATTAATGTTTCAAAATTAAAGGATATTTATGATTGATAATTGATTTTCCATAAAACCTTCGTTGTATTACAAAACACTTTCTATTATGCAATACACGATTGCTTTCAAATCATTTTCATCAATCAGTGAATCTCAATTTGCTGGTTCACTCACTCCGTATTGTCTTCTTTGAGACGCTCCGGTTTGAGAACAACTTGATTAGCTACTAAACGCTGTCAAGGAGATTCCTCGGAATTATACCTGATCACAGGCAGTACTTGTACTGATCAATGGGGAACCGTGGGCCGTGCACCTCAATTCAACAAAAGTGATCAAAGACACTTTTGTGTGCTTTATTGCTAACTGTTTTATGCAGGAACACCCGACGGTTGCGGTGATCGAATTGAGGAGTCAATCCATAGCCGCATGCTCACAGCATCCACACTTAATTAAAGAAATCATGACAAGTGATAATCTACATAACCTGCTCGATAGCTGAATATCATGAACCAGTAAAGCTTCCGCTACTCTGATGAAAAGATGTCATGATCCAGAAAGTGTGAGCATGTCGGTCCGAAAGTCACAACATCACATGATGGCAACACAACAATGGGTGATCCAGAGATTTAATGTGGCTGATGATCTCGATGAAATCTCGAAGATCATCAAGATGTGGATCAGTTCAAAGACCTCCACTGAAAGTACAAAACTATGCGGACTATGAAGAGTCACTGCTAAAGCACAAAGATTGCGGAAGTGAAGAATTGAAGTCTACGAGCTCAAGATTTAAGACAATGAAAGAATGCTAGGATTCGAAATGTATTTCTTGGGGTGACATCCCTTAGGGGGAGATTGTTAGGAATTGGAAATTCCATAGTGAAGTGTCGGTCACCCCAACTATGGTCTAGCACAAGTTAGCTCGTAGACATATCGTTATTTACTGTTTAGTAGTTTAGTTATTAGCTTAGTGCAACACCGTGGAGGAAGGACGGGTCTTTACCCACTGTATGCCTGATCCACAGCCCGTCAGGAGGGCGTTTAGTTTGTAACTATAAAAGCCCCTTCCATCCTTGGAAGGGGTGGTGCTTCATTCATAATCTAACCTTCTCTTTTTTGTTTATCTCTCTAAAACCACCCTCTCCTCTCTTCATCTCTCTAAAACCATGGCATACTTGATTCATCACCATCCTAGGCCACCCGAATCATCATAACACAATATATGAATGATCCTACATACCCTGTGCAAGGCACTCACTCGTGAGTGGACCATTCACCTTGGCACTCACTCTCCCTTGCCGAGTAGTCTAAAGTGGAATTAACATATGTCTTTTATTTAATCTTGCATAGTTTTTGTAACACAAAAAAAATGAAAAATCAGTACACAATACAAACGCATAGATCAAAGAGTGATCCTACTAAAATTAAAGGCATCGATTCAAAGTTCAACGGCCAAAATAAAGGGTTGAGTAAACTTTTCAAAAAAATTCATCTAAGGTAATGAATTTTTATTTTATTCGTTTAGGTTACTGAACTTATGAAACATGACATTTTGTGATCACTGAACTTATGAAAATACACGTAAACATCATTGACCATGTAAAAATATGATATTTATGTTACTTAACTATTCAAAAATATGCGTTCAGCAACCCTGAAACTATGAAAAATATTATAAATTATAAGTTCAGTAACTCATATGAACAAACTGAAAGTTCATTACCTTAAACGCATTTTTTCGAAAAGTTTAGTAACATATTTGTATATTAACCCCCAAAATAAATACATCAACCAAACACAAAAATTCATAATTAATAAATGGGTGCTACTACGAAGACCCCCAGTTGCCCACTCCTGTTTATATTACAAACAGTTTTTTATCAGTTCCGTATTTTCTATCAGTTTAATATTTTTAACTTATTAAACTTTATATTTTATGTTCCGTATTTTCAGTTTTATAATTCTTTAACATAAACAAAAAAAATTTAAAAAAAAGAAAAAAAAATGTGAGGGATGGAATCATTTGTATTTTTTGGGAACCAAATAATCTATCCATTAATAAATCCCATACCTCTTGCACCTATTGAACACCTCATTAATATTTTGAAAAGTTAGAATGACTTTACATGAAATTAGAAACTTCAGCTATTCAAGAAAACATGTTGTATCCTTATTATAACCTTAAAATTATATAAGAAACATAAACATATTCAATTCTTTATTTAAAATGAAAGTTATCGAATATTTAGGCAACTTAAGATTCAAAGATACAATGTCGAATATGGTTCATACATTGTTAAAAGATTTTGAGTCTTATTCAAGTTCTAAAAGAACTTCACGATAACATATGTCAAGATTCAACATATTATTAGATAAGTATATTATGTTAGTTGACCGGGGCTTTAGGTCAAGTAACATAATTAATATACCTATCTAATACATATGTCAAGATTCAACAGTTTGGTACGAGCTAATAGATATGTTGTTTTTTCAATTATGTGTTACATGAAAGTTATACGGCAAAAGTTGACATGACGAGGATATAACGTTACTACTACTATATAACTCCACCGAGTACCGCACAACCAAACTTAATCGATAGCTTTCCTTTGATAAGACATTCACATCCTAGTTAAAATTATGTGAACTTTTAGAGTAAAGTTTAAAATACATTACTGTAGTTTGTCATGTGTCTCGCTTTACATCCCTAAACTTTTTTTTGGCACAAAACCATCCCCCGTTAGTCGCAAGAACCCGTTTCACAAAACAATCAACACCATCATACTTTTCGTATAAGAAATTGGTCGTGCCTTTACAAGAATATAGACGTCTAGGATTATCAAATGCCACCCTAGTAACATCTCCCCGAAACATATCATGTAATGTATACTTTCGGTAAATTCTTATAAATGACTCTAGAGTGAGAGCATATACCACATGCATACATAGGGAGGCCTTCAAAGTGTGTGTAGTATAGTATCCATTCGTCAACATAGTGTCTACTCCATAATTGGTAGACAGTACAAGAGGCCGTAGGCCTCGGTGCCATAAAGTTTGTTCAAGTCCTCAATGTTAAATTTTTAGCTAAAACACGGGGATAAGATGTCATGTCCTCATGCAAGAAAAGCTCCTTCAGGTCGTGCTTAAGTCTATCCCTCACACCTAAGTTTGGGTATGTCCCTTCTCCTCATGCCATCGACTACCAAAGCTTCCACTCTTATAACTCGGTTGTTTGTGGTCTCCTCCTGACATGCTCTCGAATCAGCTAATTTTGTATTTGTAGTAAATTTAGAAGTACTAATTTATGTTCCTAATTCCCTTTTGTTAACAGTATAACTAAGTTGATGAATAAACGAGTTTCTGGAGGTATATGAAGTGAGCACATTGATATCGTGTTAGTTTTATATTGTTATCTATTGGTCATAGTTATGGTGATCAAATTAGTTGTATGATTCGTTTCCAATCTAAGTTGTAGTTTGATAATTTGTTGAATACATTAAGCGTTTGCTTGTTGATGTTAAAGTACTACGTACAATAATTTACTTGATCACATCAATGCCATATACAATCTAGTCTATACTTTAGATATGCTAGAAACACCAGCTTCCTTTGTTTTGATGAAAATAAATACCAGTTCTAAGCTGTTTATATTTGTTTTAACCTGGTTCTTGTTGATCGATGTAAATAGCCTTTTGAGGTAATAAGTACTTTCAAGGACGGGGCTTCTTTAGAGGACTAGGTATGGTGACCTAGGTTAAACCTTAACCCCATGCCACGTCTGCGCCACGTCAGCTTTAACATTTCACCTTAACTTAACAAAAAAACACCACTTATCATAACATTCCCAAGTTAAACCTTAACTCACCAACAATTTACAAAAACAACCTCTCATTTAAGGGGCAAATAAATAAATAAATAAATAAATAATAATCTGAAAATGCACTTTAACGTGTGTTATCCCCTTAACATTGTGTTAAGGCTTGACCTTTAACACCACACACGGTGTGGTTAACATGACCTTAACGCCCAAATATGAAGGTTTAACATGGGTTAAGATTTTGTCATCTAGTGAGTAATTTTAGTAGTGCCATTGAAATTAAAAAACATCATATCTCAAGATAAAAACAATATACATTATTAACTTAGGATGCGCTTGGTTCAAACTTGTTAATGAGAAAAGGAAAGCCAAATAAATACTAAGGAGAGAGAAAGGGTAAGGAAACCATTCCCCCCAATTTATTAAGTAATGGCCCATTACCCTCTATTGGGTAATGGGTCATTGCATTAGAGTCTACCAAACATCATTAATCATTATCTTTGCTATTACTTACCCCTCAATACCTTCAACTAAGCACACCCTCTAATATGTCTACTACAATTGTTTTTATTTTTCTTTAGTTGATTCTAATCGGTTTTTAGATATCTATGTTTGAAAATAGTCTCGCCCCCTCCCCTAAAAAACTGCTCAAGCTCCATCTCTGAGTACTTTAGTGTGTTATATAGTTTAAGTGAGCTGCATGATGTGATCAAATTGTAGGTTTATGTTGTTATGTATCAATATTGTTTTTCATGAAGTTCATGATTTATTAAAAAGGAGGCTCAAATGCTTTCACGTTTCTGATGTTTGAATGTGTCTATTGATACACAGGACTTCGTTAGATGGCGGACATGATAGTATTCACTTGACATCGAATTAAAAAAATATCATTTTGTCAAATGGAAGGGATCCCAAGAATGAAAAATGTGATTGATGTACATGAATCTGCTTGTGAAGGGGATAGAGGACATCCCGTATAAGTAATGGTGATATAACTGGACCAGAAACTCCAAGTACATGACATTGGTTCCACGTTTGAAGCGAGTTCAATAGGATGGTTTTAACTGGACCTATGAACACTTCAACGAGAACTAAACTAGCTATAAAGGTCCTTTTCTACTTTTAGTGGAATCAGAAGCAGCCTCTCTACCTTAAGCTGGGTTAAGGCCGTCTAAATCTCAAACCCCCATACAACGTGAAAGACGGTATTGGGACCAATAACCCATGAAAGACGGTATGGGAGTTACTTTCTTTACTTTAATAAACTCGAATGTGCACCATTTTCATGTTGTAGGACTTATGCCACGAAAAAGAAAAAAGCAGAACAACACGAAAAATAAATTAATAGCTCGACTGAAAATTACGGGAAGAATTCTAGACGGGAGCAAGTAATCATTCATGTCAAAAGTATCAAAAATATATGATCATACTGTTGGTTTGTGAGAGTTATAAACACGACAAAACGACTAAGAGTGTGAGCCAATGGGGGCACACACGATAATCACGAGTATACGTGACGAACGTAAAATATACTTGAATAAAAATACCCGTTATTTGACCCGATCATGAATTCAAACCATGGGCTGTCATGGACTTTAACATGGGACGAATTGAGCTAAGCCTTGGGCCTAGGATGCTTAGCTGATCGGGCATAAAGGGGGGGGGGGGGGGGGGAGAAGGAGTGCATGGGCTTGCTTGGGTTGTTACTTGTCGAACAAGGATTTGACTCCTACTAGTAGTCGGTTTGTTTTAGTATATAAACAAACACACCCAAGCTAAAACTCACGCATATAATCTGACATTCCCTATACCCTAAAACCGATTCATTGTTTTCTTGTTTTTCAGATTCTTAGTCGACTACTTGCTAAGTAGATTAAGATTTGTTCTTGTTCAATCAAAATCCTATACTTGTACTCGAATCAAGTGTGTAGGATTTGCAAGATTGGTTTTGTTTTCTGCTTCTCCTTGTCGACAACTGTAGCAGCAACAAGGGTGGTTTAGTGTTTTCTGGTCGTGGTGAATATCTCGGACAGAAGGCAGTAGATATCGGACCTTCTATGTCCGATATCGGATAAAGCTGAAAACAGCTTCTATGGTTGTTTGGTTCTGTTCTCGGACCGGATTGGTAGGGCAGGAAGGAGACATGTTTCTTGGAGGTTTCCTGCTCGTGGCTTATTCAAGTGATCAATTTGTTGATTGGGTTTTATTAATACGTTCTCGACTAGCTTCATTAATCGAACGTATACATTATCGGGTTTGTGTGTGATACTCATTGAGGTATCTATCTTTGATACTCGGGTTTTGTTTTGGTTTCTTGTTCGTTATTAAAGTCCAATTGCCAAACAAGGTTAGGTTTTCTTTTATCCCTTTTATTAATTAATTGTTTATTAATTAATTGTTTATTAATTACGTGTTTAACCTAATTGCGATTACTAGATCATTATCCGTTGTGTACTCGTAGAGGTTAATGGTTAACTTACTTCTAAAATCCCAACACATACCGTCAAATCTATTTACTATTTTACCAAAATTGATAAGTAATCTTAATTAAACGATACATTATAACATCAAATGTGTTAACGGAATTTTCTTAGCATTTTAGAACAGTTACACATGTAAAAGTAAAGTAAAGTAACTTCCGATACCGTCTTTCACGGGTTACGAGTCTAAATATTGTCTTTCACGGTGTATGTGAGAGGTTGAAACGTAGACATCCATATCTCTACCAAAGGTAGAGAGCAGTTACAGATGTGTGTTTGGTATTAATCTCAAATCTACGAAAGAAAAACTATGTATACAGAGACCGTCAATTTTTTGTCTATTTTTATTCTAGCTACAAAACTGTTGCGTCTATTTAGGCAATTATTTTCAAAACTTGTGTGAAGTTTTTGTCCCACATAGGTTGAAAGTTGGAAAGTCTTCTTGTTTATATATTCCCGTGTAAGTGACTCTTACAAGATGATGTTAATATTGTATAATAGAAGGAAGAGTTCACGATGGTGTTTACAGATATATCATATGTAATTTCTTTCTTCTATTATTAATCCATACAAATTGCAACTTTTTGAACTTTGATTTGATAAATTATAAACTAGCAGTTTACGATGGTGTTAATATTGTATAATAGAAGGAAGAGTTTACGATGGTGTATACAGATATATCATATGTAATTTCTTTCTTCTATTAATCCATACAAATTGCAACTTTTTGAACTTTGATTTGATAAATTATAAACTAGCAAGGTAACGTTGACACAAATCTTTTTGAACTTTGATTTGATAAATTATAAACTAGCAAGGTAACGTTGACACAAATTCGATGCATTTCTATTTATTTAAATACATTTTAATATAACTTTTTAGGTTAAACTTAGTGTCTACTCTAGTAACTCTATGATTGGTAAATAGGACAGTATGAGAGGCCGTAGGCCTCGGTGCCATAAATTTTGTTCAAATCCTCAATGTTGAATTTTCAGCTAAAACGCGGGGATAAGATGTCATGTCCTCATGCAAGAAAAGCTCCTTCATGTCGTTCTTAAGTCTATCCCTCACACCTAAGGTTTGGTATGTCCCTTCTCCTCATGCCATCGACTCCCAAAGCTTCCACTCTCCTAACTCGGTTGTTTGTGGTCTCCTCCTGACATGCTCTCGAATAAGCTAAATTTGTATTTGTAGTAAATTTAGAAGTACTAATTTATGTTCCTAATTGCCTTTTGTTAACGGTGTAACTAAGTTGGTGAGTAAATGAGTTTCTAGAGGTATATGAAGTGAGCACATTGATGTCGTGTTAGTTGTTTGATTCATTTCCAATCTAAGCATTTGCGTGTTGATGTTAAGTACAATAATTAATCTGATCACATTAATGTAATATACAATCTAGTCTATACTTTAGATATGCTAGAAACATGAGCTTCCTACATTTTTGATGAAAAAATACAAGTACTAAGCTATTTATATTTGTTTTAACCTAGTTCTTGTTGATCGATGTAAACAGCCTTTTGAGGTAGTACTTTAGTGTGTTATATAGTTTAAGTGAGCTGCATGATGTGATCAAATTGTAATATGTATCAATATTGTATTCCATGAAGTTCATGATTTTATGTGTCTATTGACACACAGGACTTCGTTAGATGGCGGACATGATAATATTCACTTGACATCGGAAAAAAAATAATAATAATAAAAAATAAAAAAAACTTTTCGTCAAATGGAAGGGATTAGGATATCTCCGTTTCTGGTTTCCCAAGAATGAAAAATGTGATTGATGTACACAAATCTGCTTGTGAAGGGGATAGAGGACGTCCCGTGATTGTTGTAAGTAATGGTGATATAACTGGACAAGAAACTCCAAGTACACGACGATTGGTTCCACGTTTGAAGCGAGTTCAAGAAGATGGTTTTAACGTCCTATGAACACTTCAATTCAGCGAGACCTAAACCAGCTATAAAGGAACCGAATACAACCCACTGTAGAAAAAACAGAACTGTTGATGCATAATCTGGCGCGGGCAGGATTCAACGACTCTCCTTGGCCGTTAGTCGTCTTCTCGAGCCCTAGTAGACCTGTCAACAAAGAGAACCCGTTAGGAGTGGACCCGAGGCCGTAGCCCCGGGGTCCACCTCCGACGGTCAAGTTAGTATCGGCGTGATGTAGCCAATATCAGTTAGGGTTAGAGATAACCTGTCATGTATTTATAGGCATGGATTAGGGTTTAGGCGTAGAGTGGGCCGCATCTGCCGGGCCTGACCCATTCCTGGCCCAGTCCGGACCATACGTCCACAAGAACTAATAAACTCGAATGTGTACCGTTTTCATGTTGTTGGACTTATGCCACGAAAAAGAAAAAGCAGAACAACACGAAAAAATAAATTAATAGCTCGACAGAAAATTACAGGAAGAATTCTAGACAACGAAATGCACGGAGCAAGTAATAATTCATGTCAAAAGTATCAAAAATACATGACCATACCATCAAACGTATTTACTATTTTCTTAGCATTTTATAACGGTTACACATGTGTGTTTGGTCTTAACCTCAAAGCTACGAAAGGAAAACCATGTATAACTTTTTGTCTATTTTTAATATGGCTACAAAACTGTTGCGTCGGTAACTATTTTCAAAGCTTATGTGGAGTTTGTTGTCCTACATAGGTCGAAGAAAAGGAAGTTCGCTTGTTTATATATTCGGTGCAAGTGCTTACTACAAGTTGATATTAATATCATTTACTAGTGAAGTTGCTTTAGACGTCGTGTGTATATATATATATATATATATATATATATATATATATATATATACACACACACATATATATATATATAACATGTTCAAAGTCATTTCATTATTAATTTATACAAATTTCAACTTTTTTTGAACTTTGATTTTATAAATTATAAATAAGTAAAGTTAGTGTTCGACACATCTTAATATATTTTTAGGTTAAACTTAGACGTATATACATCTAAATGGCGTGTATCCATCCTATCACTGAGATCAGTGCCTTCTTGTGTAAAAGACTAGACAGATCCAGTTATATACTAGAGAGCACCACCTTTATGGCTGAAAAGAGATCACTGATGACCGGTAGCGGCTAACTCAATGGCAAGCAATCTTCCCGCACTCTCCGTATACAAGACTAAAAAGCATTAAGGTGTATTGTTCAATAACCTCTACTTAGAAGCATTAAAGGTAGCCCGTTCAATAGTCTCTCTTGGCACAGGACAATTGGACTCGATCATATAGTAGGTACCTTCTATTCTAAGCTAGGCAGTGTTTCTTCTATATAATGACATAATTTTATGGCTGCTATTAAATTATAGTTGTTGCATTTAGGTCAAGTGTTCGACATAACATTTATGTATGTAACGTAAAATAACCAAAAATTGAATTTAAAAATGTTGTAATATATTATAATTCAACTAAAAAACAAATATTAAAAGGTATCAAACAACGTATTAAAAAATCTAGTGAAACTAAAAATGAAAACAACTACTCCGTAATATTTAATTGTGTACATTACTAAAAGAATATGTTGGAATCACTCATAAACCTTAATTCAAGTGTTAGTTACTCATATGTAATAGGTAGCTTATTATGGCCTTTATGTTTGTTTAAGGTCAAGCTTATATAGAAGGCCCATAAGCTTAGGCCCATGTCCAATAAGGAAAAGGGAAGGAGTGGGAGTGTTGCCCTAGCTCCTTGCCTAAAATAGTCTTGTATAACCCTCACTTGACGGTTGGTTGTTCTCTTTTCTATTTCACTCTTTGCTTTAACCTTTCTCTTAGTATTTCGTGTGTTTGGATAAGGGTTCAACCGATCTCTCCTTCTCTATCTCTTCTCTTGATGCTTGTGTTGTAAAACTAGTGACCTAACAGTGGTATCAATCGCCTAACTAGTTGGGTGAATCGTTGTTTCTTGAAGTGGGTTTTTGGTCCTACGCGTAGAACAACATTGATACTTTGGTTCGCTTAAAAACGTATTTTTTACACTTTTGAATCCAAGATTCTTGTACTTTCAACGTTTTAAGGTGTTAAAATACTTGTTTTTGGCAAAAAGTTTCAAACTTTATTCGTGGATCGTTGTTTTTAAACTAGTTTTTATACGAGGGTTTAATTCTACGCTTAACTATTTTAGGAGTTTTGGTTCATCAAGTTTCACACTTTTGTGTTATTTTGGTGATATTGAAGCTATCTCATCACCAAAATCTGGTTTAGAAACATCTTTGGGCATAATCATTTTTACAGTAAGATTACAGCGTATCAAAACCCTAATCTTCTCGTAACTTTATCCGTGGTTTGATCTTCGGTTTCGTGGTTTACTCCGTGTTTTCTTGCTTGGATAAGCCTGAAAATACGTTGATTTTGGATATCTTTTGCCTTTGTGATAGTGTAAAAGATCATTTGGGATAAAACCCTAAAATAACGCATAAGCATAAAGCTTACGCGTAGAAAATCCTACGCATAAGATTTATCTTACGCATAAGCCTAGTCTTACGCATAAGGTAATCCTACGCCTAAGTTTCTACGCCTAACTTTGTGTCTACGCATAACTTTAGTGTCTTTTCCCTACTTACGCGTAAGCTATACCTACGCGTAACTCTTGATTGTTACGCGTAACTTTGGTGTTTTTTACGCATAAGTGCTACTTGGTTTATTGTGATTTCTACGCCTAAGGATACTTCATCAACAAAGGTTCATTCGACTACAAAGATCCATCAACACAAGTTATCAAAATATATATATATATATATATATATATATATATATATTAGGGGAGACTAAACGTTCAATTTTTACGCGAGATTCAAATTTTGGTTTAACTGTGAAAATTTTGGTCAAAAATTCAAATTTTTGAGCCTAAATTCAAATTTTTCGGGTAAAATTTGGCGTCAAAATTGTCATATCTCAAATTTTTCTTACAACCTTAGAATTGAATTTTATAGTAAATTTCAAATTTTTGAGAGTCAAAATTTTTCAAAATTATTTTTGGAGGGAAATTTGCTATTCACTATATCGACCTTACTTGTGCTATATCGACTTTGCACCTTCTTCTCTTTGATTCTTCTGCAGGAAGCGGTGAAATGGATTCGAACATAAAGATCCATTTGTGGCATTGAAAGAAGGATACATGGCTCTGGCATTGAAGCGTCAGACTTCATCAAATTCCGATATCCCGCGATGCGTGCAAGGTGAAAGAGTTGATGTACATGAAAGGAATGCTCAAATGGACGGTGAGAATGTTGTGATTCACTGCAATCGTCGGTAATGCGGACAATGAGGTTGTAGCATTGGAAAAGCAGGATGACAGCAACAGATCTGGAGAAGATATCATACTTAACTACGACACCAAGCCCAACGTGACGAAGAACAAATGGTTGAGGAAGATATCTTACCCACCTATGACACTGACCGCGAACGGATGGTCGATGTACAATCTACGTTGATCATATTCTTACTGCAAATGCGACACCACATCTTGAGCAACCTGAATTTAGTAATGAAGGAGAGGTTGACCATCGCGTTGCACAATGTCGGACAACTATCTCATGTCTGAGCCCTTACTTGTTAACAATTCAATTGAAACGTCAAATCAAACTCTTGAATCTGAAATCATTCTTCTCAAAAAGACCATTGCTCAGTTTCATAAAGATTTTTCAAAACTAGAAGCACATTGCATCTCTTTTGAACTTAAACTACAAAACAAATCTTTTTCTTGAAACACAATGGTCAGTATTCAAATGAACAAAGTAATCGTGTGGATACATTAGTAAAAGAAAATGAGCATTTAAAGGCTCAAATTCCAGCAAAGGGGCTTGCACATGTTGCTTTACACAACAAACTAAGAAGATTAACTGACAAGAGTGTGGATACTAATTTTGTTAAACCAACAATCTTGGGGAAATCGTCTCTACAACCTTTCAGAAAACAATCTGTAGTTAGACAACCAACTGCATTTAAATCTGAACGTTCAAAATCTTCAAAACCACGGTTTCCCTCCCAAGTTGGTGAGAATAATCATTTGATAAAACCAGTCACTCCACATTCCTGGCCTATGAATAATGATTCTGTTTCTGTTAAACATGTTTCTGTTAAACTTGTTTACGTTATACCTACAAGTGGCTTCTTCGGCCAATCTAGGATTAGTTCGAACACGTGTCTAAGCCAGAGCATTAAGCGTAAAATTCATATGATTCAAATGACGCATACAAGAACTATGATCTAGAAAAGGCTAGTAAAAGGGCACTACTCCAAAAGGATGGAATCTTAGGTTCACGACCTAGTGTATCACCTTCGAGTGTATTACTGAACACTGCTTGTAGTGGCAAACCAAAACCTAAGTTAACTCAAACAGTTAGAAATAAACCCGTTGATCTAAACATAAAATTTCAGAAACCTAATAGGTGGATCAATATAGGATGCAAATTCTTCCCAAAAGAAGTTTCAACATCCCTTAGATCTAAACTTAGATGGATACCGACGGGTAGAGTTTTCAACATTGTTGGTCTTAGGTGGATTCCTACAGGAAAGATATTAAGTAGTTGCACCATAACAAGTGTGAAACCCTCTACATCCATCCCTGAAGCAGGAAAGGAAATCATCAAAATAGCATGTTCAGGTGTCAAGAATATAATTGACACTACATCTTTATGCCTCTAACATCTGGAACCCAGTTACACTTGGGGATCCATGTTTCTTCTTTCTTGCCCCCCTTCTATTTTTCTATGTAGGTACAACAGCTATGGCTTCTACTTGCAAACAGCGTAGGATCCGTTTCTCACCGTCAAAAATATCATGATCCATCAGCTGTTCCACCATTGTACTTAATCGTCATGAATTGGACACATTGCTTGCTCCTCGGTTAAAGATTACGCCAAAAGTCGTGCTTCAGATGTATCGAATGTTTCCGTTGCACAACCGATAATACTCTAATTTCAGATACACCTGAATCTACAACAACAACCGAATCTTCTATTACAGAAGATCAAACTGCTTCCAACAACAATGACCGGTGATGATCAACATTATGAAGCAGAGAAGTTTTATCAGCGTTGACTCTCTCGAAATATTTTGGTACTTCACACTTGTTCGATCAATTGGACATACATGGTTTCGCTGTCTCCTTATACATGGTTTCATTGTCTTCAATTCATCATCAACATACGTGGTGTATGATTCTGAATCATTGAAAACATCGAGGGGGAGAGAGAGTGTAGGTGATCATTGCTTCCTTGTTTGACCACATGCTTCTTTGCGAAAACCCAATGCATTCTTGAATTTCTCCAATTAGGGGGAAGAAATAAGACGATATGTGGCTCAAACGTCTCACTTTGGAGTTATCGTCTCGATTTCACGGGTGATCTTGTGTGAAGTTACCCAAATATGATGTTGAGATGCCTCACACACGGTCTTGGCATCGAGTTATTGCTTATTCACAGGTGATTAGTATTCCGAAAGACCACAACATTCAGGGGAAAGTCGTATCATTTCGTATTTCGTGGTTTGTTTGGTGTGATGCGTCTACATACGTGAGAAGATCTTGTTGATTTATGGCATGTTACCCTCGAACAGATCTTTCGCAATTAGTCAGATTTTCTTTGTGTGGTTTACTGCTCATCTACAAATTCCGCTGCATACTAAAACCTTCATAAGTTAGAGGAAATGTAGACTTCATCAAAGTTTCAAATCGCTAAAGACGGTTTTGAGTTTGGGGAAGGCGATTCGAAACTTCTTCACAATGGCTTCGAGTATAACGACTTAGAACCGGTCACAACCGCTTAAACTTTCCTCAACCCCCATCATCAGTGAACAAAGCCCCCCGCTCACTCGTCAACAAATGGAGCGGTTATTTGCTCCTCGTTCGGTGGCGATATTGATGAAGCGTGCTCCAGGTGTATCCGCTGTTTCCATTGCACAACGATAATATTCCTATACACGATACACTGCTACAACAACTACTGTTGAAGAAGCACCACCAATTGACTCCACCACAACAGTTGAACACACCGCTTCCAACAATGATGAACCGGTGATGATATTACGAATGAAGTACCCCCAGCTGCAGATTTTGATCCAAATGCGTTCTTTAACCCGTTTGCTAATGAGACTGCTGCACCAAATGTCGCAGAATCTTCAACAAACCATTTGAATCCTCAGAATCTGCACAATGTATATCAACATCAACCCTCTACACATAAATGGACAAAAGATCATCCTCTGGAAAATATTATTGGCAACCCGAACCAACCAGTCGTTACGAGACAAAGTCTTCACTCAGATGGTGAGCATTGCATTTATGCACTCACAGTCTGCCAATCTGAGCCTAAAAACATCAAAGACGCAATGACAAAAGACACATGGATTGAATCCATGCAAGAAGAACTCAACCAATTCAAACGTCTTGAAGTATGGGGTTGAAAGACCACAGGGTTTACGTCATCGGTCTAAAATGGATTTGGAAGAACAAATTGGATGCTGAAGGAACGTTATCGAAACAAGTCACGACTAGTTGCTAAGGGTTATCGTCGAGGAAGAGGCATAGATTTTGAAGAATCTTTTGCTCCGGTTGCTCGTCTTGAGGCCGTTCGGATATTTCTCGCGTTCGCTGCTCATATGAATATGACGGTCTATCAGATGGATGTCAAAGCGCTTTCTCAATGGACAACTTAAAGAAACGGTTTATGTCAGCCAACCAGACGGTTTCATTGATCCTGAGTTCCCGAACCATGTCTAAAAACTGAACAAAGCTCTCTATGGTCTCAAACAAGCTCCTCGGGCATGGTACGACAAGCTATCATCTTTCCTCATTGCCAATAATTTCACCAAAGGTTCGGTTGACCCTACTCTTTTTATACAATATCACGGGGCACATATCTTAATTTTTCAAATTTACGTGGATGACATCATTTTTGGGTCTACACATAAAAAGTACTCAATCGCTTTTGCAAAATTAATGAAGAAAAATTTTGAAATGTCCATGATGGGTGAACTTACGTTCTTTCTAGGATTGCAAGTTCATCAATCACCCCGTGGTATTTTCTTGAGTCAGTCCAAATATGCCCTTGAATTGTTAAACAAATTTGGAATGAAAACCTGTGACACTTATGCCACACCAATGACTCATACCAAGAAGCTAGATGCTGACTTAAATGGGAAATTAGTGGACCCTACCAAATATCGTAGTATTATTGGGTCTCTAATGTACCTAACAGCTAGCAGGCCTGATATTGTCTTTGTCGTTTATCTATGCTCCCATTATCAGTCAAGACCAACTGAAACCCACCTCTCTGAGGCTAAAAGAATCCTCCGATACATCAAGGGAACCATTAACTTGGGGATCTGGTATCCGAAGGATTCTGGTTTTGAACTAATCGCTTTCTCAGATGCTGATCATGCAGGATGTTTAGATTCACGAAAAAGTACTTCAGGAGCACTAAAATTTCTTGGTGATAAACTGGTGTCTTGCCAATCGAAGAAACAGGATTGTACATCGATGTCCTCAACCGAAGCAGAATATGTAGCCATGTCCGTGTGTTGTGCTCAAGTCATCTGGATGAGAACACAACTCAAAGACTATGGTTACGTATTTGACATGAATCCCGATGTACTGCGACAATCGGAGTGCCATTGCAATCTCGTGCAACTCGATTCGACATTCGAAATCAAAGCACATCGATCTTCGCTATCATTTCATCAAGGACCACGTGAGAGCAGGGTACAGTTGAATTATACTTTGTGGGTACAGAATACCAATTGGCAGATCTACTCACCAAAGCCTTGCCTCTTGCTAGGTTTAATGAGTTGGTCCACCGGATTGGTATGAGGTGTTTGACTCAAGAGGAATGGATGACCTCCTAAAAGCAGTCTTAAAAACCTGTCAAACACCAAAATATCTTTTGTAAATAATTTTTTTTCAAAAACAAAATACAAAAATATAAAATCTGATAAAACAACAAAAATATTCTTCTATCTATTTTTTTTTAAACATGTCATGTACATATCTTCCGTCAACACTCAAATCTTTCAAAATTCAGTATTTTTACGATCAAGTGTTGAGGGGGAGAAAATAAATACTTAACTGTTTTAAAATATATGTGTACTTGCATGTTATCCTATTCCAGATGTTTCTTATATCAATGGTGGTAAAGTTTCTGGTTCAATGACACTCCTCGGACTAAAATTTATAACCTTTCATCATTTTCTTAAGTCGAGGGGGAGTGTCGTCAAAGTTATTTCCTAAAATCTTTTGTTTGGTAACCATAATGGAAGTTAAATGGCTTTGAATGAAAAAGGAAAAGGTGCAGGGACCAAAACTGTCAAAAGATGAAAGTCATTTTTAATAAAACCCTTCCACCTAACATTTCACTTCACATTTATTACTCTTAACCAACAAATCCTACGCACAAAATTCGTTCTTCAAATCTGTGTTTCTGATCATCAATTTGTAAGTTGTTTCATGATCTTAACGTGTTTACAAACATTGGTTTTGATTTTTACACGAATCCAACGGTCAAATTTTTGCATATGATTGATTTGGTGTTCTACGCATAAGCGTTTGAACACCTAATCAAGAATGGGTGTTTGTGATTAAAAAGATAGTGTTAAAATGTTCTTCTTACATCAATAAACTCATTTTCATCACTTAAACGAACCCAGATACACGAATTGAGTGAATTTCAAATTTAGGGTTTATGCGTATTTTTGGGTGTTTTCAAATGTGATTGTATTTGGTCAAAAAGATTGTTGTGTTATGTTAATATCATGTTGAATTGATGATATCCAGGCCTTATAACAACCCAGAAACACTAATTGATTAAAATTGGTAATTAGGGTTCAATGTTCTTAAGTTTTGGGTACTTTTGATTCACCACGAATTAGATGTTAAAACTTGGTTATTACACTCTCTCAACATCTAAGACTTAACAGAAAACGTTTGGTGCATTTCCTGTGGCTAGAAATCATATGCGTAATTCATAAACTTTAGGGTTTTGACTTACGCGTATGACTTTCTACGCATAAACTGTAAAATGAGTTTCATGCCATGATCTGTCTTAAAATGAATATATGTGTTAAGATTGACGATATGATGATTTTATTTCAGGCTTGCTACACATAAAACTCATAATCAAGGTCTTTGTAACTCTACGCATAAGGATCACCTTACGCGTAGAAAGTTATGTGTAAGAGAAATCTTACAGCGTAACTATTCGCAATGGGTTCTACAATGGGACTACGCATATCATGTGAAGGATATGCGTAACATTGACTCTACGCATAAGGTTTACTCTTACGAGTAATCCTCCTACGGCGTAAGGTTTTTATACGCCTACGCGTAAGCTCTACGCATAAGGTCCCTTTTTCCTACGCGTAATATTTCTTACGCGTAAGTAAGGATCCTACGCATAAGCTTGCGTCTACGCGTATACTTCTCCTGTTTACGCATAAGCTACTATTCCTACGCATAAGCCTTGATCAAACCTTCGTTATGAATTGTTACGCGTGCAAACTTGTAAATAAATGAATCATAACGTCACGAATCCAATACCGTCACCAATAAGCTTAAAAGTATAATGTGTTGTGAAAATATGTGATAAAATAAACTTTAAAATCTAAAGTTAACTAACTCACGAAACTTCTCACGACGTCATTGGACTATTGGACAAACAAGTGACTTTGGACTCGTAACAATCATTGACACTGTACATTCAATAATTAGACAATAAAAACCTTCTGTTGACTTACATTATGTCTTTTGATATGTTGGTTCTTCTGGCTAATGTTATTTCGAGATCACGACATGGCGCTCAAATGAATGTGGATGCACCAGAAGTTCTCACAATTGCTGACATCTTCCCTAATGGTTATCCAAGAAAGATTGGAAAGAACAACCTTAGGGTTGACTTTGAAACCCTCACATGCTCGGAATCTTCTTGTCTCATTCCTGTGGATATTCTAAAGAATCATCCCTACCAGAACTTGCTCTCACACTCTTTCTGATCAGGAGATCTACATTCAACAATTACGGAATTCAATGCAAAGGATCAAGGGTCAAAGTGCAGTGACTGTGACTCTCAATCACAAACAAGTCACAATCACTCATGCAGACTTACGGGCTGTTCTTCTTATTCCAGAAATCGTGCCAACCGACTTCTATGCTACACCTACTGAAGAGACAGTTCTGCAATTTCTAATTGATATTGGCTATGATGAAGCTTCAGGAACTATCTCTAAGCATTCTCATGTGGAGCTTAAGAACATTCCTCAACCGTGGAGAACCCTCTACATCATCATCACTAAGTCGTCTCTGGTCGTGACAGTGGATATGAGCATCCCAAGCTCATGGAACGCAAATCTTCGGTCATTGATCAACAAGAAGGACATCGAGATTGAAGCAGCGATATGGGATGACATGATGTCATTTCTCAAAAGCTTGGCTCAAAGATTCCTATGTCGGATACACAAAGCTTTGATCCGAGCGCTTGGCTTATCGATATTCCCGAGAGGCTCAATGACCCCGACAATCACGACATGTTGGCCGAGCCTATCCTATCATGGGAATCAAGGAATGCGTCAACAAAGAAACAGAGTCTTGTGTTACACGATCACCTACTTGGACGATGAAATCAAAAAGCTTGAAAGCGTACAAAAGGTATCGGGTAGCGGATAAGAAAGGCAAAGTTGGTCATCTCGATGAGAATCTTCGGTACACCTACACGGAGAACCAGAAAGAAGCGGTCTGACAAGTCTGCAATCTTGAAAGATCAAAGGAAGTTTCCCAAAAGGAATCCTCCTTGTAAAAGGATTGTTCCCGTAAAGGAAGCTGAACCCATTCCCACACCTGAACCGCAAAAAGCTGTGGACGAAAGCTCTGAAGATGCTTGAATCGGATGAAGAGATTACCTACTCTGAAGCGCAAAGGATGACACTCCATCGATGCGAAACCTCCCAGTCTAATAGCTGATATGGCAAAGGAAGACTCGTACTTGTACCTTATGAAGGAAGCTCTACTCGATGATGAAGAGCAACTGGACAAATCCTACAGGAAGAAGTTTAAAATCGTTAGACACCTTCAAAGGCTAAAAATTTGAACAAGATCAAATCGCGTGGCCGGAGGTCAGTGGTGTTGTCCACTCTTCACCAATTCTGATGTGACTAATCAACCCGATAAGGGAACTGTGCCACCACTCTCGTGCAACAACAACAAAGCCGTGGAGGATACTATCGAATATGAGTTTGAGGAACACTGGCGAGAAGTCAGAAAGATAAAGATGTTGATTATGATTAAGCGTTTATACGGATAGTCCTACGCTCTCACGAGAAGGAAACTTCGAACCACCAAATGACCGGAGTCTCCTCACATCTCATCATCATCGGATTCATCATCTCACTCTTCACCACCACCATCAAAAAGATCAACCAAATCATCATCCAAATCATAAAAGCCAACTCCATCTTGGATGTCTCAAACTAAGAACCAAATCGTCAAAGTGTCAAAAGAGTCGAGAAGAAAGATATGCTCTGAGGAAGCTGAATTTCATTGCTGATCAGATAACTTATCTTCACGATGAGAAGGACAAGATGCAAGTTGAAAGGGAATACATTCAGAAGCTCATGCAAGATGATCTTCAAGGGAAAATGGGCGAAATGATCGAGAGGGTACACTCACAAGTTCCTGACATCGTTCCTCACGGTCACAAAGGAGATGTTTACGGACAACTATATCGAATCTCATGCGGATAGCCAAGCAAACTATAAGATCAACACCCTTAACCGTCACAATCAATCCAACTGATCCTAGTAGTTTTCTCGATGTTGAATTGGTTGCCAAGCTAATTACACAAATGTCTCAACGATCTGCGACATTTACTTCTAATGACGGAAAGTTGTTTGACGCATTGCTGGATTACCAACACAAAACAGCATGTAGAGTCGAAGCTGAAAGGGCTAAACGTCCAAGAGACGGTGATGACAAGGATAAGGACAAGGACAATCCACCTAAACGTCCGAGACCGTCTGGTGAACCATCTTCTATGCTGCCTCCACCCCAAAGGACTCCTGCTCAACAAAGGTCCCCTCCTCGTTCTTCTACTGAAAAACCTCAGGATTCTTCTGTCTTACCACCCCAGACTCAGAAAACCGGTGATCACTTTGAGTATACGGGTGGTGACGATGAGGAAATCCTTGAGCCCCTACAACAACCCACATCTCCCAAACAAGTTCAGAAACCAGAATCCTCATCTAGGTCTAAACAAAAGAAGAAGAAGGCACCCATAGTTGACGTCGTATCATGGCTAGATGACGATAAAACAAAGGAATTTTAATGGTTCTCTACACTTGTTAACTCAACTCCCTACCCTGCTGAAGGTCAAGATCTGGTAGACGGTAATACATTGGAGCATGCTAAGATTCTGCAAGAAAAATTCCATGTGAAGAAGATGACGAAATCCGAGTTGAAGCGAATCAAGAATGAAGCATTTCAACTTCTAAAAGACACCTCGGAAAGTGCCATCGAGGTCGAATATCACCTTGAGAACATTGCTCGAGCTATGTCTAACAACATGGATTGGCTCAACCCAGAAGCAAACATCGACTTCACCAAACGGGACAACCCTCCATATTACACCGACTGGTCAAAACCTCTACCGACAATTGGCCAACCAGATGAGCCAAGGATTCCATTCCGATATTTCTTCAACAGAGACTTGGAGTTTCTTCTACATGGTGGCGATGGTTCAAGGAAATATGCTACATCTTTGACACTTCCATTCCCGGCAGCAATATACTCTAACTGCATAGCCATCGAGGAAAGAGCTAACCACTTGTTCTCCAACAATGTGGTAGAGTATGACCGTGATGCAATGTATGGGATTCACCATTGGCTGGAAGCGCGAAGAATCTACTACAGCCAGGTTCAGAAGTCTCAACATGCAGTGTTCAGTTCTAAAAGTATCGTTGCCATCAAACAAGTTGATCTTTCGACCAAATGGGACTACACTTTTCTCAAGAAGATTGTGGTCAAAAGGCAAGATGAACGGGATTATGCATTCTCTAAAGCTGACTTTAAAAATTTGTCTATCAACGACATTGAAGACATGTACCTTGCCAAAGTACAGGGTCGCATGAGGCAATTTTCAACTGAAGTACAACGTGAATTCATCAAGTCACTGCTCATCTTCATCAGACGCATAGTCATCAAAGAACGTGTAGAAGATCTCCAGCTCGCAGTTGAATCATATCAGACCCGTGTCAACTTAACTCCACCTCAGCTTGATCTTCTCGACATCAACCAACTTCCACAATATACGCTCATCAGCAAACCTTTCGGTGTCGTTTACCGCAGTGAACTTCAAAGAAATTGCTTAATGGTGTGTAGTGAACTTCACAAGTTTGGGGATCACACTTTGAAGATGGTTAGGGACGGATTGACTTATAGGTTGAAGGATATACATCAAAAGATTGGGTCTCCTAAACGATGGAATTCTCAGGAACGAAGGGATGTGAGGATGATCATCAGAATGATTGATGAAAGGTTGTTTCGACGGGGATCAGTTCAGAACGCTGGAAAGCTTTGTTGGTGGTCGACCCAGGATGAATATCACCGGCTATCAACGCCCAGTTAGCACTCCTGGAAACATCACTGGACTTCCTGGTACCCCTTGAACTGCTTCTTTCAATATAAATTTGGATGTGTGATTATATATGTGTATGGCTTGTGCACACATTTCAGTGTACAACCCGTACTTGTCAAGAAAGGACCCTGTGGTACGCTTCAGTGCCACAATCCTTATAAAAGGAGCGAAAGCTTCTTACTTTTGAGTAAAACCTATCAAACCTTTCATTATTCAAGGTTTTGCTCAAAAGAATAAGTACTTCCCCTGATGATTTTCAAAACCTCAACCGTATATATCACTTGTTGAGGGGGAGTATTTGAAACTTTGTTCACCAATATGTTCTTCGTGTCACTCTTCCCGCAACACTCGAAATGGTCATATTTATTCTCAACCGTTCAAAAATAACATTTTTATATGCCATTTTTGAGGGGGAGAAAATTGTGTGATAAGAAATATGTTGTGCAAAATGCAAATGAATTTGTGTGCTTCAGACTTAACCAATGAATTGACGAAATCTTAACCGTTAGTAACTCTAAAAGACTTGTCTGGGACGGGTAATAATTTCAAGCTAGTTCGCTAGTGATGTAAACGTGTCTCGCGAAGGCCTTGTCCGAGTAGAATGTACCATTCGAGAAACTCTTGGCAGACATGAACTCTGACGGGTTTGACAACCTTTCGAGGATTGTCTACACCTTCAAGGTAGTTATTAGAGCTAGTTGTCACCTAAAAGCTGACAATGTAACTCTTTAACTATGCAACGTAACCGTGTCTCGCGGGGGATTGTCTATCTTGAGTGGGTCAATTCAAAATGTGAGCGCTCTTTCCTCACTGTGCATTTAACTGTTAAAACTCTTAAGCACATGTGGAGGGGGAGTATTTATGCAAAATCTCATCTCTACAGTGGTTCAAAAATGTTTTCATTCATAAACACTGTGTGAGATTTTTCAAATAAATGGTTTTATGGCAACATAGGTTAGTCATGGAGTTATAAGGTGACTAAGGTTAGGAATAACCGTCCTATGATCCGCCAGAGCCGGAGGGATCTACCCAAGGACACCACAAATAGTTAGAATTTAGAAGTCCTTAGGTATGTTTGTAAAAAGGAGAAAATGAGAATCGGAGAAAGAAGGAGTTGAAGAATTAAAAAGAAATGCAAAGAAAAGGGTGAAAAGAAATAGCCCTCCAATTTATTCAACTTAGGGCGAACAGGGTTCAATTCATATGCTACTGGTTGTCACTTGATGACACCGGTATTGAAGAATAAAAGTCGTCATGGACCCAGTGACGCATGCACTAAACCTTCTTAGCCACTCAAGTTTCTCTCACTAGAAGCTTGTTTCATTCTCACTGGGAACCCTACATAATCTATCGGCTTTCTCTTAGAGATTGCTGATATTGAAGAAGGAGACCCTCTCCCTAGTCTATGCTCAGGAAAACCAAAACGCACTATTAAGTCTAGAGCCACGAGATTCATCAAAAGATCTCTTAAGTACACTTGACATTTCATCACTTGATGTTCAACAAATAAGAACATCAGTGATACGTTATCGAGTCCTTCACAGATCTTAGCAATCTGTCGAGAACATTTATGAGAGGTTCACATTTGTGATCCTCAGTGATTGAATGGAAACTCCAGCCAGGGTCAACATCAAACGACCACGGCGGGTCACCGGTAACTCCCGTGGATTACGCAGTGTGTCTCAAGCGGTCTCTGATGGTGGTGATACTTGGTGTACCTCGGCGACTCATCGAACTATAGATGTACTTTGGTACATCGCGTTATCTCACTTGTGGGACTCCGGTTCAGGAACGGCCTTTGTGAGAATTAGAGTTGTGTTTTCACACTATCTTGTTAACACTCTCGAAGTTCAAACTTGTAAGTGGTGGAATCCGCTTATTACTAACCGTTTTAATGTTTTCTTCTTATGGAAGCTCTGGAGCGGAATGATCGTGCCGATTCTTCTCATGCTCACGCCAACATCATCACTAATGGAAGTTCTATCCAAAAGCAACACAACGATCAAAATGATTCTTCGTCAAACCAAGGAATCTACAAAGTTAAAGACTTACAAAACTTCATCGATCGAAATCCAACGTCAAAAGCGTGTGAGCATGTTGAAGAATGGCGTGGAGACACTGGAGCGTGAAGCGGAACTGAGCGACTGATGCAGACTACAACAACATACTATCACTTTCATCACAAAAGAACAATGATCAAAGAACAAAGTTAAAGATGACGTCAAAGCATAACTGTTCAAAGAAAACTATATCTCTACACGGGGAGATTGTTGAATCAAGGCAATTCTTCTCACAAGAAAGAAGAATGTCGAAAGACGCGTCAAAGCTACTATTACATCAACGCCTTCACCGTTTTCATCACCAACACTTGAGGGGGAGATTGTTGGAATCACTCCTAAACCTTAATTCAAGTGTTAGTTACTCATATGTAATAGGTAGCTTATTATGGCCTTTATGTTTGTTTAAGGTCAAGCTTATGTAGAAGGCCCATAAGCTTAGGCCCATGTCCAATAAGGAAAAGGGAAGGAGTGGGAGTGTTGCCCTAGCTCCTTGCCTATAAATAGTCTTGTATAACCCTCACTTGAGGGTTGGTTGTTCTCTTTTCTATTTCACTCTTTGCTTTAACCTTTCTCTTAGTATTTTGTGTGTTTGGATAATGGTTCAACCGATCTCTCCTTCTCTATCTCTTCTCTTGATGCTTGTATTGTAAAACTAGTGACCTAACAGAATAAGACAAGCAACATATGATATTTTTTTTTGAAATACAAGTCAACTTTTTTCGTGGGATGTTAAACAATAAATCTAGAGTTGAGATCCATATAGAACTCAAATTTGTCATAAAACTAATTAACCCATCATCCATCCATTTTTTTTATCTAAATTAATAAAAATCATTTTCCACCTTTTTAAACAACATATCTTGCAAGCGGTAAATCTTCAAGCTACAAAAATACACCATCATGGCGACGGAATTAAATTATCTTTCTATAGATATGCATGTTATATACTTTACGTGAACTTTTTTAAAAGTTAGTCAGAAAATCAGCGTGTGATTTGTAAAAATCACATGTGATTTTTAAAATCACATGATTAAGTGAAAATCAAATCACATATGATTTAAGAAATCACATGTGATTTTCTAAATCACGTGTGATTTTTCCTAGACGAAATTTTTAAAAAATTCGTCGAAAGTATATAACAATGCATATCTATAAAAAATAATTTACCTCATCGAATATTATATTTTTGACGTAACGTAATGGTTTGTGAGATATTTAATTTTAAAAAGGGTGAAAGTTATTCTTTATATTTTAATTAAAAAATGAATGGTATGATCGGTTCATTGGTTTTATGACAAATATGAATTCTATATTAAACTTTTCTCAATAAATTTAAAATTTACTTAAACTTAACAAATTAAGATTAAAGGGGTATTTTAGACATAACACGTTACTCTCACCTTTAAGTTGTGTAAGTTTTAAAGATAAACATTTTATCTTTATGCATAGTTAAGATAACTATAGTTCGTCAAATTAGTTTGATCTTCTTGATGTGCGGGTTTTTCAAAGCAAGCTTTTAAACACCCTCCAAAGGAACCAGACACAAATGAAATTTCATGAAGTGCTCGTAAAGTACGACGAAATTATCTAAGGGAATTAAATGAGATTCTTTTTGGTATTTTTGTGTATTTTAATAAAATCGAGTAAATTATTAGGATTTTGGAGATTTTTATTTTAAACTAATATTAACCTAAGGATAAGAGAATTAAATAACAACAATGGTAAATCGGTAAAAAACTATATAATGAGAAATCGTATTTACTTTTTTTTGGAAAGGCTAATATATTAGAAGAAAGAAGGCTATAAGAAAGAGCTAAGACAAGAATGTACAAAAGAAAAAAGGTCACACGAGGCACGAATAAATAGGGGGCAAGAACAAGAGCCCAAACCAAAAAATCGTATTAACTTAGGGTGCATTACTATTTGTTATGGCCTAGTTGCATCTATTGAATCTATCACGCTTTAATAGATGATTATGGAGGGCATTTCTAGAATAGTGTAATGCATTGGTCCAGCTCATACACCCTATAGCTAATAGCCTAGTGCCTTGGTCCACCTCCTATAACGATCATTATGCATTACCAATTCATCCCATTGATGTCTCACAGTCCAACACCGTTTTACAGTTTTTGCCTGTTGCACATAAACGTGATCAAAGAACCCTAGGCGACTCAACTAGGACAATAACCTTGACAAATTATAAGGTTTGTGTGTTTCTTAATCCGACAATTAACAATTATCGCACAACTAACACTGTTGAAGATCCAATCAATCAACAAGAGACAGATAATAACAAACACCAACAAATAACCAATAAACACAACTAACCAATAGTACATTCCATGTAATCTTAAGTAAAGACGAATTAGAAAAAAATTTAATCACTCACTTTAAATGTAAATACATCTATTTTTTATTCTAAATTTTCTTGATGTTATTAACTCTAAACCTGTAACTTATTCTCAAAAACATTTTAGCCACATAAAGTCATAAACCAATCTTTTGTCTAAAAAAAAACATTATTAACTTGGCGGTAACAATTTGTGCTAAAAAGTTAAAAAACAGTTCCCGCCAAAAAGCTAAACGTAAAATCACACACACATTTTACCAATATTTCTAAGTTGAGCGGTAACAATTTGGGCCAAAAAAAAAAAAACCCTTAGGGGCTGTTTGGTTAGAGTAATTTGGGGGGTTTTGGGGCAATTTGAAATTAAATTTCCTCCAAAAGACGTGTTTGGCAAAAAAAAAAAGCAGGCATTCTAAATTCTAATTTTCACTAAAACGAGGACATTAAATATCTTATAGGATGGGAGAAGTTTCAATTTGCTTTTCTTGAACACATATGCTCGGCCTCATAAATTATTTCCCAATTCAACCATACATAACTCGATTTTTTCATCTCCATCACAACCTTCCTAATTGCTTCGATTTCTCCTCCACCTACATCTCATCTTTAACAGTTTTCTCTCACTATTTCTTATAACGTTCTCGTTCCCATTCCATCATGATTCGAGTTTCATCTCGTTTTTAAGCCATCAACTATTTATACTCAAATATCAAACATGTGTGTACCGACTTTGTTTTAGGTCCTCGAAGATCAAGCAAAGAAGCATTGATTTTCATACGTCATTCCTGGTTGGCGAAATTGATTCGTAGATACGGGTTGGTAGCCGGTAGGTTGTGTTTCAATTTTAGGATTAGCTATAAAATGGGATCTTGTTTATGTTTCAATTTTGTCCTTTAATTTCACTTTTGTTGATGTCTTAGTTTTGTTACATCACTTTTTGTTGCTGTAAAATGGCTTTTGTTCTTCTTTTTGGTATGGAATTTTTTTTACACGAGAACAACTACTGAAAAGAATGCAGATGGATTATTAAGGGTAGTTGTGTCATTCATCATTATTATGCCATTTCAAATTCTATAAACTTTTGACAACCAAACACGTGATAACAATTTAAATTTCAGCTTTTATATTTGCTCGAAATTTGAAATTTCTCATAATTTGAAATTCCATTAATTTAATTTCCACGAACCAAACGCCCCCTTAGAAGTACTAATCTATGTTCCTAATTGCCTTTTGTTAATGGTGTAACTAACGCTCAGTTCGGGAGATTATCATTAAAAGAAAAGAAAGGAAAGAAAAGAAGAGAAGGAATCCACTTTCCTTTCTTCTCTCTTCTTCCCAGATCTGGAAGGAAGAAAAATAGCATGTATCTTCTTCCCTCTTCTCTTCTTTTCTGCAGTTAACCATCTTGAGAACACCACCTTCTTCCCTCTTCTTTTCTTTTCTTCATTAAACCAAACTGGCGAACATAGTGTAAGTTGGTGAGTAAATGAGTTTCTAGAGGTATATGAAGTGAGCACATTGATGTCGTGTTAGTTGTATGATTCATTTCCAATCTAAGCGTTTGCGTGTTGATGTTAAGTACAATAATTAATCTGATCACATTAATGTAATATACAATCTAGTCTATACTTAAGATATGCTAGAAACACCAGCTTCCTACATTTTTGACGAAAAAAATACAAGTACTAAGCTATTTATATTTGTTTTAACCTAGTTCTTGTTGATCGATGTAAATAGCCTTTTGAGGTAATAAATACTTTAGTGTGTTATACTGTATAGTTTAAGTGAGCTGCATGATGTGATCAAATTGTAGGTTTATGTTGTTATGTATCAATATTGTATTCCATGAACTTCATGATTTTATGTGTCTATTGACACACAGGACTTCGTTAGATGGCGGACATGATAATATTCACTTGACATCGGAAAAAAAAATAATAATAATAAAAAATAAAAAAAACTTTTCGTCAAATGGAAGGGATTAGGATATCTCCGTTTCTGGTTTCCCAAGAATGAAAAATGTGATTGATGTACACGAATCTGCTTGTGAAGGGGATAGAGGACATCCGGTGATTGTTGCAAGTAATGGTGATACTGGACCAGAAACTCCAAGTACACGACGATTGGCTCCACGTTTGAAGCGAGTTCAAGAAGATGGTTTTAACGTCCTATGAACACTTTAGCGAGACCTAAACCAGCTATAAAGTAACAGGATACAACCCACTGTAGAAAAACATAACTAATAAACTCGAATGTGTTACCGTTTTCATGTTGTAGGACAACGAAATGCACGGAGCAAGTAATAATTCATGTCAAAAGTATCAAAAATATATGACCATACCATCAAATGTATTTACTATTTTCTTAGCATTTTATAACGGTTACACATGTGTGTTTGGTCTTAACCTCAAAGCTACGAAAGGAAAACCATGTATAACTTTTTGTCTATTTTTAATATGGCTACAAAACTGTTGCGTCGGTAACTATTTTCAAAGCTTATGTGGAGTTTGTTGTCCCACATAGGTTGAAGAAAAGGAAGTTCTCTTGTTTATATATTCGGCTTAAATGGTTACTACAAGTTGATATTAATATCATTTAATAAAGATTTCGCTTTGGGCGTAGTATATATAGATGTACCATGTTCAAAGTCATTTCTCTATTAATTTATCCAAATTTTAACTTTTTTTGAACTTTGATTTTATAGATTATAACTCAGTAAAGTTAGTGTTACACACGTCTTAATATATTTTTAGGTCAAACTTTGACGTACATACATCTAAATGGCGCGTATCCATCCTATCACTGAGATGAGTGCCTTCTTGTGTAAAAGACTAGGCACAACCAGTTATATACTAGAGAGCACCACCTTTATGGCTGAACTGAGATCACTGACCAATAGCGGCTAACTCAATGGCAAGCAATCTTTTCGCAATCCTCGTATACAGGACTAAGAAGCATTAAGGTATATTGTTCAATAACCTCTACTTAAAAGCATTAACGGTAGCCCGTTCAATAGCCTCTTTTAGCACATGACAACTTGACTCGATCATATGGTCGGTACCCTTTATTCTAAGCTATGTAGTGTTTCTTCTATATAATGATATAATTTTATGGTTGCTATTAAATTATAGTTGTTGCATTTTGGTTAAGTGTTCGATGTAACATTTATGCATATAACCTCAGAGAACCAAAAATTGAATTTAAAAATGTTGTAATATACTATGATTCAACTAAAAAAACAAAAATTAAAAAAGTATCAAACAACGTATTAAAAGATCTAGTGAAACTAAAAAAGAAAACAACTAACATTTAATTGTGTATGGTAATAAGGCAAGCAACATATGAATTTCTTTTAAACACAAGTCAACTTTTTTCGTAAGATACTACAATAAATTTAAAAAATTCCTTAAACTTAACAAATTAAATATTAAAGGGGTATTTTGGACATAACACCTTACTCTCACTTTTAAGTTTTAAATAGAAACATTTTTTTCTTTATGCATAGTTAAGATAGATATATTTCGCCAAATTAGTTTAATCTTCTTGATGTGCGTGTTTTGCAAAGCAAGCTTTTAAACACCCTGTAAAGGAACCGGATACAAACGAAATTTCAAGAGATTGTTTGTGCTCTAGTGGAATAATGAAGTAGGCTCGTAAAGTACGACAAAATTATCTAAGAGAATTAAAAGAGATTTTTTATTTTTTTTTTAAGTATTTTTGTGTATTTTAATAAAATCGAGTAAATTATTAGGATTTTGGAGTGTTAATAGCTGACTAGAGTTGAAATATACCAGTAGTATTCTAGTATTTACATTATAAAAGCTAGTAATATAAGTACAAATTTGACTAGTGTGTGCAAAAACTTATAATCCATTGTTAAAAAAACATGTGTCTTGATAGTAGCAGTATGTTTGGCGCAATGAGATAGGGCTATGGCTAAAGCTGGGTTGAAGCTTATATTATAAGCCGAAAGTTGAAGGCTATATTTTTATAAAGATTTTTGGTAAATTAGTTTGAACTGAAGTTTATTAATGTAAAATTACATGAAAAATACATCAAATTAAATTCACATATATTTTCAGCTTTTACGTGATAACTCATTATATTTTTAAGGGTAATTATGTAATTTAACTATCCATAAGCCCCTATAAGCCCCATTTTATGGACATGTGCTAATTGAGGCTTGTGGCTTATTTTTAAGCCACAAATCTCCTTAAGCCCGTGTGACAAATAAAACTTATTTTTATAAGCCGGCTTATTTTAAAAGCTCAAATCCCAATAAGCCCCTATAAGCCTCTTGCCAAACATACAATCTCGAGCCGTCTCAATCAAACAATGAGTCGTCCAATGGCTTAAACTTGAAATAATGTTGCAGTTTATATGATGCATTTGATTTAATATGCTAGACATTAATACTATTGGAGTATATTTTTATTTACATCAGAGAGGTAGATGTACAGTTTAGGTAAAATTTGTAAAAAATATACTTCCTAATAACTATTCGAAATAATATGTATACATGTTGTCTTATCCAGGCCCGGATTTCAGCCTGTGCGGGCTGCCCAACCGCACAGGGCCCAAATATTTTAGGGGGCCTCAAATATTGAGTAAAGCCCGTTGGATAGTAAATATTGAATAAAGTCCAGTCATTTTTAGCAATAAAAGGCCCATTTTATCCTACTTCATACTGTTCCAACAATTATTAAGGCAACGAATCATCAAATATTCGCATTGGCAGCGATGTGGGATTATTGTTATTTTTTTATATGCCTTATTTCTTTGTTCCATGATTTAAGTTTGAACAAAAAATTAAACCCTAACGTTATATTTCACATGTAAGTACAAATTAAGTTGGTTTTCATGATTTGAATCAAATAACCTGTTGTAATTTTCGTTCACTTGTAGGCCCTTTACGTAATGTGTAGTGGCCCCCGATATCCACGGGACGGCCCTGGTCTTATCTTTTGAAATATTTAAAGATCTATAAAATTAAACATTGAAAGAAGTCATATCTATTTCCAAAAAAAAAGCCCATATCGAAGACACTAACCGGTCTTAGAAGTTCAGAAAATATTATGAAACAAGTGTTTGCGAAGTGTTGCATATGATTTTTTAAAAAAAGAAATAAAGTTTAAAAATTTATTACTATGAGCAGCCTTAAGTTTGATTTGTGGTTAAGTATCGGTACGTGTTAGGTTTGAAGTATTAAAAACTTTTCATGTAAAAGGAAACCTGTTTATTTTCGGTCTATCCCTTCATTCAAGCTTGCCATTATTATAGGAATGTGCATTTGTAGACACGAAGGTTTATCTGCTGACTTTGGGCTATTCAAAAGGCTGTGATTAGTCGGTTTCACAATGTCGAGTCAGAAACTCAGTTAACCCCCAAAAAATAAAGCTAAGAAACGAGTCGCACATTCTGTTTAGTAAACTTGATATCGTCACCGTAAAGAGTGAAACTCGGGACACCTAACACCCGGAAACCTAAATGATTTCAATGAATCGGGTATTACCCAGTTTTCTGTCTAACCGATATATCCCGCCAAAATGCCCAACGACATATGAAGCATTACCAACGACTATGTCCTTTCATTTCGAGCAGTTTCCCAATAAAACCAAAATTACTAAATTTTGGTTTGGTTAACACAATCTATATTTGATTTTACTCTCTTTCAAAATAGTATGTTCGTACTTAGAGCATCAGGTGTCATAACAAAGGTTATGTTAGATAGATGCGTCTTGCGCCAGTAGCACATGTATCCCATTTTTAACAACTTGTAACCACAAAAACCCTCTCACTAATAACAAACATCAACCTCTTACGTTTGGGAACCAGCCACTACCACTTTATTTTTTATTTCAATTTTCATATAAACTAAATTTATTTCATTAATAATTAAAATACATTAACAACACAATAATAAGAAAAAAATATGATCGTAAAAAATGATAATGAGGAAAAAAATACAATACATACTAATAATAATAAACCTAAACATTTTACTAGTCATTTTTTATAAAAGTTAGAAATAACATTTTTTATAAATTTTTTTAAAAAAAAAAAATAACAATTAAAACTTATACAACAATATATGAAAACATACCACATTACCACCCCAATATTAGTCCAACCCAGCCCAAAAGAGAGAAAAGAAAAAAAAATGTTGTCTTCTTCATCTTTTCTGCTAACACACACACATACGCATTAACACATTAACACACACACACACATTAACACATATATATTGAAAAAACAACGGTATAAATCACTTTGTGTTAGAAGATTACCTCGTCGTCCCCACGATTTTGTCTTCGACGCTTGTCCGACCACCCTGGTGTGGCGAGACGCATGAGCTCCATTCCGAACTCGGCGGTGTGAGCTACAATTTTGTCCACACCGGATGCTCTTACTCATTGTTCTCGTACCTTCTATGAGAGCCCAAACGTGTGTTGTTGTTTTGGAAGTAGGGAAGTGATTGAATTGACGTCCAAGTAGCTACCCATAACAATACCCTTATACTAAAGTGGAATTAACATATGTCTTTTATTTAATCTTGCATAGTTTTTGTAACACAAAAAAAATGAAAAATCAGTACACAATACAAACGCATAGATCAAAGAGTGATCCTACTAAAACTAAAGGCATCGATTCAAAGTTCAACGACCAAAATAAAGGGTTGAGTAAACTTTTCAAAAAAATTCATCTAAGGTAATGAATTTTTATTTTATTCGTTTAGGTTACTGAACTTATGAAACATGACATTTTGTGATCACTGAACTTATGAAAAAACACGTAAACATCATTGACCATGTAAAAATATGAGATTTATGTTACTTAACTATTCAAAAATATGCGTTCAAAGAACCCTGAAACTATGAAAAGTATTATAAATTATAAGTTCAGTAACTCATATGAACAAACTGAAAGTTCGTTACCTTAGACGCATTTTTTCGAAAAGTTTAGTAACATATTTGTATATTAACCCCCAAAATAAATACATCAACCAAACACAAAAATTCATAATTAATAAATGGGTGCTACTACGAAGACCCCCCAGTTGCCCACTCCTCTTTATATTACAAGCAGTTTTTTATCAGTTCCGTATTTTCTATCAGTTTAATATTTTTAACTTATTAAACTTTATATTTTATGTTCCGTATTTTCAGTTTTATAATTCTTTAATATAAACAAATTTTCAAAAAAAAAAAAAAAAAAAAGTGAAGGATGGAATCATTTGTATTTTTTGAGATCCAAATAATCTATCCATTAATAAATCCCATACCTCTTGCACCTATTGAACACCTCATTAATATTTTGAAAAGTTAGAATGACTTTACATGAAATTGGAAACTTCAGCTATTCAAGAAAACATGCTGTATCCTTATTATAACCTTAAAATTATATAAGAAACATAAACATGTTCAATTCTTTATTTAAAATGAAAGTTATCGAATATTTAGGCAACTTAATATTCAAAGATACAACGTCGAATATGGTTCATACATTGTTAAAAGATTTTGAGTCTTATTCAAGTTCTAAAAGAACTTCACGATAACATATGTCAAGATTCAACAACATATTATTAGATAAGTATAATATGTTAGTTGACCGGGGCTTTAGGTCAAGTAACATAATATACCTATCTAATACATATGTCAAGATTCAACAGTTTGGTACGAGCTAATAGATATGTTGTTTTTTCAATTATGTGTTACATGAAAGTTACACGGCAAAAGTTGACATGACGAGGATATAACTTTACTACTACTATATAACTCCACCGAGTACCGCACAAACCAAACTTAATCGATAGCTTTCCTTTGATAAGGCATTCACATCCTAGTTAAAATTATGTGAACTTTTAGAGTAAAGTCTAAAATACATTCTTGTACATCGAGTATTACGCGTGTGTCGCTTTACATCCCTAAACTTTTTTGCACGAAAACCATCCCATTAGTAAAGTTGGCACAAATACATCCCTTTGTTAGTAAAATCAGTCAACGAGGACTAACGGTGCAAATAGTTTTCCTTTATCTCCTAACGGAAGAGAGAATATTTGCACCGTTAGTCCTTAGGACTAACTATGCAATTTTTTTTCGAAAATAAGTTGCATCGTTAGTCCTCCACCACCATCACCGTCACCTACCACCTCCACCGCCATCTCCACCCAACGCCACCACCCCCACCTCCACCCAACGCCACTACTTCCACCCCCACCCACCTCCATCGCGACCATTACCCCACCACGCCCACGCCACCACTACTCCACCACCGCCATCCATCGCCACACACCCCACCTACATCCACCGCAATTCACCTCTTGACCTCCATCGCATCTGCCACCACCGCATCCGCATACCCACCCACCACCACCACCTCCATCATCCATACCGCTGCTTACATTGCCACCGCCCACCGCCACATGCTACCACCACCACCACTCATGCGCTTCCAGCGCCATCACCGCCTTTACACCACCACGCATACTGCACACCCAGCGCCATCCAGCGCCACAGCGCGCCCCTACTGCCACCACACCCTGCAGCCACCACCTGCCACCCCGCCATCCACCGCCGCGCCGCGCTAGGCTCCCGGACTAACGCGGTGATGGGTGGTGGCGCCAAGTGGTGGCGGCTAGATATGGTGGCGGTGATGGTGGTGGTGGATGAAGGTAGTGATGATGATGAGTGCGTGGGCGATGGTGGCGTGGCGATAGTGGTAAAGTGGCGTGGTAGTGGCGCGTAGGAGATGATAGTGGCGGTGATGAGGCGGTGGTGGCGTGGTGGTGGTGTGGTGGTGTTGAGTAGTGGTGAAAGTGGCGGTGGCGATGAAGTGGTGGTGATGGGGGATGAGGACTAACGATGCAATTTATTTTCGATAATAAATTGCATAGTTAGTCCTAAGGACAAACGGTGCAAATATTCTCTCTTCCGTTAGGAGATAATGGAGAAATATTTGCACCGTTAGTCCTCATTGACTGCTTTTACTAACAGATGGATCTATTTGTGTCAACTTTACTAACGGATGGATAGTTTTGTGCCAAAAAAAAGTTTAGGGATGTAAAGCTACACATCAGACAAACCACATAGATGTATTTTGGACTTTACTCGAACTTTTATTACATCTATACTGTGCAAAAGTTACATGTAAAGTAAATGAGTAAGTAATTGTAGTTGCATCATGTTTCTCGACCCATTAATCACTTATAGTAAAAATCGATATTTTCATTATCACAAATCAAAAACCTATAAACACGTTTTAAAGAGGTTTTTCTTGTCTTTTAGTTTCAATTACTTTCATGAATTATATTTATAATTATATAATATATAATATGACAATAGCACGTAGTTTTTGTGAGCTTTTCCATCTTTTTGGTACTATCTTTGGCACTGTGACTCAGGTCCGTTTGGTGGGTGCCGGAAAATAAATTGGGTTGCTAAGGCCCAGTACAATAAGATCTTTGGCCTATTCTATTAGTGTGAAACAAAAACCATAAAAAACTAACGCACAGTACAATAACATATTTGCCCTATTATGTTAGTTACCAACAATAACATATTTGCCCTATTATGAAGCTTTTAACATGGCAATATAATCTTAACTCAATTTTACACCGCTAAAAAAATACCAAATTTTTATCTTATTATGACTTGCTCTAGAAAACTATGTCGATATATTAAATCTAAAATACTTAACGCTGGCAATTCGCGCAACGCGCGGCAGATACCGACTTGTTTGAATATAATTAAAAGCCTTTAATGGCTTGTCATTCTAATGTATATATCTGATGGGTTGATAGTCCACATCTTTGTAGTAAATTTTGACATTTGGTTTTAATTTAATGGTTGAATATTTTTTAATTTGACTCAAGTTGTTCCAACGACTTGAGAGGATCCTCATCCGGTTGATAGAATGTAGCATAGACGGAACTTGAACAATTTTTTTGGGAGGGCCGAATTTATTTTGGGAGGGCCGAATCGGAGATTTGTTTGTAACCTCAACAAAATTACCTCTAAAACCTATAATATTTACCTACAGCCAAATAGGTCATGAAATTTTTGGGGGGCCCAGATCCCGTTTCTCCATTAAGGTCCGTCCTTGGAATGCAGTAGTAACTTTTCACAAAGATTTTATGTTTTGGTTGGTGAAGATAGGTTTGTATAGTTATTGTGTTTGCCTACAAATTAAAAGGTTACACTCCAACACAAAAATTACTCACTCATTCACAAACATCAAACACTACAAAAAAACCTCTCAATCTACTGACTCTTAACTTGTCTTCCACAAACACATACAAACAACAAACAACATCTTCTCAAAATCACTATTGTCTCTCCAATGCACTTTTTCAAGCATAAACCTAGCCGAAACTCACACCACACATGCTACAACCCATTCATACTTTTGCTTTTGTTTTACGATACACACTCAAAAAAGCTTTCCATTATTGTTGAAATAGGTGCTCTTGGAACACAACATCAAGGTAAAGAATGACGAATGGATACTACAGTATGCATTTTTGAAGGCCTCCCTTTGTATGCAAAGGTGGAGTATGCTCTAACTGTAAAGTCCTTTATAAGAATTTGTTGAAAGTATATATTACATGATATGTCTCAGAGAGATGTTAGTTGGGCGGCATTTAATAATTTTAAACGCTTTATATTTTCGTAAAGACACAATAGAGTTCTTATACGGAAAGTATAATGTTTTTATTTGTTATGTAAACGGGTTCTTGTGAAGACCGTTAGTGGGAATTTTTTTGTCTCACTCACCATCCAAAGATCGTGTAATGAACAAGATAACATGGTGAGAGTTTACGATACAAGGTTTGACGGAAGATATAATGAGATTGCGATGGAAAGATGTGCGATGAACTTTTTCAATTTTATAGCGTCACTTTAAAGATCCCAATGCAGGTTGTAACAAGTTAAGAGATTTTTAAGGTATTGAGCGTTATTAATCTCTTAACTTGTTATAACTTGCATTGTCATCTTTAAAGTGGTGCTTTAAAAAATAGAAGAAGTTCACCGCTCATCTTTCCATGCAAATCTCATAATATTTTCCGTCCAATCTTGTCTCGTAGATTCTCACCATGTTATCTTGTTCGTTACATGATCTTTGGATGGTGAGTGAGAGAAAGTAGTTCCCACTAGCGTTAGTCGCAAGAACCCGTTTCACATAACAATTAACACCATTATACTTTTCGTATAAGAAATTGGTCGTGCCTTTACGAGAATATAGACGTTTAGGATTATCAAATGCCACCCTAGTAACATCTCCCCGAAACATATCATGTAATGTATACTTTCGATAAATTCTTATAAATGACTCTAGAGTGAGAGCATATACCACATATGCATACGTAGTGAGGCCTTCAAAGTTTGTGTAGTATAGCATCCATTCGTCAACATAGTGTCTACTCTAGTAACTCTATAATTGGTAAATATGACAGTACGAGAGGCCGTAGGACTCGGTGCCATAAATTTTGTTCAAGTCCTCAATTTTGAAATTTCAACTAAAACGCGGGGATAAGATGTCATGTCCTCATGCAAGAAAAGCTCCTTTAGGTCGTGCTTAAGTCTATCCCTCACGTCTAAGTTTTGGTATGTCCCTTCTCCTCATGCCATCGACTACCAAAGCCTCCACTCTTCTAACTCGGTTGTTTGTGGTCTCCTCCTGACATGCTCTCGAATAAGCTAAATTTGTATTTGTAGTAAATTTAGAAGTACTAATTTATGTTCCTAATTCCCTTTTGTTAACGATGTAACTAAGTTGATGAATAAACGAGTTTCTGGAGGTATATGAAGTGAACTCATTGATGTCCTGTTAGTTTTATATTGTTATCGGGTAAATGTTTATAAAATGTATCATAGTTGTCATAATTTGCTTTTGTGGGTAGCCATTTATTTATTTATTTTATTTTTTTGGTACTTTTATTTTAAATTCATCATTTTTTTGGTATTTTGCGAAATTTTTTAACATTTTTGCCCCTCTTAGCTAATAGATTTTTTTTCCCGAAGGGCAAAAATGTCACATAATACCCTAAAAAGGATGAATTTGAAAGAAAAAGTACCCTACAAAAAATTTTGTTCAACGTAAAATCAAATAATGACAAGTATGATACATTTTAAAAACATTTGCCGTATTGTTTTCTATTGGTCATAGTTACTCCACGGAGTCATGATTGATTATTTTGGAGGCTCATTGAATTTTATGATGTGTGGTGTTATGGTGATCAAATTAGTTGTATGATTATGTGGGAACTCGATCGCCAAAACAATTGAAGCCAACCTAGTCGTGTATACGATCGATTGAAACAACCCACTTATACTTCTTAAACCGTTGCTTAACGGTTAGAAAAAAAAATTGAACCTTTATAAATACACGACATACACACACTTCAGTCCACAAATCTCATTTCACACAATTCAATCTCAAACTATTTCTCAACACAAAATTAGTTTTAATTTTTAATATATTATTGATGTTTTTAATATATTTATGATTTATGATTTCGTATCGTTTTTTATTTTTAATATATTAATGTTTTTATTTAGTATTGTAATGTTTTTATTTTTTATAAAATTGAATTAAAAATTAATAAATAAAAAAAATAAAAAAATGAACATGTGTACGAAGGTATAAGCAACACAAGATGAACAATAGAACCTTTATTCAAATCTAAGCCACAATAGTCAGCTTAGATTAAGTTTACAATAGTATCCAAAATGTTACAAGGTTAGATTAATGTTAATGAGACAATAATCATGTAAGTACAAAGACAAGACAAGATCAATGAAATGATCAGAAAGAAGAGAAGAGTGTGATACAATGACTGCACACACAAGTGTATCTAACCCTAGATTAAGGGACTTATTAAATAGGAGATTAAGTTACACAAAGACCCTTCTAACGGCTATAAATGACTCATCAGTATGAAAAGTATAGCCCCAGTGAAAGCAAGCATCTTGGAACTTTAAACCTTTTATTCTTTGTCCATGATTAACCCCTGTAGAATCTCTGCAATGAATATAACTTGAAAGCCATTAGCAATTGATAGAATGATATGTTTCTTGCAGATTGATACCCCAAAATTTAACATTCCCCATTAATCGATGGGCAAACATATCAAACAATATCAATTTTTCACACAAAAATTTATGCTGATAGACATGGAGGTTTTTAGTGAGTATGTCGCCAGTTTGGTTTGAAGAGCCAATCTTTTTAGCACTTATAACACCTCTAGCAATTTTTTCCCTAAAGAAGTGAACATCAATTTCAAAGTGTTTTGATCTTTCATGGAAAAAGCGGGGTTGATGACAAGTTGTAAAGCGATTTGTTATCACAAAAAAGTTTAACAGGGAGATTAATATCAACTTTTAGATCCTTTAAGATTTTTTGAATCCAAATGATTTCAGGCGGCGATGAGACATAGATCTATACTCACAACTTCGTAAAAGATTTTGAAAGAGTGTTTTGTTTTTACTTTTCCATGAGATCGACAATCATTAAAGAAAACACAATACCTGTGATGATTTTCTGGTTTTCTTGCATTTGGCCCAATCACATCACTATATCCTTGAAGATGATTTTGAGTTCTTTGAAATTGTACCTTAGACCTTTTCACGGAGCTCCTTTTAGATATCTCAGAACATTGAGGGCACATTCGGATGAGATTTCAAGGAGAATGCATATATTGTGCGGACAATGAACCGAGTATGAGATGTCGGTCTTGTATGGGTGAGATAGATAAGTTTCCCAGTAACCGATAACGAACAGATGTTGACAAGTAAGGATCATCGGCAGTGGGAATGTATGGAAGGACAAAGTTGGGTTCCATAGGGGTGGACACAGGTTTGCACCCAAGTAGACCAAATTCTTTGAGGAGTTCAAGACATGATTTTCTTTGGGAGAGACAAATATCATTCCCAGTTTTTAAGACCTCAATACCAAGAAAATATTTTAAGTTTCCCAAGTCTTTGATATGAAATTTTGATTTTAGAAACTCTTTAAATAGGTTTATCTCATCAATACAGTTTCCAGTAAGGACAATATCATCCACATAGACAAGCAGAGCAATAAACTTGTTATTCTCTGTTTTGGTGAACAAAGAATGATCATTGACAGATTGAACAAAATTATTTTCCTTTAAAACACTAACAAGTTTTTCATTCCATTTCCTGGGAGCTTGTTTTAGTCCATCTGAGGACTTGACAAGTTTGCAAACTTTATTTTTATTGTTCTCATTACAGAACCCCTTAGGGATGGTCATATAGATATCTTCATCAAGATCTCCATACAAGAAAGCATTGTTAACATCAAGTTGGAAAAGAGGCCATTTGTTTTTCATAGCTAAGGCAATAAGACATCTAACAGTGACATTTTCACAACGGGAGAAAAGGTTTCATCATAGTTTATTCCTTCCCTTTGGTTATAACCTTTAACAACTAATCTAGCCTTGTATCTATCAACTTCACCATTATCTTTATATTTGATTTTAAAGATCCATTTGTAACCAATGGGAGTTCTATTAGGGGTAGATCGGTTATATCCCAAGCATGATTTTCATTTAAGGCCTCAATTTCAGAGTTCAAAGCATCAACCCAATTCGGTCAAGGATAGCTTCTTCATACTGTAGGTTCAATACTTTTATTAAGACTAGAAGCAAAGTAGTAATTATCTTTGTTAAGGTTAGAGTAATTAACAACCTTTTCAACACCATATTTAACTTTCCCTTCAATAATAAAGTCATTAAGATTACTGGGCAACTTAGAAACTCTGGTTGACCTTCTAGCAGTAGTGGCATTTTTGGTGTGAATCAGAAGATGTACCAGCAGAATCAGAAGATGCATCAGCAGAATCAGAAGATGCATCAGCAGGATGTGATTCATGTGATCACGGTGCCCTCGGGGTGTGTATTATCATCTATGGAAGTTGCAACAGGTTCATCATTCCTAGTAGGATGACCCAACACTGTGACATCTTCATAGGATGTCACTCTCCCTTCATTATTGGGACTTATTTGAGAATCAAAGAAGTTCTTGTGATTTAAATCTTTAGGCACATAGGTTTCAACAAAAGGTTTTGACAAAGTATTTTTCATTTTGAAGGGAAAAACAGTTTTATAAAATTTGACATCTCACGGAATAAAAGATATTTTTGTTTCTAAACTTAAAAGTTTATACCCTTTTTTTTTCATTTGAATAACCAATAAAAACATTTTTCTCGGACCTACTATCAAATTTATCAGAGATGTTGAGAATGGTGGCATAGCATAAGCAGCCAAAGACTCTAAGAAGAGAGTGAAAGGTCATGCCCATACAAAGAAGAAGGAGACTTGCCGACAACATGAAGAGGGTAACTGTTTATGATATATGCAGCGGTTAGAACACATTCAGGCCAAAGATAAAGAGGTAATTCCCCACGAAACATAAGGGATCTAGCGCATTAAGAATATGCCTATATTTCCTTTACGCAATACCATTTTGTTGTGGTGTGTAAACACAAGAGGTTTGATGTAAAATTCCTTTTTCATGAAAGAAGTGTTGAAGTTTGTTATTGACAAATTTTGTCCCATTATCACTTCTAAATATCTTAACATTGTGTTCAAATTGATTTGATAGCATATGAGTAAAGTTAACAATGGAAACTTAAACATCATCCTTTCCACTTAGCATATAAACCCGCTTTGACCCTAGAATAGTCATCAACAATAGTTAAAAAGTATTTGTAACCATCTCTACTAGTGACTTTATATGGTCCCCATACATCTAGATGAACAAGTTCACCAATTTTAGTTGATTTATGTTCACTTAGAGGAATGGTTCCCTGGTTTGTTTGGCTTTATTGCAAGTGTCACAAAGATGGTCAGATTTAGATGAACTATCAAGTTTAAGAGTGGATTTAAGTATATGTAGGACTTGGTCAGAGGGATGACCAAGTCTTTGATGCCAAAGATTTCTAGAAGCATGACAAGCGAAATGCAATTATTAGAAGTAATCTTACATGTAGAATCAATATCAAACATATATATAACCCATTGCATTGTTTACCAATCCTCACAATCCTTTTTTGATGTAAATCCTGTATATAGCAATTTGATTCATTAAACCCAACAAACATTTTGTTATCTCTAGCGATCTTATGAGCAGAACTGTGACTGACATTGTACTCGGGAACAACGAACATCAAAAAGTTAGATCATTATTGACCTTTAAATCACCAATTTTTGTAATTAAAGCACAGAGTACCATTGGGATGTCCAGCGGTTAGACCAAGATTTGAAATGTTAACAACATTAATTAAAAATTTGGCAGAATCTGATCATGTCTTTGATTTGCATCGAGTCAACAATCCAACCAAGGCTGATGTTTCGGATAAGATTTTTGTGTTGTTGTTGTTAAAAAATTTGTTGAAGTTTATGTTAAACTTGACACTGCCATTAAAGAATGTTCCTAAGAAATTTTTACCTACCACATTATCATTAGCAGAAGACACATTGTTGTTATTAAGAAGACTTATAAGTCTGGAGAACTGTTCATTAGACAAAAAGACAAGAGAGTTGCTAGCTCTATTATCAGTGATATGGTTAGTATCGGTGGAAACATTATTCTTCTGAAGGTTTTAGCATTAAAATTCTTTTAACATATCAGCAGATAACCAACAAGATCATAGCATCTATCAATAGTGTGACGGGTTTTTGCGGTTAGTACATTTGAGGTTCATGTTTGGTCCTCTCATATTGAGACATTACCGAGCATTAAAACCAGTCCTTTTGTTGAAATTGTTAGATCCTTTTTTGTTATCAAAAAATTTTCTATTATCAAAAGTTTTAGCAGAAAAGGCAGTGGCATTTCTGTGAGATTCTTCTCCAGAGACAATAGAGAAAGCCATAATGTAAACAATAAGACAGACAATGGTGAATAAGACAGACAAATAACACAGACAGAGATAACGAGTAAGAGCAAAATAGGCAGGTAAAGAAATAAATAAGACTTTGTAATTAAGAAACAACAAGCACCAAGCACTGTAACCTAGGGTAAACCGAAGCGGTATTCATACCACTTCGAGAGGTGGCGGATCAAGATGTTAGTTTACCCGTTTGCACCCACAAAGACTTAAGTACTATTTGTTTGAAGAAGAGATTAGACTTAGACTTCTGAGCAATATGCATTGAGTGGAAAGAACAAATCACAATAAGAAATAACCAATGATTATGCCAATAGCAATAACCACAAACCACCAAGTTGTTCTTTGAAGAGATGTCCCCAAGTTTCCGCAAAGAAACCCTTGGATGTAGAATCAATAATGATTTATGAGCCTGAAGCTCTGATACCATGTACGAAGGTATAAGCAACACAAGATGAACAATAGAACCTTTATTCAAATCTAAGCCACAATAGTCAGCTTAGATTAAGTTTACAATAGTATCCAAAATGTTACAGGGTTAGATTAATGTCAATGAGACAATAATCATGTAAGTACAAAGACAAGACGAGATCAATGAAATGATCGAAGAAGAGAAGAAAATGAATGATCTGATATTTGCACAAGTGTATCTAACCCTAGATTAAGGGACTTATTAAATAGGAGACTAAGTTACACAAAGACCCCTCTAACGGCTATAAATGACTCATCAACAGAAATGAGTATAGCTTAAACGAGCATCTTGGAACTTTAAACCTTTTATTTTTTGTCCATGATTAACCCCTGTAGAATCTCTGCAATGAACATAACTTGAAAGCCATTAGCAATTGATAGAATGATATGTTTGCCACATATTGATACCCCAAAATTTAACAACATGGTCGGCCCTTACTGTGGCACCTAATCGTCGTCGCAAGGTAAACTTGAGAGAAAAGGCGGCGTGTGAGGAGAAAATATGAGGATTGAGCCTAGTTCTTTGAAGCGACCTCATTTTTAATGAAAAAAATTACAAGTACTAAGCTAGTTATATTTGTTTTAACCTGTTTCTTGTTGATCGATGTAAACAGCCTTTTGAGGTAATAAGTACTTTAGCGTGTAATAGTTTACGGGAGCTGCATGAAGTGATCAAATTGTAGCTTTATGTTGTTATGTATCAGTATTATATTCCATGAAGTTCATGATTTATTAGAAAGGAGGCTCAAATGCTTTCACGTTTCTCATGTTTGAATGTGTCTATTGACACACAGGACTTCGTTAGATGGTGGACATGATAATATTCACTTGACATCGAATAAAAAAATATTTCGTCAAATGGAAGGGATAAGGATATCTCAGTTTCTGGTTTCCCAAGAATGAAATATGTGATTGATGTACACGAATCTGCCTGTGAAAGGGATAGAGGACACCCCGTGATTGTTGTAAGTAATGGTGATATAACTGGACAAGAAACTCCAAGTACACGACGATTGGTTCCATGTTTGAAGCGAGTTCAAGAGGATGGTTTTAAGTGGACCTATGAACACTTCAACGAGACCTAAACCAGCTATAAAAGTCCTTTTCTACCTTTGGTAGCACCCGAAGCATAAGGTTGTCTAAATCTCAACCTCCTCTGATCCATACACTGTGGAAGACGGTATTAGGACCAATAACCTCTGGAAAACGTTATTATGAGTTACTTTACTTTAATAAACTCGATTGTGCATCGTTTTCATGTTGTAGGACTTATGCCACGAAAAAGAAAAAAGCATAACAACACGAAAAATAAATTAATAGCTCAACAAAAAATTACGGGAAGAAATCTAGACAACGAAATGAACGGAGCAAGTAATAATTCATGTCAAACGTATCAAAAATATATGACCATACCATCAAATGTATTTTCTATTTTCTTAGCATTTTATAACGGTTACACATGTGTGTTTGGTCTTAACCTCAAAGCTACGAAAGGAAAACCATGTATAACTTTTTGTCTATTTTTAATATGGCTACAAAACTGTTGCGTCGGTAACTATTTTCAAAGCTTATGTGGAGTTTGTTGTCCCACATAGGTTGAAGAAAAGGAAGTTTTCTTGTTTATATATTCGGTGTAAGTGGTTACTACAAGTTGATATTAATATCATTTAATAGAGAATTCGCACTTTGAGTATCGTATACATAGATGTACCATGTTCAAAGTCAATTCCTCTATTAATTTATACAAATTCCAACTTTTTTTGAACTTTGATTTTATAGATTATAAATCACTAAAGTTAGTGTTATATACATCTTAATATATTTTTAAAGGACAATTACATATATCTTTATTTAAACTTCGATCATTTAAACTTCACTAATTACATATTTTCCCAACCTAATTTTAAAATAACATATATACCCACTTTTATAGATTTAATTATCATATTTACCCATTTTATATTTTTTCATTATAAACAATTTGTAATGTGACCACTCTACCCTTTCATTGTATCTCCAAACAAAATTCGATTAACAAATACGCCAGTGTTTAACAAATAGATTTAACTTAGAGAACAACACATTTATAGAAAACGAAAATGGCATTCAAAATTGTACCTATAGTTGGCCAAACAACGCAAGAAATATGTGTGGTTGTCCATCTTTTGCAACCAAATAACCATCTTCAAATATTTTAACCACATGATTTAACTAATTATAAAATCACCATTTCACACTCGATGAGGATATGAACGGCTCACTGTCATTTACTCACTTTTATGCATTTTTATTTTGACAATAAAGTCCCATGTGACATTTAGAATAAACAAACGAGTAGATTGGTTAGCTTATGGTACAATCAATTTTGTCATAAATTATTCGTTTAGTTCTTGATTAAAAAGGGTATGACGATTTAGAAAGGATTCTAGGAAAATTAACATGGTTTGGCACCCAAATTAAAGGTTATTAAAAAGGCATAATTGTCTTTATACAAAACTATGTGACAATGAGTTTATTTGTAATAAAAAAGTTTGGTCGGGGAAATATGTAATTTGTGATGTTTAAATGGGGATATATGTAATTTTCCCATATTTTTAAGTTAAACTTAGATGTATGTACATCTGAATGGCACGTATCCATCCTATCACTCAGATTAGTGCCTTCTTGTGAAAGAGACTAGACATAACTAGTTAGATACTAGAGAATACCACCTTTATGGCTCAACTGATATCACTGATCGGTAGCGACTAACTCAATGGCAAACAATCTTCCTGCACTCTCTGTAACGCCCCGACCCGACAAGGGTAAAGGAATCACAAGTAATGGTGTCATATCAAAGCAAACATAAATATCTAAAAGAAATCTCAACATAAATATTGAAATAATCCAAGTCAAAATGACTTCAATACATAGGTCCCAGCGGAAAAATAACTCCAAAAGAAATGTCTAAAATGTAAAGTCTAAATGGCATCATAAGATCAAAGCTAAAATCTCTAAGGTAAGTCCACACAACACTCATCCCAAAGCAATACCCAGATCCAATGCTTAGATACCGCCGTGAAAAAGAAAGTGCGGCTGAGCTTCAAAAGCCGGTGAGCAGATATACAAGCAAAACGAATCTGAAACGAGAACTAATAAAAATAAAGTGAAAGAAAGATAGCAAAATCATAATCATTTCAAAAGATAAATCAGGATATACGAATAAGTTTTATAGCTAACTACCTCGAGCCCAAATACATATGCCATATCATAAACATAATCATAATCACATAAGGCAACATTTGTAGGGAGACCTACCGAGTTATGAAGGGACGTGCATGCACGCGGCATCAATCATCGGATGACATATAGCATATAACATATAATATATAACATATATGCATCTAGGATGCACCCATACCCTGACATACATTGATAATATAATATAACTTGAGCTCATATCAAATAACAGATAAGGGACGTGGCAGAACTTCACTCTCGCCCTAGAGTCATGTCGAAGTGCATTACTTGACACGGACATGGAACCCCATGACTAGTTAATAATTGGCTCGGGTGTCAAACTATCTTAGGTCAAATAGAATGTCATAACTGACATAGATCATATTTTATCAACGTTAAATCATGTTTTCAAAATCAAAGTCTTCATATCATATAGTTCAAAATCAATGTTTTATGATTCAAAAATCAAAGTTCGGATAAAGCAACGGCTCAAATAGACACATTAGGGTTCTTATCGCAAAGGCTTAGGAAATCCTAATGTGAAAGCGAAAAGAAAACATCATAAGAAACCTTTCTGAAAAGGTCAATATCATGCCTTATTCCAAAGCAAATGATCGAAAAGAAGACACAGGGAAAGCAAAGGATTACTCCTTCTTCACAGAACCTATACACATTAATGTCATATACATGCTATTTATGATTCCATAATCGAAATGATCTTTTTAATAATGCTTCATACTTGAGTATATTTAATGATCTTAATACTTTAGGGTTTTATAATCAAATGAGACTTAAGTGTTTTATAATTAATATCGTAGATTAGGGTTCATTATGTCATTAATTAAAGTTTAGGGTTAAATGTGAAAATAGTTTAAACGTCATAACTCACACATAAAATAACGAATTAGTATATACTTAGCTTCAAAACCCTAATCGACTCTCATTTATGTTCTAGGGTTTCTATTCTTTAATATCTCATTAATATGCATGAACTTACATGTTACGTCTTTTAATGACTCGTTACTTAACCTAACACGTCATAAAAATAATCTTTCCTTTTATGTTTCACCATATACGTTTATGATTTTATGTGACATACAAGTTACTTATTACTCTTATTAATTACACGTTTACACCATTAGGGTTTGGCATACCTTATACTGATTAACATATCAAAACTAGGGTTTACATTAACATGACCTTTACTTAATTAATATGCACTTTCAAACCTTATACATGGTTCGGTTCAAATTAGGGTTTTCGCTATTAGGTTTTACACGCAAGTCCTAGCTCATTTACATACTTAACTCATTCAAGTTATCATGTTTTATACCTTATTCGAATGTTATGCATGGTTCGGTTTTAGTTACATATGGTTCGCCCTATATTAAATCGACATAGCCATGACCGATTCAATATTACATATTACGTACATAACTCTTAAATACTTGTAAGGTTTAATCATTAGGGTTTCCTTGTTTTGGTTTCCATTCGGTTCGGTCACAAACAAAACAACAAACTCGACAAAAACATAACATATAACAATATATACAACGCAAGGTACATCAAACAAAGACGAGAATAGGTTATACCTTGACTTGGTTGAGCAAAAATCTCGACACCAAGGGTGTTTGATAATCGGCCGAGCAAGAGCAAAAGAAAAGAAAAGAGGCAATAATAAAACTAGGGTTCCAATCTTGTGATTATGTGTTGTATATATAGTAGTTGTATTTGATTTAGGCTTGAGAGATCTTTGGGTTTCGGTTTGGCCCAACCGAACACACAAACACACACGCACATATGGGCCGGCCTAAGGTCCATCGAAACAAACAAAAGAATCACGACCCAAGTTATTTACTAAAGCGTCCATTAAACCTTCGTGCATTACCAAAATCGATCACGTAATATATTTTAGTTAGGTTTTAAATTTATTCACAAGTTAAGTATTTAAATTTCATTAAATGATATATAGCGTATTTTAATATTTTATAAATTCGATTCCAAGGGTATTTTAGTCTTTAATCGAGGTTTTAGATTTTCGAGTTTTACAATTCTTCCCTCTAAAGAAACATTTTCGATCCTCGAAAATTGAAATGAAACGAAATGAAAATGAAAACGAAAACTAAACGTAAACGAAAACATACCAAACTATTCAAAGAAATGAGGATAACTAGCTCGCATCGACTCCTCGGTTTTCCAAGTAGCCTCACGCTCGGATGATTTTCCAAAGAATCTTAACGAATGGAATGACTTTATTTCTCATAACTCTTTCTTTGCCTTTCCGAATAGCTTCCGTACTTGAGATAAAGACATATCGGATTGAATTTGATCAAACGGATAAGCAGCGATGTAACGGATGATAGTTGTATCCCCTTAGGAGTGATACATGGAAAACGTCATGAACATGCGATAACTGAGGCGGAAGTGCTAATCGATATGAAACTTCTCCTATAACGCTCTAGAATTTCAAACGGTCCGATAAATCGAGGACTGAGCTTGCCCTTGATTCCAAAGCGTTTCACACCTCTAAACGGCGAAACTTTCAAAAATACATGATCTCCAACCCGAAATTCTAAATTACGACGATGCTTGTCGGCATAACACTACGGACGAGACCTAGCTTCCTTCAACTTTTCTCTAGCCACAACTACTTTCTCATTAGTGATCTCGATCATTTCCGGACCTTCAATCAAGCGTTCACCTACTTCATCCCATCAAATAGGTGATCTACATTTCCTTCCATAAAGAAGTTCAAACGGTGCCGCTTAATACGCTAGCATGCCAAGCTGTTGTTGTATGCAAACTCTACTAAACATAAATATTCATCCCAACTGCCAGGCCATTCTAAAGCACAAGCCCTGAGCATATCCTCTAAGGTCTCGTATAGTCCTCTCCGACCGACCATCCGTTTGAGGATGAAATGCCGTACTAAAATTAAGTCGAGTACCCCAAGCTTTTTTGCAAACCCTTCCGAAACGAAGTAAAGCGGATCTCTGTCGGACACAATAGATGCCGGAGTACCATGAAGTCTAACGATCTCTTGCTGAAAAATCTCCGCCAATTCACCAATACCAAAATCCTTCGATTGGTAAGAAATGAGCAGATTTGGTTAGTCGATCAACAACTACCCAAATTGCATCATGCTTCTTCCGAGTAAGAGGTAGTCCCCACAAAATCCATAGATATCTTATCCCACTTCCATGTCCGAATATCCAATGGTCGTAACAATCCACTAGCCCTTTGATGTTCGATCTAAACCTCGTGACAAATCATACACTTCGATACAAACGTCGCCACATCTTGCTTCATGCCATTCCACCAAAAGTACTGCTTCAAATCCCTATACATCTTGGTAGAACCATGATGAATAGTGAAAGGAGAACTATGAGCTTCACCATAACTTCTCACGGTACCGATCATTGGGAACACAAAGCCTATCTTCATACCATACAATTTCGTCATTATCAACCTTAAACTCCGCTCGCTTACCTTCTTCAACATTTGCACCACGCCCACAGATCGCCGTCATCTTTCTGAGCCTCTTTAATTTGCAGTATAAGGTTCGACTCCACCTTCATACTAGCCCAATATCCATCAAAACCTCGTACACACAACTCAACATCCAAACTCTCTAAGTCACGCAAAATCCTAGGCTCAATCTTGATCCTCGCAAGAATGCCTCGATTCGGCTATGTCGTCAAGAACTACGTTAGCCTTAACCGGATGGTATTGAATGTTGGTGTCAGTAATCCTTAAGAAGTTCTAACCATCTTCTTTGTCTCATGTTAAGTTCCTTCTGAGTGAATATATACTTGAGACTCATGATCGTGAATATATCACACGCCTCTCCATACAAGTAATGTCTCCAGATCTTCAACGCAAACACCACCGCAGCTAACTCAAGGTCATGAGTTGGGTAATTCTCCTCATAAGGTTTTAGTTGCCTCGAAGCATAAGCTATTACCTTTCCATGTTGCATCAAAACACAACCTAATCCTTTCTTAGATGCATCACTGTAGATTTGAAATCCTCCAGAACCAGTTGGAAGAGTCAAAATAGGAGCTGACACCAATCTCCGCTTTCAACTCTTCAAAACTCTTTTCTCGTTCATCCGTCCATACAAACTTTTCACCTTTCCTCATCGGTTGGGTTAGGAGGTAGAGCTAAAGCGAGAGAAACCTTCAACAAAACGCCTCAGAGTAACCGGCAAGTCCAAGAAAACTCGACTGCCTCGAGCCAGAGGTCTTGGCCATTTAGTGATAGCCTCAACTTTAGACGGATCCATGGTGATACCATCAGCTGATACAATATGACCAAGGAAAGCAACTTGTCTTAACCAAAATTCGACTTCAAAATTATGCATAACTTCTTCTTCTTCCTCAAAATCTCCAAAACTATCCAGAGATGTTCTTCATGCTCTTCTTCAGACTTGGAGTAAACTAAAATGTCGTCGATGAAAACAATAACGAACTTGTCGAGAAACTCATGGAAAACACGATTCATCGGTCCATAAACACAAAGCAGCGATTGGTCAAACCAAAAGGCATAACAAGGAATTCATAATGACCATATCTGGTGCGAAACGCGGTCTTAGGAAACCTGCTTCCTTCACACACGTAGAATCGATGGTAGCGGACCTCAGGTCAATCTTCGAAAAGAACTTAGCTCCTTGCAATGATCAAACAAATCATCTATACGCCAAGTAGCGATAACGTTAGTAATACGATTAAGTTCACGGTAGTCCATACATAGACGATGCTTCCATCCTTCTTCTTCACAAACAAAAACAGTGCACCCCATGGAGAAACACTGGGCGAATAAATCCACTTTTCTATCATCTCTGCGTGCTCCTTCAACTCCTTCAGTTCTACAGGTGCCATACGATACGGAGCCTTCAAATCGGTTCACCGTGAATTAACTCAATGCTAAACTCAACTTCTAGCGGGGAAGTCCAGTGGAGTTCATCTCGGAAAACGCCAAAGAATTCGCAAACAACCGAAAGATTTTCAATGTTAGGACTCTCCAAAGATGTGTCCTTAACGGATGCTAGAAAACCTTGACACCCATGAGCAATCATGATCCGTGCCTTCATAAGGAAATGAGTTTAACAGATTTAAGAGGTTGAGAACCATGATAAATGAATTCAGATGTTTTACGTCTCCAAAGATCACCGTTCTAGCATGGCAATCAATTGAAGCTCTATGATAAGCCAACCAATCCATGCCTAGAATGATATCAAAGTCGACCATATCGAGGGGATACAGATTTGCAAAGCGAATACGATCATCAAAACGAAGAGGACACTTAACGTATTTATGATCAATGATCAAATGATTTTTCATAGGCGTAGAAATCGATAAGTGATTTGTTAACGGTTTGGGCTTCATATTAAGTTTCTTAGCAAATGTGATAGATATAATGGAGTGTGTGGCCGGTATCAAATAAAACGAAGACAGAAAATCATCAAGAAAAGAGTGCCCGTAATGGTACTCGGCGCGCCCTCGCCTCGTTACGCAGTAGTAGCATAGACACGCCCAAGTAGTAGTCGCTGGCATGTAGTTTCCGTGAACTGCCGGATTCTTCTTAGGGCAATCTTTAATCTAGAGTGGAACCACAAGCAAAGCATCCACAGTGGCCTTGAAACACTGCTGGATGAGCCTTTCCATAAGTAGTACAAATAGGGGGGGTGGCAAAACTTCACCGTCCTCTGTTGACTAGAAGATCCCGAAGCACGACCACGATTTGATCCGAAGTGGGCTAATCCGTTGTAACGCGGTTATGGTTACCTTGGTTCTCGCATCACTTCCATTCTTACCAGATTTCTATTATCTTGACCCCTCGTCTCGTAGCCAGTTGTCAACATTCCTTCCTGACCGACCCGCTGATCATAACTCCTATCCACTTCTCTCGAATCATAACTCCTACCAGAATTTCCCTTATAGTCATTGCCTTGAGTCCTACCTTGAATCCGATCACCATCGCGACACGCTTGTTAACCCGAAACCTCATGAAAGATCTCATGTTACAGCAGCGCTCATTGCAGTCGACACATTCTCATACTCAATATTAAGCAATCGGTCCAACACCCACTTCTTCTTCGGTCCCCACTTGAAGTGCTTAGCTTGCCTACCATCTCCAGAATCGCTCCAACAAAACTCACCAACCTTATAAACCTACTCATGTACTCATTGGAGTTCTCATAATCAAACGGTAGATCGCCTCGATAATCCCTCTCATACCTTTTGTCAGCCAAAGATCGGGAAGTAACGGTTATAGAAGATAGTCCAAACTCAGCCCGTGTACAAGTCACAACAAAATCATCTCCTCCTCTTTTGTTTGAGCCTTCCACCAACTTAAAGCATCACCTTCCAATTTGAATGAAGCCAAACGAGTCTTAAACTCGTCTCCACAACCCAAGACTTCAAACGGCTTCTCAATATGAGTGATCCAAATTCTCACAAGAGAGGAGTAGCGCTAGCAAGCAAACGAAAGAGGCTTAAGCTTCACCGAAACGCCGAGCCAAGTGTGAATACCGACGGGTTGATTTCCTCCACCACTAACCGAAGCACCATTCTGACACGTAATATTGTTGATCACCTGCTCCATCATCTCAAGTGTAGTCAAACCAGGGAAAAGAGTTGAGGGCATTCGCAATCGCAGATCCATATCAGAAGCATCATCGTCCCCTCCCGAGTTACCGTTACGACGAGTTTGAACCATCTGAACGATATCCAAACGATTAGCAAAATGAACAAAGGTGAGATACAAAATGGAAATACGAAGGAATCCTAAGGTCTACCCAAATCCTCACGTGTCAAATCTAAGCTCTAAAGTCTCAAAACCTAGGTTCATGTCACGTGTCCTGACTACAAGTCAGAACCTGGGGCTCGATGCCATAAATTGTAACCGACCGACAAGGGTAAAGGAATCACAAGTAATGGTGTCATATCAAAGCAAACATATAAACCAAAAGAAATCTCAACTTAAATATTGAAATAATCCAAGTCAAAACGACTTCAATACATAGGTCCCAAATGAAAAATAACTCAAAAAGAAAAGTCTAAAACATAAAGTCTTAAATGGCATCATAAGATCAAAGCTAAAATCTCTAAGGTAAGTCCACTCAAAGACTCATCCCAAAGCAATACCCAGCTCAATGCTTAGATACCTGCCAAAAAGAAAAGGCTGAGCTCAAAAGCCCAGGAATGCATATACAAAAACTAAAACAAACTTAGAAACGAATACTAAATAAAGTGAAAGAAAGATAGTGAAATCATAATCATTTCGAAAGATAAATCAGGATATACGAATAAGTTATTATAGCTAAGCCCTCCGCCCAAATGCCATATCAAAAACATATCATAAACACATAAGGCAACATTTTGTAGGGGAGACCTACCAGAGTTATGAAGGACGAGCATGCACGCAGCATCAATCATCAGATAACATATAGCATATAACATCTAATATATAACATATGCATCTAGGATGCAACCATACGCCCACGCATATACATTGATAATATAATATAAATTGAGCTCATAACAAATAAAGATAAGGGACGTGGCGAACTTCACTCTATCGCCCTAGAGTCATGTCAAGTGCATTTTCGGCTGACACGGAACCCCATGACTAGTTAATAATTGGCTCCGTGTCAAACTATATTAGGTCAAATAGAATGTCATAACTGACATAGATCATGTTTTATCAAATATTTAACCATGTTTTCAAAATCAAAGTTCTATATCATATAGTTCAAAATCAATGTTTTATGATTCAAAAATCAAAGTTCAGATAAGCAACAGCTTAAATAGACACATTAGGGTTCATCACAAAGGCTTAGGAAATCCTAATATGAAAGCGAAAAGAAAACATTATACGAAACCTTTAAAGAAATCGAATATTCAGACGATAACACAAGTGTCTTAAAGTAAGACAGAATATCCGTACCTTATTCCAAAGCAAATGATCGAAAAGAGACACGGGAAAGCAAAAATTACCTTCTTCACGAACCTATACATTAATGTCGTATATATTATTAATGATTCCATAATCATCAAAATGATCTTTTAATATTTTAGGGTTTTATAATTAAATGAGACTTAAATGTTTTATAATTAATATCGTAGATTAGGGTTCATTATGTCATTAATTAAAGTTTATGGTTTAATGTGAAAATAGTTTAAACGTCTTAACTCACACATAAAATAACAATTTAGTATATTTAGCTTCAAAACCCTAATCAACTCTCGTTTATATTCTAGGGTTTCTATTCTTTAATATCTCATTAATATGCTTAACTTACATGCGTCTTTTAATGACTACGTTTAACCTAACACGCATAAAACAATCTTTCCTTTTATGTTTCACCATACACGTTTATGATTTTATGTGACATACAAGTTACTTATTACTCGTATTAATTACACGTTTGCACCATTAGGGTTTAGCATTCCTTATTAGATTAACATGTCAAAACTAGGGTTTACCTTTACATAACCTTTACTTAATTAATATACTTCCAAAAACTCATATGTGACTCGGTTCAAATTGGGGTTTTCTATTAGGTTTTACACAAGTCCTAGCTCATCTTCATACTTTACTTATTCAAGTTATCAAGTTTATACCTTATTCGAATATCAAGCATGGTTTGGTTATAGTTTCCTATGATTCGGCCCTATATTAAATCGACACAAACATGACCCGATTCAATATTACATATTACGTACATCACTCTTAAATATTTGTAATGTTTAATTATTAAGGTTCCCTTGTTTTGGTTCCTATTCGCTCGACACAAAAAAGAAAAGAAACACAATCGACCAAACACAACATATAACAATATATTAACGCAAGGTACATCAAACAAAGACGAGAACAAGTTATACCTTGACTTGATTGAGCAAAATCTCGACACCAAAGGTGTTTGAGACTCTCGCCAATAGGGAGAAAAGAAAAAGGAGAGGCAAATAAAACTAGGGTTCCAATCTTGTGATTATGTGTTGTATATATAGTAGTTGTATTTGAGTTAGACTTGGAAAGGGATTGGTTTTTCTGGCCCAACCGAACACACCATCCACAACGACACCATGGGCTTCGCCTTAGGTCCATTAACGAACAAAAGAATCACGACCCAAATCGTATTTAAACATTAAATTCGCTGACCAAAATCGATCACGTAATATATATTTTAGTTAGGTTTTTTAAATATTCACAAGTTAACTTTTAATTTCATTAAATGTCATAAATATATTTTAATGATTTTATAAATTTTAGTTCCAAGGGTATTTTAGTCTTTACTCATTTTAGATTTTGGTTTTACAATTCTTCCTCTAAAAAAAATTTTCATCCCGAAAATTGAAATGAAACAAATGAAACGAAACGAAACGAACGTAAACTAAATGAGAACATACCAAACTATTCAAAGAAATGAGGATAACTAGCTCGCATCGACTCCTCAGTTTCCCAAGTAGCCTCACGCTCGTGATGATTTTCCAAAGAATCTTAACGAATGGAATGACTTTATTCCTCATAACTCTTTCTTGTCTTTTCCAATAGCTTCCGGTTCTTCGAGATAAAGACATACGGATTGAATTTGATCAAACGGATAAGAAGCAACGTGTAACGGATGGTAGTTGTATCCCCTTAGGAGTGATACATGGAAAACGTCATGAACATGCGATAACCGAGGAAGTGCTAATCGATACGAAACTTCTCCTATAATTCTAGAATCTCAAACGGTCCAATAAATGGACTGAGCTTGCCCTTGATTCCAAAACGCCTCTAAACGGCGAAACTTTCAAAAACACACGATCTCCAACCCGAAATTCTAAATCACGACGATGCTTGTCGGCATAACTCTTCTGACGAGACCTAGCTTCCTTCAACTTCTCTCTAGCAATAGCTACTTTCTCATTAGTGATCTCGATCATTTCCGGACCTTCAATCAAACGCTCACCTACTTCATCCCAACAAATAGGTGCTCTACATTTCCTTCCATAAAGAAGTTCAAACGGCGCCTTTAATGCTAGCATGCCAACTGTTGTTATATGCAAACTCTACTAAACATAAATATTCATCCCAACCCATTCTAAAGCACAAGCCCTTAGCATATCCTCTAAGGTCTCGTATAGTCCTCTCCGACCGACCATCTGTTTGAGGATGAAATGCCGTACTAAAATTAAGTCGAGTACCCCAATCTTTTTGCAAACCTTTCGTAAACGAGAAGTAAAACGCGGATCTCTGTCGGACACAATAGATGCCGAAGTACCATGAAGTCTAACGATCTCTTTGTCGAAAAATCTCCGCCAATTTACGAATACCATAATCCTTTCCGATTGGCAAGAAATGAGTGAGATTTGGTTAGTCGATCAACAACTACCCAAATTGCATCATGCTTCGAAAAGAGGTAGTCCAGTCACAAAATCCATAGATATCTTATCCCACTTCCACGTCGGAATATCCAATGGTCAGAATAATCCACTAGCCCTTTGATGTTCGATCTTAACCTGCTGACAAATCATACACTTCGACACAAACGTCGCCACATCTTGCTTCATGCTATTCCACCAAAAGTATCGCTTCAATCCCTATACATCTTGGTAGAACCAAGATGAATAGTGAAAGGAGAACTATGAGCTTCAGTCATAACTTTCTCATGGCACTGACACATTGGGAACACAAAGCCTATCTCCATACCATACAATACCGTCATTATCAACCTTAAAACTCCTCGCTACCTTCTTCAACATTTTGCGCCACGCCCACAGTTCGCCATCTTTCGAGCTTTTAATTTGCAAGATAAGGTTCGACTCCACCTTCATACTGCCCAAGATCCATCAAAACCTCGTAACACACAACTCAACATCCAACTCTAAGTCACAGAATCCTAGGCTCAATCTTGATACTTTCTAAGAATGCCGATTTCGCTAAGTGCGTCAGAACTACGCGTAGCCTTACCGATGGTATGAATGTTGGTGTCATAATCCTTAAGAAGTTCTAACCATCTCCTTTGTCTCATGTTAAGTTCCTTCTGAGTGAAAATATACTTGAGACTCTTATGATCAGTGAATATATCACACGTCTCTCCATACAAGTAATGTCTCCAGATCTTCAACGCAAACACCACCGCAGCTAACTCAAGATCATGAGTTGGATAATTCTCCTCATAAGGTTTTAGCCTCAAGCATAAGCTATTACCTTCCATGTTGCATCAAAACACAACCTAATCCCTTTTAGATGCATCTGTAGATTTGAAATCCTCCTGAACCAGTTGGAAGAGTCAAAATAGGAGCCGACACCAATCTCCGCTTCAACTCTTCAAAACTCTCTTCTCGTTCATCCGTCCATACAAACTTTTCACCTTTCCTCATCAGTTGGGTTAGGGGTAGAGCTAAACGAGAGAAACCTTCAACAAAACGTCTGTAGTAACCAGCAAGTCCAAGAAAACTCCCGACCTCAGCCATGCCGTAGGTCTTGGCCATTTAGTGATAGCCTCAACTTTAGACGGATCCATGGTAATACCATCACCGATAATGAAATGACCAAGGAAAGCAACTTGTCTCAACCAAAATTCGTGACTTCTCGAAAATTTGGCGTACAATTTCTTCTTCCTCAAAATCTCCAAAACTATCCGGAGATGTTCTTCATGCTCTTCTTCAGACTTGAAAACTAAAAATGTCGTCGATGAAAACAATAACGAACTTGTCGAGGAACTCATGGAAAACACGATTCATCGTCCATAAACACAAAGAAAGCATTGTCAAACCAAAAGGCATAACGAGAAATTCGTAATGACCATATCTCTGGTATGCAAACGCGGTCTTAGGAACATCTTGCTCCTTCACACGTAATCGATGGTAGCCGGACCTCAGGTCAATCTTCGAAAAGAACTTAGCTCCGCATTGATCAAACAAATCATCTATACGCGGCAAAGGATAACGGTTACGAATAGTAATACGATTAAGTTCACGGTAGTCGATACATAGACGCATGCTTCCATCCTTCTTCTTCACAAACAAAACAGGTGCACCCCATGGAGAAACATCGCGAATAAATCCACTTTTCTATCATCTCTTGCACTGTTCCTTCAACTCCTTCAGTTCTACAGGTGCCATACGATACGGAGCCTTCAAATCGTTCAAGACCGGAATTAACTCAATGCTAAACTCAACTTCTCGAGCTGGGAAGTCCAGTGGAGTTCATCGGGAAAAACGCGGCAAATTCGAAACAACCGAAAGATTTTCAATGTTAGGACTCTCCAAAGATGTGTCCTTAACAGATGCTAGAAAACCTTGGCACCCATGAGCAATCATGATCCGTGCCTTCATAGCGGAAATGAGTTTAACAGATTTAAGAGGTTGAGAACCATGATAAATGAATTCAGATGTTTTACGTCTCCAAAGATCACCGTTCTAGCATGGCAATCAATTGAAGCTCTATGATAAGCCAACCAATCCATGCCTAGAATGATATCAAAGTCGACCATATCGAGGGGATACAGATTTGCAAAGCGAATACGATCATCAAAACGAAGAGGACACTTAACGTATTTATGATCAATGATCAAATGATTTTTCATAGGCGTAGAAATCGATAAGTGATTTGTTAACGGTTTGGGCTTCATATTAAGTTTCTTAGCAAATGTGATAGATATAATGGAGTGTGTGGCACTGGTATCAAATAAAACGACAGACAAAATCATCAATGAAAAGAGTGCCCGTAATGGTACTCTGAAGTGCGCTCCGCCGTTACGAGTAGTAGCATAGACACGTCCAAGAGTAGTCTCGGGCTTGATGTAGTTTCCGTGAACTCGGATTCTTCTTAGGGCAATCTTTAATCTTGTGAGCAGTGGAACCACAAGCAAAGCATCCACCAGTGGCCTTGAAACACGCCTGGATGAGCCTTTCCATAAGTAGTACAAAAGGGGGGGTGGCAAAACTTCACTGTCCTCGTTGACTAGAAGATCCCAAGCACGACCCCGATTTGATCCTCGAATGCTAATCCGTTGTAACGCCGGTTATGGTTACCTTGGTTCTGACGATCACTTCCATTCTTACCAAGATTTCTATTATCTTGACCCTCGTCTCGAGGCCTGTCAACATTCCTTCCACCGACCTCACGATCATAACTCCTATCCACTTGACTCCTCGAATCATAACTCCTACCGAATTTCCTTATAGTCATTGCCTTGAGTCCTACCTTGAATCCGATCACCATCGCGATTACGCTTGTTAGAACCCGAAACCTCATGAAAGATCTCAATGTTATGAGCTGCGTCATTGCAGTCACACATTCTCATACTCAATATTAAGCATCGGTCCAACACCCACTTCTTCTTCAGCCCCCACTTGAAGTGCTTAGCTGACGCCTACCATCTCCAAAGAATCGGCTCCAACAAACTCACCAACCTCATAAACCTACTCATGTACTCATTGGAGTTCTCATAATCAACGGTAGATCGCTGATAATCCCTCTCATACCTGTCGCCAAGACTGAAGTAACGGTTATAGAAGATAGTCCAAACTCAGTTCAGTGTACAAGTCACAACAAAATCATCTCCTCCTCTTGCTTGTTTGAGCGCCTTCCACCAACTTAAAGCATCACCTTCCAATTTGAATGAAGCCAAACGAGTCTTAAACTCGTCTCCACAACCCAGATTCAAACAGCTTCTCAATATGAGTGATCCAGTCCTCGGCCTCAGTAGGAGTAGCAGCAGTGCTAAACGAAAGAGGCTTAAGCTTACCAAACGCCGAGCCAAGTGAATACCGACGGGTTGATTCTCCACCACTACCCGAAGCACCATTCGACATACGTATTGTTGATCACTTTCCATCATCTCGTGTAGTCAAACCAGGAAAAGAGAGTTGAGGGCATTCGCAATCGCAGCATCCATGTCAGTAGCATCATCGTCCTCCCGAGTTCATATTTAACGAAGTTTGAACCATCTGAACGATATCCAAACGATTAGCAAAATGAACAAAGGTGAGATACGAAATGGAAATACGAAGGAATCCTAAGGTCTACCCAAATCCTCACAGGTCAAATCCTAAGCTCTAAAGTCTCAAAACCTAGGCTCCATGTGTCACAGGTCCTGACTACAAGTCGTAAACTGGGCTCGATGCCATAAATTGTAACGCCCGACCCGACAAGGGTAAAGGAATCACAAGTAATGGTGTCATATCAAAGCAAACATATAAACCAAAAGAAATCTCAACTTAAATATTGAAATAATCCAAGTCAAAACGACTTCAATACATAGGTCCCAGCGGAAAAATAACTCCAAAAGAAAAGTCTAAAACATAAAGTCTTAAATGGCATCATAAGATCAAAGCTAAAATCTCTAAGGTAAGTCCACTCAGCACTCATCCCAAAGCAATACCCAGCTCCAATGCTTAGATACCTGCCGCGGAAAAAGAAAAGTGCGGCTGAGCTTCAAAAGCCCAGTGAACAGATATACAAGCAAAAACGAATACGAAACGAGAACGAATACGAAATAAAGTGAAAGAAAGATAGTGAAATCATAATCATTTCGAAAGATAAATCAGGATATACGAATAAGTTTTATAGCTAACTACCTCGAGCCCAAACACATATGCCATATCAAAAACATATCATAAACACATAAGGCAACATTTTGTAAGGGAGACCTACCAGAGTTAAGGACGCGCATGCACGCAAAGATCAATCATCGATAACATATAGCATATAACATATAATATATAACATAAAACAGATCTAGGATGCACCCATACGCCCAATGACATACATTGATAATATAATATAAATTGAGCTCATAACAAATAAGGATAAGGGACGCAGAACTTCACTCTACTGCCTAGAGTCATGTCGAAGTGCATTTGTCGACACGGACATGGAACCCCATGACTAGTTAATAATTGCCGGGTGTCAAACTATATTAGGTCAAATAGAATGTCATAACTGACATAGATCATGTTTTATCAAATATTTAATCATGTTTTCAAAATCAAAGTCTTCATATCATATAGTTCAAAATCAATGTTTTATGCTTCAAAAATCAAAGTTCGATAAGCAAAGCTTAAATAGACACATTAGGGTTCATCACAAAGGCTTAGGAAATCCTAATATGAAGCGAAAAGAAACATTATACGAAACCTTTTATGAAAAGGTCAATATTCTACGATAACACAAGTGTCTTAAGTAAGACAGAATATCCGTACTTATTCCAAAGCAAATGATCGAAAAGAAGACAGGGGAAAGCAAAGAATTACTCCTTCTTCACAGAACCTATATACATTAATGTCGTATATATTATTAATGATTCCATAATCATCAAAATGATCTTTTAATATTTTAGGGTTTTATAATTAAATGAGACTTAAATGTTTTATAATTAATATCGCAGATTAGGGTTCATTATGTCATTAATTAAAGTTTAGGGTTTAATGTGAAAATAGTTTAAACGTCTTAACTCACACATAAAATAACAATTTAGTATATTTAGCTTCAAAACCCTAATCAACTCTCGTTTATATTCTAGGGTTTCTATTCTTTAATATCTCATTAATATGCATTAACTTACATGTTACGTCTTTTAATGACTCGTTACTTAACCTAACACGTCATAAAACAATCTTTCCTTTTATGTTTCACCATACACGTTTATGATTTTATGTGACATACAAGTTACTTATTACTCGTATTAATTACACGTTTGCACCATTAGGGTTTAGCATTCCTTATTAGATTAACATGTCAAAACTAGGGTTTACCTTTACATAACCTTTACTTAATTAATATACTTCCAAAAACTCATATGTGACTCGGTTCAAATTAGGGTTTTCGGCTATTAGGTTTTACACAAGTCCTAGCTCATCTTCATACTTTACTTATTCAAGTTATCAAGTTTATACCTTATTCGAATATCAAGCATGGTTTGGTTATAGTTTCCTATGATTCGGCCCTATATTAAATCGACACAAACATGACCCGATTCAATATTACATATTACGTACATCACTCTTAAATATTTGTAATGTTTAATTATTAAGGTTCCCTTGTTTTGGTTCCTATTCGGCTCGACACAAAAAGAAAAGAAACACAATCGACCAAACACAACATATAACAATATATTAACGCAAGGTACATCAAACAAAGACGAGAACAAGTTATACCTTGACTTGATTGAGCAAAATCTCGACACCAAGGGTGTTTGAGACTCTCTGCCGAATAGGGAGAAAAGAAAAAGGAGAGGCAAATAAAACTAGGGTTCCAATCTTGTGATTATGTGTTGTATATATAGTAGTTGTATTTGAGTTAGACTTGGAAAGGGATTGGTTTTCGGTTTGCCCAACCTAACACACACCATCCACACGCACACCATGGGCTTCGGCCTTAGGTCCACACGAAACAAAAGAATCACGACCCAAATCATTTACGAAACATTAAATCTCTGTCACGTACCAAAATCGATCACGTAATATATATTTTAGTTAGGTTTTTAAATATTCACAAGTTAACTTTTACTTTCATTAAATGTCATAAATATATTTTACGTATTTTATAAATTTTAGTTCCAAGGGTATTTTAGTCTTTACTCAGATTTTAGATTTTCAGGTTTTACAATTCTTCCCCTCTAAAGAAAAATTTTCGTCCTCGAAAATTGAAATGAAACGAAATGAAAACGAATTTTTTTTTCGTTACTATTCACAAGGTACTGTTCATCCGTTACTATTCATCGCGGGTACTATTCATCGAATTTTTTTTTTCGAGTTAATAATCGTTTGAGTATTATTCATGGCATCAGGCGGCAGCGATCAAGAAGCGGAATACGCACTCTCTAAATTATTGCAAATGGGTACGGTGACCGAATATGAGAGTGAGTTTGTGGTATTTACAAATCGAGTAACAGGGATATATGAATCTTTACTTATATCGTTTTATATCTCTGGACTTAAACCGATC